>VWZZ01000195.1:297261-362294 GCA_013399095.1 Psophia crepitans
GCCGGGGGCAGCGGCCCCCGCTGCGGTCTGTTTGGGGAACGCGTCCCCCTCTGCCCGTACTACTGGGGAGTAAGGGAGGGAGGGGGGGAGCCGAGGGGCTCCAAAACCAACCCAAAGACCTTTCTGCTCCGAGCAGTTTCCTGGCGCAGGAGCCGCTCGCACTCGCAGGATGACCCCGGCTCACAAGCCGGGAGCAGAGGTCCCCTCACCGGCCGCCCCATAGAGCCCTTGCACAGCCGCTGTTAGTGACGGAGCGATGTCCTAAGGGCTGCCTGCTTTGGGAAATGCCCAGAAGGAGAGGCCGATGCAAAGAGCGGTAAGCTCTGGGAGCTCTGAAATCAGGGTCTGTGCAGGAGCCATCCTGGAGCGGCCGTTCTGCAAGAGCTACTCCAGTTAGTGCCCAGTTAGCGCCCAGTTAGCTCTGGGGACTCGGCGTGCACCTCGCATGGGGACTGTGGACGTGACCCTGTAGTGCTGTCAAATTGTTTGGACTAACAACTGCATAAATACTCAGTATTCTTAATGTCCCCATTGAACTTTTTCTGTGACGTGGGAAAAGGATGTGGCTGACAGCATTTCTGATGGCCCTGCTGTGCGTATGAACTTGTTCAAAAAGGAAACAATTTCTGAATGGTTTTGTCCACTTGAGGCCCATAATAAGGACTTGGTTGCTTCTTACTGTAAAAGTCATCCACAGTTGAGTTGTTTTTCTTAGGATAAATCTCGTAGGATAGTCTTCTGCTATTACAAGTTTTCCCTGACCTTGATCTGCGAATTATCACACTTTCAACATTACGCACAGAAACGGGCCTCTGACATTGTGCAAGTTTTCACAGTAGTTGTGTCATACCGAGTTCGGTCTTAGATTTGTGCAGGGCTCCTGTATTGTGTAAGGTTGCGGTAGAACATACCTGCTGCCTCGTGTCGGTCACCCAGGCATTGAAGACAAACTAGATGGAGCATAAAGACCGGAGAAATCTGAAGTTTTCCATGTTTTAAAAGAACAATTATTAATACAATGTTGAGATAACCCAAATATATTTATAATACTTTTTTTTTTTACCTATATGTGTCAGCACAGACTTCATGTACGTTGGTCTGTGGGGCATTTTGCATTTCTTTTCATCTCTAATCTTTTGCTCTCACTGGATAATAAAAAAATGGTTATTCTTGGGGAGATCTTTGCTTATTCTTTCTCCATAAGATTATTTCTTCTACCTTTACAAATTAAATAGTCACTTCCATTTATCTTCAGAAGTAATTTAGTGGAAAGCAAGTTTTATGTTATTTCTGGTTAAGCTAAGCCTGAATAAGCCAGACAAACAAATGCCCATGTATTATTTCAGATTGTCTTTTAATTGAGATTGATTACGATCATGTGAGCATATTGCATGGAGACAGTGGTTCAGCGAGGTGCCTTTACGTGAGTCACGGTACCCAGCAGTTTTGGTTAGCCATCTCCAGCTGTGACTTGTGCATGGTGGCCTAAGCTGGTGTCTTAGGATGAAAGAGGGCGTAGACTTGGTGAGATGCAACAGCTCAGCTGACAGATGGTTTCACCTATTACCATGTTAACACAATCATTTGCAGCTATGTGAACACATCTGCGGTCATCTCTGTAGAGTACCTCAACTTGCTTTAGCATCCTGTTGCTTTACGGGCATACCTTATACAAATGGGTGCTTCTTTCTCATGCACACAGACCTTCAAACAGAGCAAATAATGAGTGAAAGGTCAGCTTAATTCACCTTCACACTGAAGGTGGATAAAGGAGTCTAACAGAAATAGTTAGACTCTAGACTCTCAAGCACAGAAATAGTGTTTGAGAGTCAGTAGCGTGTCATGTCAGTTGCTATCTTACCACCTACCATAGAAGTTCTTTATAGTAATAATACAAATGACCCTGTTTGGGAAAAAAAAAGTCTGATCAGAAAAAACAGTAAAGAGTATTAGCTAGCAATTAAGTCCGTGGTAACTAAAAGGCTAGGCAAGTGACAGCTATCACTAAAACTATCCTACACAGCTATTTCTATCTGTTACTGGTTTTCTTAAGACTAAGCCATTTACGGCCAGAGTCGTGGGCATGTCACTTCTTGCACTAATCTGCCATACCTGAGCTTAAGTGCACATGGTAACCTTTATAACGTATGTGTTAATACATAGAAAATACATATACCAATTTATATTTGGATTCAGTTGTATCTGCGTTCATGCTTACTAATTTATTTGTTCAGTCTCTTTTTTATATTGAACCATGGCAACTTTTGGTTAAGTATAAATGAAACAATGAAGTTGTCTCCAGGTTGGCCACTTGCCAGCATAGATTAATTTTATGGCTTAATATCACTGGATATACTATATTTATGATATTACAGCTGTTCCTATAACTGCTTCCATCTTTTCATAAATAAGATATTAATTTCCGGAGTTTAAAGTAACTGGTGACAAAGATACCAGAATCTAATTTGGCTAGAAATCAGCTTGCTAAAAACAGTGATATAATGAATTGCTTTGGGCTCTATTTGTGTTGGTGTGCATAATCTTTAATCACCTTAAAAAATATGAGCAATGAGTAGAGAATAAAACACTAAGCAAAAGTCTTAGGTTAGGCTGCCATTCTTAGCCTTAGACATGAGATCAAAGAGTGTTAGGGAAGAAAATATATGAATCTTCTCTGCCCCTTGAAATGTTCTGTTTATCTTTTATTACTTGGTAGTAAGGAGGAATAGAAGTCTTGAATTAATTGCTTAATTAGAAAGATTTAGATGAAGTATTTTGTCAATATGTAAATATCTTTTGGAGAGGGGGACATTGTTTCAGTCCTCATTTGAAATTGAATAGTTGAAATAGCCATTCTGTAAATCTCCAGGTAATCAAGTGCAAGAGAATTAAATCCACAAATTCAGTAATATTTATCATTCCTCTTTACAATTATTTTTCAGCTTAGACATTTATTAGAGTAATTCTGAGCCCCAGCTTTTCTTCTATTTGGTCTCGCCCTATCTGCCACCATTAAAATCACACGGATGAGCGCGCCCACAGCAGGAGATCCTGTTCTCTGCATGGTAGATCGGAAGAGCTGTTCCCTGCCTACGTGGGTTTGCACAGGCACCAGTAAATTCCTGCTGTTGTTTGTGTGGCCATTCCCAGAGCGGGACAGCTGCAAGGCAGGCGTTCGTCCTCCACCTTTGGAATTGAGATGCAATCCTTTACATGGCCTGCACTTGGTGTATGCTACATCCCAAAATGTTTTGCACAGCTAGACCTATTTATAAGGCAGGATTAAATTTTGCAGAGTTATTTTGTCCTTCCAAAGAGTTACTGACTTCATAACATAGAGGCAGAAGGATTCTCTCCCCATTTTCGCTCATATTTTGAATTTCTGTTCTTACAGTGGATTTTATTCATACTTCATTCAAACCAACACAAATTGGCTGTGTTGTTTAAAGGAGAAGGTTGGGAGAGAAATAAGGTGAAGAGTACATTGCTTTAACAAGTATGAAAAAAAACTAAGACCATTTACAAAGAAAACAGGGAAGATGAAGCAGGGTTTCAACTCTTGTAATTCCATCAACTTCAGTGGGAATTGTGAGTATTGAGCTCTGGCCAAGTTTCAGAAAAGGCAATGGAAGTGACTCTGCTCCCTTAATAAGCTTTGAATTGTGCTGCGTAGATTAAACAATAGTTGATGCCATAGCTTTAAAGAGTAGAGACCCTAGGGAAAGACATAATTAATATTTTTAGATGAAGCCTACTTTGTGCTTTGTCAGTATATCTACCTACCAAGAACTTTTTAGAAATCAAACATTCTTTGTCTGCAAGTAATTCCACTGAAATTGAAATATCAGTGGAAAATTATAAAGTACATGTTTCTGAGAGGAAGACATAATGGAAAATAGAGCAAGTGTGAAAATTATAGCAACTTAGAAATAAGTGTGCTTTTAACTCACTTGTATCTTAGCTTCATCCATGCTGTGTTTGGAATTATAAAACCATTTCTGTGTATGAAGACCTGTGAACTGCTGATTCAGGTTGAAGGAGGGAAGACTTCTATCCAGGATAAGTGAGAAGTAGTGATCAATAATGTAGGAAATAAAAAAAAAATTGTAAAACATCACCTGGTATTTCATAGTTGCGTTAGAGAAAAATGTTTTTCTTTAGAAATCTTGAATGAAGTGAAAATGTATCTCAAAAGGAGTGTAGCTTTTAGCAATATCGCTCTGCATACAATAAAGATCCAGAGCAGACATTTATAAGTTTCACTTATAAGCCTCATGATTTCCAAAGGGTGCAAAAAATAGAACAGGAAAGATGAATTCCCTGAATACTAAAATCGGTGGGGTTGGGAAATACTTTGTCCAATTTTCAGACGTGTATAAATATCACAGTGTAAGCAGTGACTTGTATAATGTACTCTAAGAAACGATCTTTCAAACTTGCTGAGCGACTGAAGTTTTCCCTCTTTGGTTGCTTTGTAGAAAAACTCGAAAAATCTGGAATCTGACAGCCAAACTCCATTTTAGAAATACTATTCTCACCGAGTAGTAACATTGGCTTTCTTGAGAGTTTTGGTAGAAAGGAAAGATATGGCAGAGCTCAAGGAAAATCCTGGATCTGAGCAATGATCACTGGTGATTAAGACACTTGGAAATTTATCTACGACATAGAAAATTGTGATAGAGAGATAACGTACCCTTGAGATTGCACATTTTCAATGTTGTCTTACATTCACAGACAGCAGAGATGTGCTTATTTTTCATTCAGAAAGCCTTTGTTTATTTGTTTATGAAATGGCAAAATAATGTGAATACACAGTTGCCAGGAGGAGAAAAAGGGTATCGTATCTCTTCTGTCTTGGCTCGATTCAGGGACATCTGTGACTTCATAGACAGCTCAGCCTTCAGCTCCTGCAGTAGCTTTGCAGCACCCTCCTACCATGTTCCTTGATAACAGCTTATGTGTGAGAATCATAGTCTGCTTTTCTTTGCTTATAAAGATGAAACGTCATTTAGAAAATATGGAAATAACACTGTAAATTTCAGTACTTAAATACTACCCAATAACTCTAGTTCCATGCACATGCATTTCCATATATGCATAATCTGAAGCCTGTGACTAATCATTTTGAACTCAGTGGTATGTTTATGCGATTAAGGCCTCTTTACATCTGGGAATTCAAATTATTCTGGGAATAACTTGACAATTTTTCCTTCTTAAGCTGTATGCAAATTTTTTACATGCTCCTGAGTCATTATGTGTAGAAAAAAAAATGAAGTAATAGAGGTAATCCACGTTTTATGAGCCTTTGGAGCACTTGAGGGAGTCCCCCTCTCTTTACTGCAGAAGCAGCTGTCATTCAGCTGTGAGATTTGGAGCTGTGGAAACTATGGAGGAAAGGAAAAATATTCATGACTAGTATATTAAAAAAAAAAAAACCAACAAAAAACCCAAAACAAAAAAGAAGGATGCTTTAGATTGAAATTCCTAGCTGAGTTTCTTGATTCCTGATGTCCTGAGAGAGTTATTTTCAAATTAATTGTAATATGCAAACATATTGCTTGTACATTATAGTGATTTATGGTAATTGGAATACTGATGGGAAAGAATTCTTTTAGACTATTTAATGAGCACCTGTGAAATTAGGGAATGCATGCATAAGTATCCCAAGTATTTGCCCGAGAGATTTTCTTTCCACAGCTGTGAGATTTGGGCATCATTATTTAGATATAAATTGAGAGCCTCTTTCAAAAGGCAAGCAGGTACTTGGTACAAGTTCATGGGACAACTGATGTAAATAATAGCTCAACAGTGTAAATAAGGAGCTTACAATCTGGCTGTATTTTATTATTTATTAGTACTTATTATAATTTATTGGTCTTGTTTCAAACGACAAAGTTAAAAGTAAAATGAGTTTCTTTTTAAAATAAGGAAGAAATACAGCACCATATGTTGTGCCAATGGAGCTCTGTCTGATATAGTGCTAATACATTCCTTCCAAGGCCTCCAGACATTTTACAACATTTTTAGCACCAATTTCTGCAGTAATGACTAACTTCTCCAGGACAGAAAATTACATTCCTTGGGAGGATATGAAATGATCAGGAAAGGAAAGAGCTGACATTATCCAAGAAGCTATTGAGTTAGCAGGATTTTAATGCCAGAACAATTAATACACTCTGAGAAATAAATCAGCTGAAACAATACGCAATAAGCAGAAAATATTCCTGTGGTCTTTTTATAATACTGAAAATGTAAACACTACATGTGCTAGTTTCTATCAAAACATGGATTTCTTTCCTGCATGTTTTTTTGGCTGATGTCATTGGCAACACTTATAACTGATTCTGGTTTCGGTGGGAGGAATTGTGAGCTTACAGTATAAAAGAAAAAGCTAAACCAAAGCTCACTGTGAAATGCTTAAAGTAAAGCTTCCTGTAATCAATCAGTTTCTTGACTTTGACAGTCTTTTAACCGATGTTTTAATATGGGGCACTGTATATAAAGATGAATGGGTAGCTGACACTAAAACGGGGGGTGGGTTGTTGTTGGGTTTTTTTCTTCTTAGCGATTGAGATTTTAAAAAAAGACCATGAAAGTATTTGTGTAATTACTTTTGTGTAGTTTTTTTTTCCTTATACTTCAATTATCCTGTGCCTGTTTTACAAATGGATAGACTAAGACAAGAAGCAATTAACCTCACCGTCGAACAGAAAGGGAATACAATTTAAACTCTCCAGTTTTATTTATGTATCCATTTTTCGCATGTTCTGTATTTTTAATAGCATTAATGTGCTGGACATCTTTGTGCTTTCTTCATGCGGTGGCCTTTCTCCAGAACAAGGGTCTGAGGATCTTTAAGACCTATGTGTAACACACTCAGATTGAAAGAGTCTTGCCAGTATATTAAACTGAAGCTCAATCTGGAAAGATACTGACAATACTTCACTTCTGCTGATTTTCAAAGGCGATGTTGATACTTTGTAAGATCAGCTCTTAAAATGAATGCAGATTATGTTGCTTGGAAATGTGCCTGTGGCTTCACAGTGGTGAAGGTAACAAATATGTTCCAGGAAAAAAAACACCTTGTAAATAGCTCCATGGTTGCTTGAACAAAATAAGCATAAAGGTGAATGTTGGAGCAAAAGTTATTAAGGAAAAACATTTTGATTAAGCTTATTTAATACACTCGCATTCCTACAACATCAATAGTATCTTTTTTTTTTCTTTTTCTATTTGTTCCAATAACGAAGGAATCATCTACATGCTGCAGGTCATATCTGCGTTCTTGAAGATGCTTTCATGTATGAAAGTCCGACTGAAATAGCAAATCTAATCTCTACAGACAAGTTTGATGCAGCCGTGGCCATTCATCTTTATAAAGGAGGCAGACTTCTGCAAGGTAATCCTCTTTCTATTTTGCAATAAAAATGCCTCTTAAAAAGGTACTGAAAGAGAAGAAAATTAATACCAGTATTTGTAAATGGCTGTAAATGCATAAACCCACATGTAATATAGTTATTCTGTTTAATCACTTCAACAAATGCTCAGAAATGCTGGAAATCTTTCGCCGTGGGAGATCGGATCCAGAGAGGAGACAACTAAATAAATGTACTTTTAAAGCACATAATGCATTTCATAATTAAGTACTTTAACTACATTAAGATAAGAGCATTATATTTACATTAAGATACTTTCAGCAAATGTGTTCTTTCAGAGGACAATGGCTTGGCTAAGTATAACTGAGGTCAGATAGAAGAAAGCAGAGAGGCTAATTTGATTTTTCTGCTCAAAAATGAGTCAGGTTTTTTTGGACATGAAATAGCTTTGAGATGTTGTTCATGCCAGCTGAACTGTAGGAGACAGGATGTTATCAGACAAATAATAAAATTTTCTATTGTATCTAGCCATGTAGAACAAAATTTTAGCCTGCCATTAATGACACACTACAAGCACTGACTTCCAAAATTACAGACGCTGTCACCTACTGAAATTGCAAGTGTGTATTCGTTTTTGAGACCACATTCATATTGTACAAATCTATTCACTTGCACAGAGGTACATAATTTGATACTTTCATCAGATCTCGTATAAGTTGTGTTATGCTGGTTTTCAGACTTCAGAAGTACCCCCGCAATTTGTGCTGGTGGCTTTTCAGAAAGCCTGAATTATTATGTCGAGCATGCCTGTGTACCTTTTGTTACAATGAAGCTTTGATTTCGGTAGGGATCCTAGAATACAAGCAAAAAAAAAAAAATTCTGTCAGGTGATTTCTGCTAACATATATATTAAGACTTCTCATATTGAAATGTAGGGATGATTGTGACAGGACCTAGAATTGTTTTGGAGGAGGCTTATGGAAGGTCTTAGAACTATCTTTTTTTTTTTTTGGTGAGGAACGAAAAATAAGGTTGGTTTTTAAATGTTTCCTGTAAAACTTTATTGCAGCTTTGACTTGCATAGCATTGCCCAAATGCTGGTGCTACTAGTTTCTCAAAATCCCAAGTGACCTACAAAGCCTGATACTTGAATGATTTACAAAAGCTCAGTAATTTAAATAAGTCAGTCTCACTGTTCCAAAAAGCATCTGCCATAACGGAAAGAAAAATAAAACGGAAATCTGTGAAAAGCAAGACAGTAAGCGGTATGATTGCTGGGATGATCCTAGAATTTTAGTAAAAGTTATTGTAGACTTCTTGAAGGAAAAAAGTGTTTCAGAGGACATTCCTGATTCTTGTAACATTTAATCTTTCCATACTCTATATTAAGAAATACCTTAAAGAATTTTAGTGATTACAGTCATACTACTATTGCTACCATAATACCAATCTTTTGGGCCTCATCCTGGAAACTTTACAGGTTTGGGGATGTACAATAAACACGTGTAATAGATGACATCATAATAATTTACTTTTTTATTTATTAGAAGGGCAATATATATTTTATATTGTATCCCAGAAAGTCAGTCTCTTGAAGATTAGTGCTATGCTACTTTGATAGTGCACATTAATTCTCTTCACCTACAAACATTAGAGTATAATATCTAAAAATGAGGAGGAAAGTCTTTAAGTAGGCAGAATGACAATTGGTCTTTCATTCTTTTTGTTTGTTCTTTCATATAGTGATGAGGAAATTAGCAATGCTAATCAAGCCTCATCTTACAGCTCACTTAATTTTCAAATATAAATATGAAACATATATCTAGTATGTTTTGTGACTTTATCAACATATTTATTTCATTCCCCATTTGCATTAAGATTTTCTTATTTGCTTGTTTTTAACCATGAATTTGAATTACGAGAACTCAGTGAATTTAACTGATGGTTTCCACACACACACCCCCCGCTAAGACACTGTGGGTAGCTATAGAAAGTGTTACCAATAGTTTTCATAGCCATGAACATTCAAGGTCAGTTTTATTATCTCTCAAAAGGAAGAACCTCCATCAACACAGTGACCTCTGGCACCCTGCTCGTTGGTCCAGTGGTGGGGACAGTGTTCTCTACGGAGTCCTTGATCCCTTTCTCCTTCCATCCGATAAGCAGAGGGAAAAAACAAAGCGTATTTTCAGCCTTTCTTGATACACGCTGTGTGGTGGCAATGCATCCTAACTGTTTCCCCTTGTACACACTCAGAAGGAAACCTTGGCTTCATCTCTTACAGCTAACAGAAATCCACAAAATTGGTCACCTTAATGACAGGTTTTGTAGACTGTCTTACTGGAGACAGTTTTAAATTCCAAACCGGACTGCAGTTTTGCAAAAGAAACAATGTTCAGCATGTAGTAATTAGCCACCATGAGTCTGTTATTTGTTAGCTTAATGTGGTGTAAAGCTGACCGCTTAATCGTTTTCAGTGCTGAAACAATCAACAGTAAACATTATTGTCTGCTATCTTGATTAGTTTAAGGGGAGAACATTACTGGCAACTTGTCAGTTTCTAAAAATAACCTGACTTCAAGAAAAAAAACGCTATTAGAAGGAGTCTTACACTACTAGTTGGCTTTTTTTCATCTAAGTAGTCTTTGGCCTTGTCCATCCATTAAGTCCAACCGCTGTTAGTCTAGAAGTGCTGCTGTACCCTGTTTTGGTGGCTTCACTCTTACGCAAATATGAATTTATTCTGATGCTGTGTATCAAAACTAGGCTTTTGCCAGAGCACATCACCACGATGTATATATTTTTGTTGATACTCTAAAATCTGGATGTTGATAAGGTCTTGTCCCACAGCCAACGTGCCTTCCTCTGCTCTTACTGTTCTGAGCGCTGTAAGGCATCCTGAAAAAACTGCTGTAACTTGAGTGATCACAGAAGGTCTTGGAACAACCAACTGTAAACACAAATCCATCTTTTGGGATGGAATTAGGCAAAACAATGGTTTTCTTGCAAGTGCACATATACTGCCTTATTTAATTTGTTTACCTTTTCCTATGTTGTAGCTCCATCTACATTTTTCGTAGCAGTAAAATTGGCTTTGGAGTCATTACTTCGACATGTTGGTCATCTTCTCACTGTAGTCATTGCTTTGCAGGTAGCAGAGTTCCTTTTGGAATCATCTTTGGTGGGACAGATGTAAATGAAGATATCAAATGTGAAGAGAAACATCGGATAATGGGAGCAGTACTAAGAGAAGCCAGGTAAAAGCATGTGTGAAAGGTTTGTGACAGGAAGTTGCATTTTTGTAATGACAGATCTTCTAAGAACTGTTCTGTAAATGCTCCGAATCAATGGGAGATGTGTAGGCCAGCAGACAAAGGATAAACTACTCGAAATCCCCATGATCTCTACATACTATTTGACGATTCAGTGATGGAAGTAAAACAGTTTCTTCATAAAATATAGTCTGTATGCAGTCTATTCGTTTTATATTTCCTCTGTTACAGTCGTTTCATTGTATTTGTCTATGTAAGAGTTGGCAGAGGTAGTGCTGAACTTGGTCTCTTGGACTGTGAGTTTTCAAAAAGACTCAAATCCCATTAAAAGCTAATGAAATCTATGCTCTTGCTAACTAATCCTGTGTTTTGTCTACTGAATCGTAACTGTTTTCTAGAATAATAGAGCTATGCATGTGATGAGGATATAAAATTCTAAGGCAGGTAAAAGAAATGAGAAGGATAATAGCAAGAATACTTAACCTGGGATTTGGCAGCATACCGCTCTGTAGAATAATCTACTTTATGGGTAGACATTATAAAGACAGCCTTTGATGGTTAGTGTAAGTATGGACTGTAACAACTTGACTGTGGTCTATTTGACATGTTTGTACTGGATATGATTTTACGCTATCAAGTTTTCATTTCTTAGCAAAATTATTTTAGACTGTTTATGTTTGCGGAGAGGTAGGTAAATAAATGCACATCTAAGTGTCTCCAACAATATTCATACAGTTCTCCTTTATGCAGAATTATCCTGGCCATGAAATGACTGATATTTGGTTTAAATAGTGAATCTTAAATAGTGGAAGTGGGTAATGGTGAGTTAGTGGTGGAGGTGTGATTATTTAAGTAGCAAATCTTTGTTAGCAGTAGAGGTGTGAATATTCTCATTAAATCTTATTGTAGTAATAAGATTAACCTAAACAAGGGTGGATCCCATTTGCCAGGCTCCTGTACCAGAAGTGCTAAATGTTGCTCCAACTTTGTGTTTGTTGTTTTTGGTGAGGTTTTTTGGTTGTTTGTTTGGGGGTTTTGTTTTTGGTTTTCCTTTTTTTCCTTTAAAGCCTCTGTTTCTTTGTAAATTCTAGTTTATGTTATGTATATTCGAACACATAAAATATTCTATATGGGAACTAACACATTTTATGCATTAAGTGCTACCTGTGCATACAGACCAAGGTGCCCAACAGTTTAACTTAAGTGAAGTGGCAACTATAAATAACTGGCATTTGTCCTGTGGCATCACAGAGTCAAGCCTGTCTCCCAAGCTTGGCATTTAGTTTGTTGACAGAGTGCTTGATTGAAAAGCAGATGACTCAAGTATAAAGAGCTTCTGTTCTTTTTTTTTCTTCCCCCCGCCCCCCTGCTAATGCGATCCTTTCTCTAGATATGGGAACAAAGAAGCACAGACTGAAAAAAGTCTTTAAGTAAATTCTCTTGATTTTTAGGTGAATTGACAAGGGAGTATTTTCAGGGTATTTCAAAGTCCGAAAAAGTTCCAGTGACATGTCAGTGTAGTCATCAAGTGTAGTTCAATAACTGATTAGAAATCAGAGAAAATGCCTAAAAACCAGAAAGGTTTTTATAGCATTTCTCATTGTTTCAACATCCCCAGAAAAGAATTTTCCTTCTGCTTGATCCAAAGGTCTGTTGACTTCAACAGTGTTTGATCACATCCGTGGTGGGCCATAAAGCCCTTTTTTTTATTGGAAACTAAAACATTTTATGGATGTAAATCTTCCAACAGATGAAATTAATGTAATAGCTAGCTTATGTCTTATCAAGATAGAGGCTAAGGCTGTCACTTCATGTGCAGAGAGTGTAACAGCTCAGTGATGGCAGGGCGGGGTCTACTGCTACCTCTCTCCTCCTTGCTCCTGCTTGTGGCTGGGTGACCCACCTTTCCTTGTGCCAGGATTGGACTGCTTTCTGAGCAGGTCTAACTTACTAAATGGCTTAAAATTGGCTTTTTTGCCCCTGGCTTAGTTTTCTACCACTTTAATTAGAAAAGTCAGCTTGTAGAAGGATACAAGAAGGATGTCTTTTTGCTGACAGTAAGCTGCTACAGCAGGTCACTCAGCCTCGTGGAACTATGCTGTGAGTGGTGACTTGAGTACCTGACTCCAGACTTGCGCTCTGCACAAGCGAAAGGGGTCCCTGAGCGTACTAGGTGTGATAAAATTTAAGCATCTGGAACATCTGATCAAATCCAGTGGTACTGCTGGCATACTGTAGCAAAGCTTAAATATCTTGCTGAACAGAGCTTGCTCAGGATATTATCTCTGTTCATCACAGCATTCTAGCTAAGACAGATAACTACAGTGGTTCAGATATGGCAATATGGATTTCGGTTCAGGTTAGCAGTGAGGAAAAACATGCAGAATCTGCAGCAGGCTTATGTCTCGTAGTTTTATCTTTGCTAATACCACTGCACATTCTAGCTATTATTAGCTAACTTAGCGCTGGCATAGATATGCTGTTCTGTCTATAGTGACCTATAAAATGTGGTAGATAAACAGATTTTAAAGACAGCACTTAATCATACTCATTGAAAAATCATTAGGGCATGTCTTAGTGTGACTTGTAGTTGAAAAGCAACTATAGACCCAATTCAAGACAAAATTTATATACTTGTTTACTTTTGTTATCAAATAACCAGAAGTTATTTTGAACAGGTTTGAAGGAAGAGAAAAAGGTTATTTGAACAGGTTTGAAGGAAGAGAAAAAAATTCTAATGTGTCACTTAAATTTAAGCACTGCACAAAATGGAAATTATATAAACTCAGAATCTCTGAGTGTGTCCATTTGATCCAGTTCTGTGTTTAAAATATGATTTGTCACAAATTTAGCTAATATAGCTTATGCAAAAGCTGTGCTTTACTGATTATTTTTTTTTAAATGATAATTAAGTTAGCAATTTGAAGTATAGTTTAGTAGCTTGGATTTCCTGTGATGTTTCAAAATATATTACTGCATCCTTAAACTGTTCATAGTATTTTCTCTGCTACAGGAAAAGTAATTCGGTTTTCTAGAAGTTATTCTGAATGGTTCTCTTCTCCAATATTATCACTAGTATTATTCATTGCATAGTTATTAAAAGAAACATTGATTTTATTTTTTTTTCTTTATTGATTGTAGAGTTCTAAGTAGAAAGCGCCGTGAATTGTAGATTGCTTGTCCAGTACAATATACCACCACATTCCATAAAACAAAGTATTGAACACTGTCTGGCTTTATAATGAGTGTTTCATTTTTAATCAAATTCCCCTAAATGGTGGTTGTACTCCTCTTGGGTGTTTTTTTCTTCCTATTGAACAGTATTCTGTAGACTTAGGGGCAACAGTTTTTTCTGCTTGTTAATGTGATGTATTGAAAGTATAATTGCAAAAACTGGAAGGGAAGCATGTGCAGCTTGACAAAACAAGCATTTGCAAAAGCTTTAATAACCTTAAAGCTGTCAAGCTGTATATGTGAAATTCACTGTAGTACCATAAACCAGATACTGCAAAACAAATGTATGGGAATAAGGTTTGTTTCAACAACTGAAAGTAGGAGTTATAATTCAGCATTTATGTGACTTCTAATGAATGATTATGATTTCCTGTCCTCAAATTATAACATAATGTGTCCATTGGAAAGGCACTATTCTGGTTGTGACTTAGCAATGTGCTTCACCTCTAGCCATTGAGGTGTTATATGGTTGGCTCAGGACAGAAACATTACATTAATTCTGTGAGAAAGAATTATAAGCGTAATATATGATAACCTCTGTTTTATATTCAATATCTATAAAAGCAATTTTAAAAAAGGAGTTTTCCTGAGCAGACACATTACAGCTCGTATGAAGGAGATGTTCAAACATTTCTGTTCCATGGGACCGATAGTCATCAGAAATGGTCCCATTTGTGCTTCTAGTTAACGTTGAGGTTCCATTTAAGAACATTCAAAGCATGTGTTTGTATTTCATCAGAACTTAAAAGCTACATTAAAGCCCAGCATGTCCTTAAGATCTCTTCTGAACAGGGATTCTTTATTAACTCTGACTCCATAAAAATATCTCATATGACTTCTCGGTATTACACCAACCTCCCAGTAAGAATAACTTATCTACCATGTTTAGAAATCAGACTTCTGTGGCTGAAGTCTCTCTGTAATGAGGCACCCAAAAATGAAAGTTGCTCATATGAATGCTGCTTTTAAATGGTCTCTGGCATAACTCTTCTGTTATGTGGAAGGATAGTGTAGTACGTACATTTCCCAAAGGCACGTATGTGTAAGTCCAGATGAGCCGTTATAAACAGCCGTAAAGAAAAATGTGGAAGTAAGCTTGGGAATAGAATTCTCTTCTCTCTCCCAGATGAAAACCCTAGCCATTAAGTTATTCAAGTACACTTCTATTTGCTCGTTCTTATTTTGGTGTTATGATTTATATACGTTACAGAGGAGGAGGAGGAGATGGTGTTAATGTACTGTTCTACAGTTCATTCATTTGACCGCTATTCTCATAACAAAGAAAAGTCTTAACTGCAGAACAGTCAAAATGCCCTTCTATGAGTATTATGCCTGGCTAGTGTAACGATCTCTTTGCCTGAAACGATGACTGTGTTAAATCTCATTTCTGGGCACCTAATTCTTCCCTGTTTATTATAGAGGAATATTGGGTGTCTAACTCAGAAGTGCAAATTTCATCTGCACTGCAGATGCTTAACATTCAGAGCTACAGAGCTGGGTGTCCCACGTCTGTGAGGTTCCCGAGCTGAAGCCCAGTCAGCGGCTCATCTTTCTTCTTCTTTAGTTTATTTGATTCTGATATTTTTCCTGAAGAATAACATTTTGATCTCTCAGATGTTTGTTTCTCATTGAAAGTTCTGACTACTTAAAAATAAAGAGAGAACATTGGAGAAAAGTTTTAAAAAACCCATCTGCTCATGTGAATTAAACTCAGTTGCAATGAGCTGCAAACAGCAGCAAATAGCCTGCTGGTTCTGAAGAGCGCTATTGCAACGTGCAGTGATGTAGAAACAGGGAATGCTAACTCGCTACTGCAGCTGTGTATGTTCATCTAGATAAACGGGGGCATGTTCCCGTTATTTGGCTTTTCTCTTATTTTAAGAAATCCTCACTTTAACTCCCCAAGAGCTCTAAGTTGTAAGCTTGAAGAGATACTATTTGTTTCACCAGTATTTTCAGGTAAAACACATAGAGAGCCTGCTTTCTGTCTTTCCATTTGTAATAATTTTTATAAGCCTCTGCCTTTGTTCTTACAAAGATTTTTCTTCTGAAGTACTTTTCTGGTTTTATGTTCCAACACTTTAAGCAGATGATCCCAACTATTTTTGTCCATTTAACTAGGTTTGCAGTGGCTTTCACGATGAAAATGAAGGAACTGGCAGCCGCAGAGTGGGTATGTTTACATGATGATGGTGATGCTTACAGTATTACCAACTGTGCATTCTACTAAAATGTTTTCTAAATAATGCTAGAGAATTGTAATAATCTTCATATTCTCTATTCCTGTTTTCAGAGAAAGCGTTTCATATTTATGCACTTCGACAGGGCAAATAGAGCTGGCATTTAAAAGCTGTTTAGTATTTGAAAAGAGCATACAGCAGTTTAGAAAGTAACATTTAAAACTAATCATTGCTGCTGTTATCAAGTCTCTCCTGATGCCATATGCATATACTGTTTCTTCTTCCATCTTTTAATAAACTTTCAAAACTCCACTAAACAGCTTTACTTACAATAAAGAATTTGGAAGAATAATTTGGAAATACTTGTTTTGTCAACATTGGAAATAGAATGAACTTGTTAAGGTGAACTGCACAGCTAAAACTGAAGTTGTGCTAAGCCCAGCAATATGTGATATATAGCCCTGTTGACCGGGCCTTGAGGTTTATGTAGCATGTAGATAGCACTTAACTTTCTTAAAACTCATCTCTCTTTCTGAAAATAAACCGAAACACACTGTGTTGACTGATTTATGGAAAAATAATGAATAAAATTATTTTCATCTGACAGCTTAGTGGTTAAATACATTTGGTGATGTATTTTAAGGAGAGTATTCATCCAGCAAAGAACTAATAGTGATAATGGTTAGTTCTTTCCCTTCGTTTAGTAGGTACCATTGCAGTCGCTGTATTGCAAGTCTACTTCACACATTCAGTGCAGTTATTTTTAGTATCTGGTGCTCCTATTTGAAAATGCACTGGGTCAACATTTTCACCATTAGGTGGTTGAGTTGATGGCAGACTGCCAGTGGAGAAAATTGAGACAAACCCTTGAAGTAGACAGTCATCAATCCTGGTTTCTGAAGAGCGAAGCAAGACAATAAAGAGCTGCCAGTGGAGTACAAGGAGTGCTTTTGGGTAGTGTCACGCTGTACTGGTAACCTGTCAACAGCTCCATGCCAGGCAGCAGGGCTTGCTGATCCAGCCTGATGGCCCAGCTGATTTTCAGTGCAAGATTAGCTTTTCAACTACCTTGTTGGCTAAAGATTGGTACTGGACTACAGAGAGCTTTACTGAGCACCAGATCCAGTGAAGGGTAAGCAGTAACTATTTGGTGGACAGTAAGGGACAACATACTGGAATAAAAAGACCAAGGTAGGACCACGCTCTTCCAGCTGCAGCGAGCTGTTAGCACCACTCACCTCATCTTGTGAAACGTCAGCTGAAGTGGAACAATAAATCAATAAGTAGAAACTAACTGCTTGGTGTCTATCGAGTCCTAATTTGCATCGGTATATGATCATTAATACACACTTGCCTAAAAAAATCATCTAGAGGTGGAGCTTGCACCATTTGTGTTAAAAGGACATGTGAGTGGATATAGGAGTTACAATTTGGTTTTAATAGTTACTACAATGAACTTCATGATAGGTAAACGTGAAAGGGCATAGGTTCTGTCATAGATCTTATGCCAGAGAAAGACAAAAGTAACAGAATATAAGGAGGAGAAACAAACTTGAACTTTGAAATCCTTTTGACATCAGCATCTCAAGTGTTTTTAAATACATAACTTTTATTTTTTACCTAAACACCTTTGTGCTCCAGGCCGATGAGACTCACTCAGTCTTTTGGAGAAGGTCTGTAGCAGGGCATTAGAGGCAAGTCTGTCAACTCCTAAACTGAAACACGGCCTGCTGACCTGTGTCTTAAATGCTGGGGTTTGAGTTCTTTTTTCCAGCTGTATCTTCATAGAAAGGATGAGAGCAAATGTCACACACTTACTTTCAAACAGTGAAGAATATGAATACGTCTTTCCGTACCTAGGTCAGAGAATATTAACACTTTTTACATAGTAACTCACACTAATGTGAACTGCATTATTCCTCTAATGTGTGCTTTATTAGTTAGACAGTCAATTAAGAATTTAAATTACGAACATGTAAGCAGTTGGACTGTTCTCAAGGGCTATATCTTCCAACAAATTCTTTTCTATTGTGTTGGATAAATTGTCTTTAATTATGAAGTACATAATGCAGAATTTGTAATAATCTGTATTCCAAGTGAGTTTAAAATACTGTAAAAGATCTTATGCTAACGGTCAATGTTTTATTTCAGTAGTGTAAAACTGGTACATAAGAATTATCTAAGCCAGTTTTATTAGCATTCAATTTCATTTTTCCATTCTCCTCAAGACCATATAAAATAAAGAACATAACAGAAAATTGATCTATAAAGTAAGAATACATCTGTACGCCCTGTTACACAGTATTCCTGCTATTTTCTTCTTGATGATCCAAGCCCTGGCAGGATTATATTTACTCACCATAAGCCATTAAAGGTCCAGCAGAGCATGAAACCAGATGCTTAACTTAAACTTATTTTTGAAACTTAGTGGTTTTAGGGAACTAAAAGCCTATCTTCACCCACCAGAGTTTGAGGCAGAGTTGTGCGGTATGACAGCTATGGAGGCAAGCCTGTCTTAAGCTGCTGTCTGCCCTATCTGCTTTTCGCACCTTCTGCTTTGCTGCCTCTATGTCCTAGTGCTGAATTTCATCTATTCCACTTGTCCTGCAAATTTAGATTCTGAAGCTGGCCTCCAGCTTGCAACGCTGTCACCATTGTTCACAAGGCTTTTTTAGGATTGGAAGAGCCAACATAATTTAAAATGGTACATATTCATTGGTAAGAGAAGGACCAAAAAAGGTTAAGTAATAAAGTAAAACCCATCTTTTCTTATTTTTAAATGCTTTGAATGCAAAAGGTCATATAGCTTTCAGAAGGTAAAGTCCGTAGAATATCCTCAGTCTTCCACTGTAGTGCGAAGAGTGCTTTTCCCCCACTTCATTTCTGTGTGGATTTGCTGCTTGTTCATGTAGTTTCTGTGACTTAGTTAATTCATTCTGATTCTCAGAAACTGCCTCCTTCCCATCTGTGAACCACTTGTTGATGACTACTCACTTTTTTATGACCTCTTTTCTGTCCATTTCCTTTTCAGTTCATTTTTAATAACTACAGTAGACTGTTAGGACTGGGCAGTGGACTGGAAGGGCATTCACATGTGAAAGATGGGGGAAAATCAAAACATTTAAATGCAAAAAAAATAAAAATCATTTCCTTGACTTATTTCCTGAGCTGACTGGTTCAGGACTTGGCTGCTTAGCAGTTTGTTTCTGCATTAATTCTTGTTCTCCTAATACAAGCGCTCGTCCTGCCTGCAAGTCATTATCCTGCAGGTGTGATTGCACAGCCTGCTAAGGATGGGGTGGGAGAGAAGAAGCAAAGGCTAATGTGCAGCTTGACACGACACGCTGGTCTACGTGATGATCTGCCTTGGTTAACTCTGGCTGTGTTATTCTGACAACTTTCCACATTAAGAGATGAGTCTGCACAGCAATATTTAGCTTGTAGAGCAGCAGTGTATCAGCAGTGTAACCTACCATTTGAAAGTGGAATGGTTGGAGGGGCAACCTGGCAGTGCTTTTTCCATCTGCAGGAAAATAGTCAGTGACTCACGGGGTCACAGCCTGCTAGGACAGTGCCTCTCTGTTGGCACCGAAGAGGAGGCAAGAGTTGGTCTCAAGAATGCGGAGAGTGGTGCTCTCAAGAAGGTTGGTTATTTCTGTACACTTCAGTGTTAAATTAAGCAATAGCACTAGGTGAACTGTGTGAAAGAACATCGTTTCAAACTGAAACATTCAAGGTAATACTGAGCAAATCTATTGGTAGCTACACCAGCGGAGTAACACCTTCCTTAGCTTACTCCTCTACTGGCATTACAACTCGTGCTTTTAAAACAACCAGGAATTGTCTGAACACAGAGCTTTGCACAAATACTTGGAGCTTAAAAAAGTCTGTTTGCTGGGGAGTGTTGTTGGTTTTTTGGTTTTGATTTTTTTGTTCAGTATGGAAACATCCCAAGAATATTTTGATGTTTTCGTGGAAAAAAAAACCTATTCTACAAATTCATAGTTGGAGTTATAGAAAGATATTGAAATAAGAACTTGCTTATTTAATCACCTAAATTAAATAACTAGCATAGTAGTACTTTGGGAGTAACTTTGGCAATGTAGTAATGATCTCTTTTGCTATAGCTATTTTACAATAATTTCTTACGCAATTTTTATTTGGTAATATTCTGCAATAACTACTGGCCAATTTTCTTGTGTAGACATGTCTATGTATATTTGACAGCAATTTTTAAAGAGATTAGAGGTACGTGGGGTTTGTTTCGTACCTATGTTTAAAAATTCTCTTACGGATAAATGTAGACTGTGGTTTCAAAACCAGCTATAATTTTTCTTCCAAAACTAGCATTTTTTGGGAAGTAGGGGGGTTCCGTAGTCGAAAATCTTTTTATTCTAGGGAAATATTTTAATTTTCTATGCAATAAGCAGGTTAATGATTATGAGAAAGGATACAGAGATAAAACTTGGTAATTGTGTTAATTGCAAAATCGATTCATTGATACTGTAAATATTTGTAGTAAATGTAACTTAAATTGCTGACTGTTGGCTTTTGGTGTTACTTAACTGTATCTTTTTAATAGTCTGTTTTGATTTTTAACAGTCAAAACCAAATCAAGCTGATTTGCATTTTGTTATGCTAGTTGGGTTTTTTTGATTGAACAGATCTTTTATGGTGAACTAAGTTACTTTTCTTCTCTTTCTCTTTAAAGCCAGATGCTAGGAAGAAAATATATGTCCAAACTCAAGGTGAGAGTTTTGAAATATTGACTAAGGCATTCAATTTATTTCAATCATGTGTTTGGTAACTGTATGTTTATATAACTGCTTTCTTTGCCCCAGAAATAATTTGCTGAAATGGGTATGGGATCTGAAGTCTTGGCTCCACTGAAGTTGAGCTTTTTGCCACTGATGTTAATTGAGGCAGTATTTCACTCTCTTAGCCTAAATTTTCAACTCACTTGGTGCTTTGAAAAAGTTTTCCCTGATACCCTGCAGTAGGAATCTTAAAGATAAGGTAACACTGAGCTTTCTCCAAAGTATGTGGAAGTTTTGATGCTGCATGATTATTCTCTGAAACTAAATTCCTTTACATGCTTTGAGTTCCCAGAATAATGAACCCAGCAAGTATTGAATCCAAAATACATTACTTAAGTGTGTAGTCTGGGGAACACTCAACTCATCATTTTAAATACAATTACTTAAGCTCCTGATTTTATTTACCTAAACTGCGTACAGATTGCAAAACTCATTCAATTTTGTACATTTCACTTTCAAAGAAAATAAAGGTTTTTTTAAAACTTTTATTTTGAAATAACTTATTGTGAGGTCTACTTAGCCCTTATTTAGTATATATTTAAGCCCCTTGTGAGGTAATAGTTAACTAAGAGATGAAATAAATCAATAAAATCATTTCATTAGTAAAATAATTAATCTTTAACATAAGGCAAAACAAGTAAATTAATATTCAGTGTAGATTAATATTTAATTTTTAGTTATATTTATTTTACTTCCTTTGCCTTATGTTAAGGACTTGGGTCTCAACTGACCTGTATCTCTTTTGGAATAATAAAGTCTCTCAGATAATATTCTCTCTTATGTAGATTTTAGAAGGCCACATTTACCATCATGTAATTGAGCTTAATTCCCTGAGTTGCTCAAGAAGTTCATACATGGTGTGATTGTGCAAAATTTTCAATTGAATTTCAGTCTGATGCCTACGGAAGGATTGTGCAAACAACCCAACATGGTTGGGAAGAGAAAAGCTTGAGATGGGAAGAGCTGTGTATGGAATTCGGTGTGCTTGACAGGAATACTATTTTCTTAGGGCAGGACTGGAAGAACCATAGTTCAGCTATCCAGGGCGCAATCAAACATGTTGTGTTTCTCTTTTTTTCAATGCAGGAATTAAGACTACACCCAGCGAAACATTTGACTGGTGTAGATTTCTACAAAATGCAGGTAAAACCTACTTTTCTATATTCACTATATTTATTCTTAGTAGATGTCAATGAAAAAAGAAGACGAAGCTTCACTGATTATGTAATAAAAATGACCTAATCCTATGAAAAATGAAAAACTCACTATTTGATTCAGGCAGAATATTGATGAGGTTAGTTTCATTAGTAAACTACCCAGCCTGCCTCCAGATTTCTGGTCTTCCCAGGGCTGAATTGCACCAAAAGATGAAATGGTCATGAGATATGGGTCAGTGTCCCTCGGGAGGTAAGCTAGACCGGAGCAGCAATACCTGAGCATGCTGCGCTTTAAAGCGGTGTGATAGTAACTGTGGATGTGTTTTGCAGACGAGTAGGTGAGGTGAAGAAGGGAAGTAAGTGTTGGTGGTTTGTTCCTGGGTCTTGATCTGGAGCCTGTCTCTGTTTTCACCAGTGTAATGTCAGGTAAGGCAGCTGACCTCATTTAGAGTCACCTGATCTTGGCAATACTTTCATTGCTACAGCTGCCTTTCCCCGAAAGAATTTGTAGGCATTTTACTGTGGTAAAAATATTTCGATATTATATTCATCAATCTGATCTCTGATAGTACAGCTGCTCCCTCTGTTACAAATGAATCCTCACTAGTCAATTGCTTTATCACAGCAGTAAATGTGTGGCATTATTCAAAACCGGTGTCCAATTTTAAATTGAGCATTGTGAGGTTATTTTCTTCTCAGTAAATCATGGCATACAAGCACAGCACCACCAAGATTAATAATTTTCTGAAGTGAAATGATTTGTCACTTGCTAGCACAGCCTTAGTGTTGATTGGATCTCATGTCCAACCATTTTATGATTAAAAGAGCAATCAACAGATTGAGAAGGGGGAAGCTCCCCCTAAAGGGCATTTCATCTAATATATTAGAGACAGTTCTTTGCCTAATGTGTACTAATGCAAAAGTGCAAAATAATTCATAATGTACATGAAAAGCAAACTAAAATGCGACTCTAACATCTGTGCCTCTTAAATAATAACTTGAAAACTGGCATAAGATTATTCAGTATTGTTTTTAATGGCTGTTTCATCTCATTTATCTTCTCGGTCTTGTCTCTATTTCCATCTCTCGTTGCAACCTACGATTTCCACTTCTTTTACTATTGCACATGGAGGCAGGTTTTTTGGCTGTACCTTTGCGCTTACCACAGACTAATTAGGAGTTCCCACTGAATTGCTTTTCCAGGGATTTGCAGTTTCAAAGGGTTTAAAATTCTACTAAACTTGGAGCAATCAGTAGAAAACCACCAAAAATAGAAGGCGGTTTTGCTCAGAAGAATACGATTTGATAGTGTCGGCTTGCACAATGAAGTGCACTTGGAAAGATCCCTAGCTTTTATGCAGATAAAACTGTCCAATCTCGTTCACCTTATGGCATTTATGATCCTTTTTTTTCTTTTTAAGACTTCTTTCATGAAGTTCTATTCCATATCTAACGGCGTGTTATGATTTTTGTGGGAAATACTTCTCCAGCTAACTCTTGCCTGTATCTTTAACAGTAACCTGGAACATTTGTCGAATTCAGGATTCCCAGGACTGAATGTCAAGAAATAGTACATGCCCTATAACGACAATTATATTTGAGTCGTCAGTGTTAAACATCCTTGGTGATCAGGCCATACATTGTCAAGTTATTCTTTAAAATGAAATAGGCTCTTCAGAATATTTCAATACTTTTTTTTTAATAGAACAGACTTATTAGTATTCTTTGTACTGATTTTTTTTTCAGTCATAGAAAAGACTTACCATTTGACTCATGTTAAGTAGAACACCAGTACATAAATAGTCTCTTTAAGTCAGTGTAATGGCTTCAAAAATAATTTAATGGTAGATTTAAGTGAATGGCAGAATGCATCAAATACTTTTTACTGTGGGAGGCTTCCCCCTCATCCCCAGACCCCAAATGTGAGTGGCACTAAACTAAAAGCTAAGAAATCCTGCCTTTTTATACATATCATTGGATAGTTTGGGTTGCTAACATAAATAGCAATCACCTAATACAAACCGAAGCAATGCTGGGCAAGGTTTTTTATTCTTCTTGTTATGGGTGCAATACAATCTCAGTACAAAAATCATGGAATTAGTATTTTTTTTCATAGTCTCAGTGGCAGACTCGAGCGTTGCAGAGGTGATATTTGTGTAGTGTTAATGTGCTAGCTCCTAGCTGCAGTATTTTCAGTGGTAGGCTGATAAAACATTTATCTACAAAAAAAGAACTTCTAAAGTTAATTTGTATTCTGGTTAGCAGTCAGCTTCACAGCGTTTGTCTTATATGGATGAAAGACTGTAAACAACAGTGGCCAAAACAAAAAGCTGAACCAAGTGCAGATGTCAACACAGACAAGAAGACAATCTTTTCAGTATATTTAGTAACTCAGACTATTTAGGGAAGTACTACAGCCTGTGTCATTCTGGAGGTCTAACCAGATGATCACAATGTTTTCTCTGACCTTATAAGACAGGAATCTATATACAGGATAATCAGTTTTGTTAGCAATGCCTGTCTGTAGACTTGAGAGAGACAATGAAGGTTCAGGCTTTTGCTGCAAATTGATTGTTAGAAAATGACAAGGTAGTCTAAGTAAATGTGAAAACTGAGACTGATCTTCTGTAACAACTTAGCTCAAGGATGGAGCATAGCTACTTAAGATCACAGACAGGCTTGATATCATCATACCATGTTGAAAGGCTCCTTTTGATTTCAGTGGAATGTGGCTGAAGTTTGTAAGATAAGATGTAAAACCTAATAAACACTTAGACATCATGTGATTAGAAGACATAAATAACTAACAAAGTCTATACTAATGAACTGAGAAAGCTCGTCTATCCAACAAATAAGATTAAAAACTGGCTTCCTGGAAGGTGACAGAGAATCATGGGATCAGATGCTTATTGCACTATCAAATAAAATAGGCAATATACTTTTGTAGTTTGATTTTTCTACTCTCAGATAATTTCTGCTTCATAGCACTGCCTATTTTCAGAGCTTGAAAAGTTTACATAACCTGTCATGACACAGACAGAGTTTTACAGAGGCATTATATTTTCCTAAAGCTATGCTGGAAGAAAAGACCGACATAAGAAAAAATAAATAGTAAACGTTTGTGCAGATATACAGGTGACCATAGAAATAATGATATAATAGCAGCAGTAAACTGTGTTCTCCAACAGATCTGAAAGCGTAGAGCTTTTCTGTTGTCTGATCTGTTAGAAATAATGAGAAACAGGAAAAAAGGATTGCCAGAGAATTTTGCGGTCTAATTTTTCTGGATTAGTAGCCTGCCCCTGGAAGTTAACAGGTTCATTTAACTTCTGTTGTCTTCACAAACATATCAGCATCTCTAGCAGTTATTCATTATTGAGGGTGAACAGCAGTATAAACACTTTGGATATAGTTTAATATTACTTCCACTTCTCCTTACTTTCTAAGGAACCAATAGCTTTGTAAAATAAAAGCTCAATTTCATAAAACTTAATAATTGTTTGAGATCTTCAGGTAGCTGAATATGTTGCTGAAATAAGACCTAATTGGGCTAATAATTGTCCAAGTTCTGTGTCATCAGCGATTCAATTAAAGAAACTTCAGAGTCAGAGCCTGAAATCTCAGCAATAAACCTGTGGATTTCCTTTTCTGGGAGATCAGTTAACGCTTTCAAATGCGTAGGAGATGGATAGATGAACAGTTCTCAAGAGGAGCAAAAGACCCACTGTGATTCAAAGTGAACAGAAAGGAAAATGAGAAAGGTTATTCACCCTCACCATCTCGTTCCTGAACACAACCAAAGATGGATGACTAAGCCCCAATAATGTGGACTTGATATTGTTCTCTAAAGGTCCATAGAACACAACCGTGAACTTGAAATCAGGGGGTGGAAAATTAATCTCAAAATCTTTGATCATCCTCAACCTAATATTTATGAGAAATGTTTTGACTGCCGACTGTTTTTTTATGTTACTGGGCAATCTTTTTATCCTAAATTATAACGTGTAAGTCCAATGTTGATATTCTTGATTAAATATGCTTAACCTCTAGTACAAATTGGATTTTAAGCTGTAGAGGAATGAACACATTTTAAGAACTTTGGCTTTGTGAGGTTATTGGTTCAGGTCCAAAATAATAACTTGGAATGAAAAATCACATTGTTCCTTTTTGTATTTTTCTCCTCTCCTGAGATTTTGAAAACACCTTACAAAAGCACAGTAAAGACTTTTAAATAAGAAAAATATTTTTATTGTCTTTATTTGAGCAAATGGTAAGAAAATTGCTCGCTTAAGATGTTCTTAAACTGCTGCTTTACCTCTCAGCAAGCTAATGCTTGATATTACTCATTCACTTAGAGGCCTGCAGCTTTTCAGAAAGATTAAAGATTTGCAGTAATATATTTATTTTTACTGTACATCTATGGTTACCACAATTGTCTTGATAGTACCTAGAGGGATAGAGTTAAATGAATCTGTTCTTTCAAAAATCTGTTGAGATAACACTTCTACTTATTCTTGCCTTTCTTGGAAAAACTATGTCTTTACTAATGCTTCAGAAGTGATTTAGGCTTTTGTGTTAGCTGTCTGCATTCACGTTTTGCTATCCTGGCACCTAAGTACATATTTTTATGATGGACGAATTGTAAACTGTCAGTGTGTCATAAAACTGTTGATGTGACAAACAGCTATACAGTTTCAGATAAGAAACAAACCAGGAGCCAATGAAGTCTTAAATAATAAACTGTTTATTTCCAGTGTTATATTATGAAAATGTTTTCCGCTTAATATACTCCATTCTTTCATTCTGTCTTGCAACTGAAGACCTCAAAACAGTTTACCAAGAGTTAAACCCAGTGCCATGGCTTCACGTCAAGCAATTATTAAACCTGTTGCAGATGAATGGATAAGTCTAGGTGGATAAGTCTAGCTGCTATTTGTTTCTCTAGGTCACACCATGATATCACAACCAGCAGGAGAACATGAATCCTGAGTATTAATCACGTTTCATCTATCAGCCGATACATGTTGCACCAGGTTCCAGTACTATCACCAAATACATTGGCACAGCAGTTGGATACCCTTTGGATCGTGCAATTCCACTCTGAAATTTTAAGCACCAATGCTGCGTTGCTGTGTTTCAGTTTTGAGCGGCATAATACTACCTCTGCTCCATCATGAAGAAGGAGTTGCATGACTGTGGGAGTTCCATGTCAGTCTTAATCTTCCACTGTGTCTGTCTGATTTCAGCTCACCTGCCGTTCATTTGTTACCATCCCCGTGGTCCTGTGTGGCAGAACAGGAGAGCGTACTGTTAAGCTGATGAGAGGAATGAGTTTTCATAATCCTGTCAGTCACTGTTCCAGTTTTGACCTCTCACATCTCGCTAAACAGGTGACCTGCTAAGCAGGCTCAAGACTAGCTGTGGCCAATGTGCAGCTGCTTTTTATAGATAAAGCCAATGCAACAAATCAGACTACAGCCGTAGACAAATCCTGACAATGCATGTTTAAAGGAGCATCTCTTCCTGACATTAAACAATTATTTTTGACACTGAAGGAGATGTTGATTAGGGTGGCATGGCTTGTCTTGCATTTAGTGTGTACTGATTCTGAAGGATGGCTGGCAAACATGTAGCATGCAGTCTTTTTTCTTAATTGCCAGTGATTATGTACAAATCTTTCCATTCTGTATTTTCTTTGCGAAGCAAACAGAAGGATGCATGAGCTAAGAGATAATGAAGCACAGTGTGTTGTTTCAAGTCTTTGCTTTTGTAACACTAACAGAAACGGGGAGAAACAGACACAAGCATTTTTCTGCTATTTGGGTGTTTGCACGCCATTCAAACAAGATAGTGACACAGTGAATGTATCAAAAGAGCAAATCAGTTGATTGTGCCATACTGATGTATTTCCATTTCAGAACTGAATCACACAAGGTGGTAGTATCTTAGTACAGATTAAGGAGCCTGTCTGAGAAAGGCAGAATGATAGCAAAAATTCACATACTGAAAGTCTTGTTTAAGCTGAAGGGAAGAAATGTCTACTTTCAAATAGCCGTTTTCACCCAGCTGATGGCTGTAGCGGGTAAAGGCAGCTATTGCAGTTATTCTCTTAATATGTTCCCTTTTCCAGCGTTCTTGTAAGGACAAAGCATACTGAAATGATTGCTTTCTTGGACAGATGGCTGCCTTTATTTTTTTTTCACAGCAGGGATGCTAGCAAGGCTTGAGAAAGCAACAGGTGGGAAAAAACTGATGCAGGCATCATCTTGCTGTGTGAATTTAACCATTTTCAGTGAATGAGCAGAAAGCTAACAAGATACACAAGTGCTGCTGAAGTTTGATCTTAAGTAGACAGAAGATGAGTAAAATCCCAGCAGTAAACAGTGCAGTGATGTGCTGGTAATGCAATCTTCTCAGGAATGTCTTTGTATGCTTTCAAGTGGTTTGAGTGGGAAAAGTCTGCCCGTAAAAATGAATTAGGTGATGACTGAGATCTACAGCATACAATAAAATAGAACTACAACTGACTCTCACTTCACAAAATTGAATGGCAGAGACAAATCGTTTTTTGACTAGCCTTTCCATGACAGTTTTTAGAAATGCAATGTAGGATCCAGTCTGTAGTCCAGTGTACCAAATATCTGCTGTTTCAGAGGCATTCAGGGATAGTCTGCAGTGAGAGTTCAAGCTTGTGAATGTCTTTTTGAAATAATAAAGGTCAAATAAGTGGACTATTTTCATTAATAAATATTATTTTAGGTAATTTCACTGGTGAAATAATTAGACTGTTATTGATGAGATTCTTGGGAGAAGCACCTTTAAATGCCATGGGAACTGAATGGCAAAATCCAGATTACAAAGTACAGTTACTGTCTGTAGGGCCAGTTTCCTGTTCGTCTTTCAGGTTCAGATTTTTGTACAGGAGGCAGAACAGCAGGACTGCACAGAATCGGGCTATTAGGGCTTCTCATTGTCAGAGCACTTTAAACCCTTCTCTAGTAAAATGAAAAGACTGAAAGCTATAAGGTAGAAACGAAAAGATGTTAAGCGATAAAAAGAAGCAGTTTTTTCAAGCATAGTAATGTTGATTAGTGCACTGTCACATCAAGAGTGCAATAATTCTGTAGTCGGTACGCAAGAACGGGAAGACCTGGTTTCTCACTACTGCCTGACTGAGCTTTCAGCGCTAACTTCAAGTTTATTCCAAAATAGGCAGAGCTGAACATCAGTAGGTAGGAGTTCATAATTTAAAATTAGTATTTGTGGCATGTGGACAGTTAAAATGCAATATGTTTTTTTGCTGACACTTTCTGATAATTTGTTTTGTGTGAGTTTGTCATGAATTGAAATCGCTGCTGCATGTCTTAAAAACCAATCGTATTAATGGCCCATTGCACCAGAAGAATGGCTTTTTCAATCCAAATGTTTGTGTATTATAAATTACAAATTATTTCTTGGTCCAATAACCGGTAAAATATTACTTACCATGTCTGCTGCAGCCACTCTTGGCAGCTCAAGCTGTTTAAGTTAAACGAAACAGACTCAATAATGAACCATGTGACAAGGAGCATTTAAAAGTTCCTGAACTGGATTTTAATTTTAAAAGCAATATCACTTGAGTATGTTGTGAATCGCCATGCCTTTGATTCTCCCCCACCCACAAAGTAGAGGTTTGATGCAGAGTTCATGTTAATCCAGTTCCTTGCCATGAAGGAAGGGCAGGATGGCAGAACGGTGGGCACTCATCCGAGAGCAAAGGCTGCAGCTCCGGCTGGTGGGTCTGCACCATCTACCTCAGCAGTGACCTTTCTCCTGGGGCAGGGACAGGCAGCAGACCTTCCTGCAAAGGGTGTGCCCAGGTGGAGGACCTCCTGCAGCGGTGGCTGAGCTGCAGGAGGCAGTGAGAAGGCTGAAGGCTTAGCTGGTTCCAAGTGCAGTCTGCAGTGGAACCGTGGCCACACAGCCAAAAACTCCCCCATCGGCACACACAAAAGAAAGAGAGAGAATGAAAAACTGCCCACTGTAGGAGATTTTTATGATGAGGGTGCTGAGGCCCTGTCACAGGGTGCCCAGAGAGGCTGTGGCTGCCCCTGGATCCCTGGCAGTGTTCAAGGCCAGGTTGGATGGGGCTTTGGGCACCCTGGGCTGGTGGGGGGTGTCCCTGCCTGTGGCAGGGGGTGTGGAACTAGATGGTGTTTAGGATCCCTTCCAACCCAAACCATTCTATGACATATTTCTTCTGGCCTGGAGCAGACCCTCCAGTTAAGGTATACAACATTGTGAGGAAATGTAAGCTGGTACCAAATTTGAGTGATCTTAAAATACAAATGGCAGCAATGCAGTGATGTTGTATAAGCAGCTGAATTGTTCCTGCAGCTGGTCGCGAGTGGAAGGGAAAGGGAGGAGGAGGCCTCAGAGGAGGGAGCTCTGCAGTGTTCAGCACCAGCAGATCACTGTGCCACCACAACTGTCCTGCTGCCTTCCTCTGTCGATCATAAATGCCACAGACAGTCACTCTGACCATGCAGGATAGCCCTTCTGGTAGCTTTGTGACATAGCCCCAGTGCGGGACCCGTGCATTAATGTCCCACAAACAGCCTGCCGCTGAACAGCAGCAGTTTGATGCTCAGTGGTGAACTGCCTAGTGTTAGATAATGTGTCATCCATCCTTGCCATGAGCTCAATAAACAGGTGAACTGAAGGACAGCAAACTGATTCGTTCAGTAAATCAAACATGAACATTTCAACTCCTCTAGTGTTTATTAAATTATGTTGTTGTTATGCCTGTTCATTCAACAATTTTGAATTATGTTGTTTTATCATAAACACATTTTACCAAAGTTCATCACATAGTGACCCTTCTCCAGAAATACATTCTGAATTAATTGTGCTGTCATAAAGCCAATGGCAACGTCGTTATCGTACATCAGATCTTCTTTTCCTAATACAACCTACAAAATTATTTTTATGGGTTGTTGCCATGTATTTGCAAGAGAGATTTTTCAATGTTAAAAACTCTCATGTTGAGATTTATTCCCAAATTATTTTTCATTTGTGTTTCTTACCAACAAGGTTAAAATAAATGCTTTGCAATAATTTAACTTCTAGTTAATTATTTTGTAGCAGTGCTGGCATACGAGGGATAGATAACTATGGGACATTTACCTGATCTTTTGTAACAAAAAGTGTCAGATCAAGAGTTCAAATCCCTACAGCCTTTGTTTAATTATCCTATCACATTATCTGGATTATCCATATTATTATATGGATGCGATTTTTTTTCTTCTTATGGGTAGAAAAATTGAGAAACACACTGATTTGTATGGTTGCCTTGTCAGTCAAAGCTGGGTTCTGGTGTTCAAGAATACTGGCCGGGGGCCGTTTCTCCAAATCCTACACATTCACTGCCCCTGGAAATAAACTCCTGTGCACTATGATATGATGTGCATGATTAAGTTCTCCACTGAGTTGATCTGAGGATTGATGCAAGAATGGGAATTTTCAGAATCCACCCCATTTCTGTTTTTACCACTTTATGTGCTTATTCATGAAATGATTTGAAGTGTTCAGCTTTTTATCTGCATTCAGAGCTTTTACATATTTGTTGCAGACATTCCTACAGATACAGACAGTTTACATATGTTTCTTTTGATATGCGGACTTCGAAGAGTCAAAGACCCTCTGTATCTGGTAGATGTATTTTCAGGTAAGTACTGCTATTTGAATACTTGTTTGGTCTCTGCGTTCAGATGCATTTCGTTGAATGTTTCTAAGTTTGGGATAAGCTGTTTTATTCATTGCAGAAAACTTCATAATATGTTTACGTTTTAAAAAAGAAATGCTCATGTAACCATTGATCTGTTCAACATATTACTTCTGTGCTGTGTCTTTTCCAGCCTGCTGGGAATAACAGAGCATTAAAATCAAAGCAATATTTGGTGATTTTACTTGCTGGGAAAACTATTTTGCTGCTACATACAATATTGATGGGAGACAAAAGAAGAGTTTACCTACTTCAAAATAACTTTTTAATCTTACTGTCCTGTAGCTGTTACACTACTTTGCATGTGTGCTAATTAATATCATTGAAGTTACAAGCAAATTTTACCACCCATCGTTATGGCTCAACACTGTAAACTAGGCTGAAGATTTCTTGTAGCCACGTAGGTGAATGTTTTGCCAGGTTCTGTTTGTGTCTGTAAAAGGTTCAGGTATTCCAAGGTGGAAATGTAGCCACCACTATTCAGCTCACTTATATAAGCCTTTACCACCTCGTGATGTTTAGTAACAAATGTAGTTTATTAAAGTCAAGTAACTGTTTTTTTTTTCTATTCTGGTATTGAAAGAGCAGCAGATTTCTCTTGTGCATGTAACTATTAATTTTAATGGTTGTGGTTGCTTCCACATGTTCCTTTACATAGGAAAAAATTCAAATTATTTTGTCTTATTAGCCAGAGTCACTGCATTATATAGAGCATTGATCTCTTGAGACGATTCAAAATTAATATCAGAGCTTAGCTGAATTACCCTTGAATCATAAGAGATTGCATGAAGCAGCAATGCTAAATACTAACTTTCAGTTACGCTAATCATTTGAATTCTGAGGAGTATTGTGAGGGCTGAGCATGAAATCTGGTACACAGTCAGTCTTTTATGTAGTAATATAATATTTGCCTATTCTTCTTTATTAATGCAGCTATTTACTTTGATTTCAGTGAAAGAATTAAATAAAAAATTATTAATTTTGATTAATTAAAAAGATGTTCCTCTTCTGTTTTAGATTGGCACAGAAAGGATCCCAGTGTCCATCTGGGCATAATTGGACCTGCAGTAAGTAGCTGTTATTTATTCCTAAATACTTCCATTTACTCGCATCTGAACATTGCAGTAATTCTGTCCAAACTGAACCTGAGTCGGAGGACTTCTAACTGTTACAGAGATAAGAAGGTACAAACCTAGCAGTTGCAAAGGCTGTTCCCAACAGGTCTAAACTGTGGAAGTGGAAGTGATTCCAGTGCTCGGACTTACAAAGTTCACAGTTCTGCTATCAGCTAAAAGACCTCCTAACTCAGCATGTGCTTTGCTTTTGCACTGCAAAAGGGAAAGCGGCTAAGAGGGCTTTTCTAAAAGGATAAGCACTGAGGTAGCCCAACTCTATTCACTTAGGTTTGTATTAATGCAAACTGTTATCAGTAGCACTAAAATAATTTACAGCAGCTGTAATTTGTTTTAAATATACAGATTTTTTTGTTGTTTAGAAGACTTGGGCTAGTTTAGAAAGAGGATTTGCAGCTGGATTAATATAATTTTATATCCAACTCAAGCACATGCCTTAATAATGCTATTAATCTATTATGGTCTCTTAGAACAAAACATTTAGCATTTCATCTGATGAGAGAAACAACTTTTGAAGATAAAAAGTATCAAAATATTTGGATTCTAATACTAGCTTCTATTTTTATACTTGTGGGATAGTAGAAAAATTTTTAGAGAATCAGATAGTACTAAAAATGTGAATTCTTGCAAGTAAAATATTAGAAATGCCTATTTCAATATAAATAATTTATAACTGAATCTATCAAATATTTTGAAAGTCAGTTGTTGCCCTCTAGAAGAATTTTGTTAACAGGTATTGTTAATGAGGGTTTTTAATACTGTGAAGGTGATATCAAATGCTCATTATCCCTGTTCTTGCATCTTTTGTTCACATGGGGTATTGCGTCTTTGTTCCATTTCATTTAGGTTTTGATGCCATTTCTGGTAGTCTCAATTCGTACACAATTAACAGTTGCCAGCAGGTGCAAAATGATGTTAGGTTTCTGTCTGACACCAGACAGCAAGGACAGAGCTTGAGCTGACAAATAAAATTGGTGAGGTCTGTTACACATTTAGAATCTGAGTGCACCAAAGTCTGGGATACAGATGTCTGAGTGGCGAGGTGTGGTTGAATAAAATATATAAAATCAGAAACTGAGTTATTCTTATATGCCCACATCTCAGATTAAGCTTTGAGTTGGTATCCTTCCTCCCAAATTAATTATATGTGTTTTAGTAAATGTGCTGGCCAACATTAACGTGAGATTTCATTTTTTGCCCCTAAGTCACAAAAATCAGATTTAACAAATTTGAAAGTTACAACTTCTTTTACAGGGTCAGCCAGTTAAATGGCATCTCTTCTGAGATTGCTGACTCTTCAGATAAAACGGACAGTTGGGTTGCCATCTCAAAATGTTATCATGAGCTTCTCAGCAGTGGTTTGGTTTTCATGAAGCACCAGCTCCTGGAAGAGTTTAAAATCAAAACTATCGCAGTCATTATTATGAAATAATCTTCTTCTAGTTGTGGAGAAAGGTTTGAGAACATGGGCTTATGAAGCATGGAGATAAACAATAAAAGAACTAATGAGCCGTCCCAACTCCACCCCATCATTTTTAAATCCAGTAGCATGGTTTCTGAGGAAGTTACAAGACTGAACCTCTCTGAAGAGGGAAGCATGCACCACCTGAGCCAAGTTTGAGTCTGTTCTGAATGCTTAAAAGGGACTAAAGGATTGCTTAAATTTTCTGCCAGTCCTTTCTTTTCTAACGGTCTCTTAAAATTTGGTGTTTAACTATCCACCATTGTTTCCAGTTCTTTATCTGATTTCACCTGCAGAAACTGAGCTCTTTAGAAAGGAACTGTCCATGAACATGGAAATGTTTTTATGATTTCTGTTAAGTACAGTGCTGAAAAAGTGCAGAACTGCAAAATGCATGGTTATTTTCAGAACCGTAAGAGAAAGATCAATATTTCCCAAATCTCAGTCTAACCAATACCCTACCTAAATATTTGCTGGCACAGTATCTGCTGTGGGTCAGATCCTCAACAGCAGCGACTGCACTGTAAATTGGTGAGGGAAAGGGGGAAAGATGCCTCTGAGCCACCAAAGTGCTTCTCCTAATTCTGTGCAAAATGAGGTTCATTCCCACAGCTTCCCACAGCCCAGCTGGAGCTGCAGGGACACTGTCCTGCTGCTTCTGCTTCTAGTGTGTTGCGTATGTCAAGGGAACATACTTTATGCTAAACTAACAAAACTAATTGCAGGACTTTGAGGAAAGAAATTAGTTGTGCTACATGCATATCCATAGCAGCAGGAGGCTTGAAAAGGCAGCCCGTAGCCTTAATCTAAGCAGTGGAAAAGGTAAGAGTAGGCAGCTGTGTCACATGAAACAAACTCTTGCTGATGCTAAAAGGGTACTAAAAGCTTCAGTGTTTCATCTGGGTAATGTGTTCGTGTCCCTCTATATCTTCACATGAGCCCGAAAACTTGCAGGCAGTCTGTTTTATAAGAAAATAAATAAAAATGGAATGGGCAAATAAGAGCTATGTTCCTGTTTTCTCATTCAGTTTTGTTCTTTCTATATTTCGGGACATAGGATTTTATTTTTAAAAGCTGTTTTTACATTTTTATTTTACCTGCATTTTTTTCCACGCTAATACACAAAATGATTTGGAAGTGAACTGGTGTGGAAGGAAAATCTAGAGTAGGTGTAATGAAGCTGTGCTTTCAAATCAAAAGATGCACTTGCTACCTCCAGTGAGGATTTTAAACATTTTAGTCGTCTTTTTAAATTTGCTTCACTTTTTTATAAGCTAACGTCTTTACAGTAAGCTACCAGAAATAACCCTGTGGCAGTGCATAGGCGGGATCAAGGACTGAACCTCCTTAAAACATTTTAAAACATATTTCTCCCATAGTACTAAAATATTGCTAAAGGATGAAAATAAATCTCAGTTCTGTTGGTATTCAGCTCTGCTTTTCTTATTTGTGTTACTTCTCAAACCACAAAATCTTAAGAAAATCAGTGATGCTATCTGTGAAGCAAGGCCTGTTTATTGTGAATTTTTAAAAAAGCACGTTAAGGTTCTATTAGTTAAGAATATAAAGAGCAAAAGGTTCACACACTGGTTTCTGCTTTGCTTCCATAAGATTATAACCTGTTCCTTACATTTTCTATGCACGAATGTCTCAAATGGCTTAATCTAAGTATCGTGGCAGGATTGGGTCCTGCATATTGTAAAATATTTAGCATTTATCTCCTCTTCCAGTTTTCCTTTTATTCATTTCTGTAATGAAATTTGTAATGAAATAGCTGATTTTCAGCAGCTCTGTATTGCACAAATAGAAGCTTAGGAAACTTTAAAAAAAGTGAAGGCCACAAAGCTTGTGTCCAGCTGTTGGGTAACCTCCTGAAGCCCACTTTGTACTTTCTGCATAATTCTGAACCATTCCTGTAGACAGTACAGAATAATACTGTGTTTGTAACCACACTGTTTTTCACTGACCGCTATTTTTTCATATGTCCAACTTTTTTCTGTGCCTGTTGAGACCGTTGTAGTTGAATATCTGCCTCCACAGATGGAGGGACCCATCGGGTCACGTAGCCCATCTCTTTATAACGGACGGCTGTTACCTACGGTCTGTTTTCTGAGCTAGTTCTAAAATGAAGCAGCTGTTGACACAACTAAACTAAGCAACTAGAGCAAATCTAATAACCTGCTCCAGAATATCCTAGAGCACAACAATGAGGAAAATCAGATAGGAGACAAAGATACAATTTCAAATTCTTTAGCCTGCTGAGGAATATGAAATTCTGCCAGCGACATCCTGAGTAAGTGTCCTTCTCACTCAGATGTTTTTTAAAAGGTAAGAGCTACTGCTGCCATTAAGCTGACAGCTCTTCTAGCCCTTTGTTTGCTTGTGCTTAAAGAAAAACTGCCTAAAAATGAAACTTTTGTTAGAAATACTGAAATGAGCTGTTCCAGTATTTCTTAAAGAGGTTACATCTTTTTTTTAGACCTGAAGTTTTGTTAATTCAGGTTCTAATTGCCAAATTGTTTCAGCTGAATTACAACTATATTTTTTATAAGTTGTTAATTGTCCCAAATTGCAGTAGTAGAGCTGCAGGTTAAGCCAGAAGAAATTGAATTTCCTTAAGCATTTAATATATGGAAAAGATAATGTGGAATGGCCAAGTTTAGTATATTCACAAGGATCTTATATTTCTGGTGCGTTTGCTGCAGGCAGATCGTGTTGCGTGGCAGGCAACAGTTGTGTTTTCAGTTGTAGGGGAAGCTTGGTCTTGCTGAGCCTATTCAACAGTCGATCAGATAAAAATTGTATTGTGGGGTCACCTGCTGCTGTGAATGAAGCTGCTTCTTTTCACAGTGATGCTGTCAAAACCTCACAAACCCGAGCAGCTGAGCAAATTCTGTCTGCATTGAATAGGCTGGCAGATACAGCTTTTCACTCTGGTACTCTGGGTGATGTTCTGACAGAACTGTAAATGTACAAAGATCTGGTTTTCCCTACAAAGTCTAGAGGCCCACAGTAATCTCAGCATTATAATGAAGATGTTTCTGGTCCATTGCTTCTGTCTGAGTTAATTTTTATATGACAGCAGTTTAATCTAGTGTGTTTATAGAAGATTTCCTAGATTTTGATCACGATAGGCCCCGTGCTTAACAGGCACCTTCATCATTGCACAGCGTTTGATCTGTGACTTTCAGCACTGTGAAACACGCCTCAGATGTTTCTTTGCCTGTCAGCAAAGTAGAGCTTCCTGAATAGCTTATCTGGTGCTGTTCGGTGTGGTTTTTTGGCCTGTGCCCGCTCCTCTTTGCATGCGTCATCTTATCTGATCTGTTCTGATAGAAACTATTCATACGATGCAAGCTGCTGGCCTCTGATCTCTGCTGAATTCAGGCAATGTGCAGCTCTCTGGAGGCTTGTCCTCTGAATGGATGATTTTTTAACAAAAGGTGATAGATAACTGATGATCACGTTTGCCTGCTACGTTGGTAGGTAAAAAAATAATATGGCAACAATCTATGGAAGAACTGAATCATGGAGACGTTTTGGGTAGAAGTAACATACTTTTCAGTAGCTTTTTCTGAGACTGTGCTGAGTTCCTAGGCATCCTGCCATAGTCAGTTGGCTTTGGAAGCATTCACATCTTTTAAGTGCATTTCCAACTTGCTGAACAGCTTATGTTGTATCTAATTTCTGTTATATTGAGCCTGTGGTTAGATAACTATGCCCCCTCAAGTTTCTAAATGCAACTCGGGGGATCACTTCTCTAAGTCATTGCTACACCCATCCTCAAAGTAATGTTTTAACTGAATTCTCATATTCAGGCCAGGTTTCTTGGAATATCTACCAATAGAAGAATACAGCTTAAAGGATTGTTCTGTTTATACGGCAGATGGCAATTTCTTGGCTTCCACAGAAGTAGATGGGATAGAAATTAATATCTTACAAATTTTATGAGTCGCAGGCTGTGGTTTTTCTCAAAGGTAGAAGAGCAAAAGACCATATCCCACTGCTCATTAAATCACTTGCAAGTACTCCGTTGATTTTAATGGAAGCAGAGTATAGTTCCTCCTGAGAGAAACTCAGCATCAAAATAGTACTTTGGGGAAAAAGCTGAAAAGGTATATATATAGAAATAGCAATTGTGAATTCAGAATGAAATATCCAAGGAACTTGTGACAAGACATACTGGTTAGTTTATGGATCTGTGTCATGTTCTGTCACCAGGATCAGGTAGTGCTTCAGGAAAGCACACCTGATTTTCCCCACTGCTGTTACCAAAAATACTTTCTAAGTGGTTACACAAGTCTTTTATTTCTTGCATTCAGTAGGAATTCATTCCTTAGTGCAAGAGTGATTCACTTGAATCTTTTAATTTATGACGCCCTGCTTTCATGAAATTATTCTTTCATAGTTATAAAATAAATTCTGGATTTTTTCCAAAAGAGTTTTCTAAAGTGCTTTGTGAGTGTTCCCTGTCTCATAATGCGAAAAAAAACCCAACCCCAAAATATTGTGTTAAAAAAAATTAGTTATGTTGTTACCAGTACTTGCAACTGCTGCATGCTGTGCAAGCTATCATAAACTAATCTAATATAGTCCGTCAGCCTTAATAAAAAAAGTCTAGTTCTGTTCTTCATGTCTAGTTACGGATTTCCAAGTTCTGTTTATTTAAGTATGTTAAATGAAAATAACAGACATAGTTAAGCTTTGTAAACAAACCTGCTGGAGATAATTGCCCAGCTCAGACAACTTTTGGTGACTGCTGACACCAAAAAAAGTTAGACTGGATTTTAGAATTTTGTGTTTATTAGTTTTCAAACAAATGTTTCTATCAGTACATAACATCTATCTGACTGTCTCAGTTTACGTGCGGATTGCTTCTAAAGCCTCAAAAGTTCCCTTCCTTCGTCACGTTGGTTACTCCATACACAAAGGGACAGGCAGTTACTTGGCACATCAGTGCATTGTTCCTCACTTAGACAGTGAGTTGTCAAATCGGTCATTTGAATCACGTTAGCCTTAGCAGAGTCATCTGAAAACAGTCAGTCATGTTAAATAGATCTAGCTCTAATTAGAACCTGCAGCCAGAGGGATGTCAGGGAAGAAGAAATGGGACCTCCCCTTCTGACAGTAGCCCAAAGCTACGCTGCATTGGAGTAGTCACTTAAGGGTTTAGAGTGGAGCAGTCAGTCCACGCTCTGCTGTGCAGGGCACTCACCCCCCTAGCTGGATATTCTAAGTGTCAGTCACTCACGAGAGCGTTTTGCTGAAGAGTCAAATGTAACTACCAAGTTACAGATCTGTGGTATGATTTTAAAGCTCAGCACATTCATACTTTTACATATTTTAGTTAAAAATATGCTTTTTTTTTTTTTCTGGATATTTCAAACATATGCTAAAGTAGTGCCATATACCTTTCTAGGTTGATCCACTTCTTACAAGTGAAGTTAAGGAAAAAGTTAAAAGGTAAGAAGCCTTTTATCTGCTTTATCCGAATAAAAGCAGTTGACTGAAGAGCTTTTTAGACCATGTGCATAAATGCTCTTTGATATCTACAAATGAACATAAATACACAACTCTAACAAATATGTTCTGATTATTTGGCATGTAACTTTCTCAGGCAAGGTATTGTACACATTTTAAATTTTAGAATAACCAGTAGATCTCTTCATGTTTTGTGTTACATCTGATCTAATCACATCTGATTTGGAATTTGGTATAATTTATTATTCTTTTGGGTCTTTTAATTCTTTCTTTCATCCTGGCTTCTGCAAGATTTTGCATCCTCGCTGTTGGTGGGTAAATGAATGGATGGACAAGACAACCCTGTATGGTTTTATTCTGACCCTGGTTTATATGCTTCCTGATCAAAGGATATATATGTTAGAGAACACAGGGGCTTTTTTGTCTGCAGGACCTAGAATTGTCTGGCTTGAACAACCATAATATCTCTGCTTTATAATATCTGATAATAAAATCTGCATAAAATATGTATTTTCCAGTTCCATTTTTCGGGAGAGAATGCTTTTTGTTTCCTATCAGGTTATTCATGGGGAACATGATCATTGTAATCATGCATTTATACTCCAGCTGATACAGTTATTTATCTCTGCAGAAGCTGGATGTTACTGCACAATCAGAAAAGCACTATTTAGCAAAGTCCAGTTGACAGGGAGCTGGTATTAATGTCAAATGCACTTGTGTTTCCATTTGGCTTACTGATCTCGTGTTGAGGTTAAAGAGGCAGAAGCAGGCTCATGAAGCAAAGGACGTGCTGGCTTTTCAAAAATGGTCACCAGTCTGAGAGATCTCATTCACTTCATCTGAGACTGAACACCTAATTAGCCTATTCTTCTGTCCTTCACCATTGATTCGATTGACCTGGATTAATCTAAGGAAGATGAGGACAGTAGAAACGTAACCATTCAGAAGAGTGCTTATAATAAAAGAGAAAGCAGAATAGATCTTTCAGAACCACATTCCGTCCCCAAAAGCCAGCATCTGAAAAGTCATTATGTCCTGTAGTTGACCATTCTGATGCTCTTGCTCCATTTCCCTCAGTATTTAAACTGAGTGTTCATCATAAATCTCTGCATGCATCCCCCCCTCTATTACACAAGTTCTTTAAGGGAAAATTGCACTTCTATCCACTGACCTCAGCTCCTTCATTTATGAGACCGATTGTGGTTAACAGCGACTGGTGTTAAGTGATCAACTGTAAAACTCCAGAACAACAGACAATGAAGTGGCAGATAGCAATGCATACGGTATGGAGTTCGTAAGTGTATAGAAAGCTACCAAAACCATGGTAAAGCCGGTTGCCCCTGGGCAAGCGACTGTTAATGTCAGAACCATGACTGAATTGTTCTGACCACCTTCCATCTTTGTCCTAATTTTTGAGGAAGAATTGTTAGAGCGGGTGCTTAGGAGGTGTCCTGTTTGTGTGCATTTTATTTCTAGGGCACCTGGAGTACATTTATTACAGGAGGTGCCACAGGACGATCTTCATGCTGCTGTGAAAAGGTGCTTTGCTGTGGTGAACAGCTCCATTTCAGAGGGGATGTCTGCTGCAATTCTGGAGGTAATTGCATCTTGGCAGTAAGGTGTTTCACTGAGGTTACAGTGAATCTGAAATCATCTTTTATCACTGGAAATGTGTGTCAACATTTTATGTCCATGTTTCAAAGCTAGTGAAGACAAAACAAAAATATTTCTTTTTGCAAGTGTTAGTAATTAAGGTTTTCTTGCCTTGAACTGACAGTTTTTTACGCTTTGTCTATTTATTTTTCAAAGGACAGAATGTAATTTTATCAGTCCTGTTAAATTAACAATACAGACCTGGGATGTAAGAACCGTTCTGCTTTACTGAGATTGTCACTATTCTTGATTCAACGACCACTTCCTTATAATGTTGCTAGAATAGACTTTCATTTATTTTTACATCCTTTCAAAAAGCAATCTAAGAGCTGTATTTGGTTATTTAATTCTGAAATGATTAAGGAATGAATGACACGCTCAGTTAATTTTTTTGCCATCAGTATTGAAAATTAATAACCAGGTTTATTTCATACCTGTCAAAATAGGGCGCTGCTTAGTATCAAATGCTTTCCAGGGGGGAAAAAAAGAGTACTTAAAGTGGAAGTTCTTTGGGTAGATGCCTTTTGCTGTTCTTTTTTTTTTTTGGTGACTGCTGAATGTTGGTTCGTGATGGTCTCAGAAGATCACAGAAACCATTACATGATTTGTATCAATGAATGTCCTATTTCTGTTTCTAACGAGCAATCACATGTTGCATTTCCAGCGTGCTTTTCTCCACACATCTGAAAGTCCTGCATAACTAAGAACTGAGGGAGCATTGTAAGAATTATGAAAGTTAGGTGATGGTAAGATAGCAAATGTGTATTTCCTTTCTAAAATGCCAACACTCAGAGGTGGAAGCAGATGCTCTTTCACAGCACCGATACTCTATAAAGAACAACTGCTACAGACTGTGTCATTTCCAGACTTACCAGTGTTGCAGCCCAGACAAATTTTGTGTGTTCGGTAGTTGAGATGAAATGGAGTGTACCAACACAGTACAGCCACAACTGCGTCAGTGGCTCACAGAAGTAAAAGCTAAGTAACTGTCACGTGTTCCCTTCAGGACCACTCACATAAGAGTTGACGAAAAATCAATCTGATTTATTTCCAGAGAGTGTCAGTGAGTTAGAGAGAATGGGGAAAAAAGCAAGCCAGAAAGACTGGTAAGAGACACAGCATCTGCAACAGAAGTGCGAGTGTGCTTGGCCTGATACAAATGGTTATGCAAACTCAGGACTGATGGGAAAATTGGTATACTTTTCCCCAAAATTTTCCCATCAGGTTTGAGCAGTTAAAAGGCGCTTTCCTTAGCCTTTATCAGGAGAGGGAGCAATCTTGTAAGTTCAATGCCTTAACAAGTATGTGGCATCTCAAAGCAAAATGATAATGCCAGTTTACTTCACATGTAATGTTGAGCCTGCTTCAGGAATGACTGATTTTTGCTCTCCTCTCTTGAAGTTGCCATTCTGACAAGCTTTGAATCTGATAACTATAAAGCTAAGTAAACAAGGAAGGTTTTTATTTTAGCTCTCCTCTGTGTGGCTGAACTATTCAGTTATCCAACGAGGGATACTAAATAGTCAAATACCACCTCTAATGGAAAACCGTCCTTTAAGTTTCAGCTACACGGTAGAGTAATTTATTCTCAATTCATACCCAGTACTGTCAAAAAAAAAACCAAACAAAAACACCAACAAAAACAAAACCAAAAAAAACCCCGAAACCCACACCAAACACACCCCCCCCAACAAAAAAATCCCCAAACCTCCCTCCTCCAACAACTGTTTTTCTCACTGAAAACAGCTACACAGACAGAATAGTAAATACTTCCTGTTCTATTTCTCTTCTTTCTCTAAGAATTAGAAGACTATTCTGGGAAAAGAGCATTCTCTGCAGGATGCCTTTATATGCACTTTCAGCATTTGCTTCCTCCATTCTGATGTTTTTCTTAGATCAGAAAATAGTATATATTAGAAGGAATCATCAAGAAGTATTCATTTTAATTTTTCATGCTGAATTTATTTATATAGATATGCATTTTTATACATATATAGTAGATTAGGTAATATTACTTTTTTATCTTACATGTAGCTGTGTATATCGTGTCCTAGACTGATACATTTAATTCTACTGAAGACGCTACCTTTACTAAACCCAAAGTTAATCAACATTTAATCTGCCTTGAAGTCTTAATCTGAGTTTGACAGCTAAATAAACTGGCAAATGACCATAGTGGAAAAATGAATTTGTCTTTTAAGTGCAAGATTTAACCTATGGGAGCCTGTTAGCCATTTCCTTGGACATGATAACTTTTTCTTCCAAAGAAGAGGAAAAAGATCCTGCTCTCCTTTCTTCTGTTATTACATTGGTGGAATAATTTCAAACCTAATAGTCAGGTTTGGTTTGTGTTCATACTTAATCATATGTTGAAAATAAAATTCAAAGTGGAATATTTCCTCCGGGAGCTCTCACTCTCTACCTTGTTTTTCTACCAGAAATTACCAGTACTAGGGGAGAGTTAGCAGATGAGAAAATATACAAGCTTTCGAGTTGGCACCACTGCCATTTCATTTTATATTGGTACATTGGGATGCAAGCAGCTAGCTGAAATATCTACCATAGTTTCTCAAGTAAGACACTTCTGCTGTGGTGCTGCCTCTTGAACTGCTCCATCAGTGACCGTGCTTATGTGGAGGTGCGTTCAGCATCCTCACAGTTTTGCTTTCGAAGTCCTACATTCCATTCAGAAGTATGGGGCTGTTGGTTAGCGAGATGGTAGCTGATAGCTGCTCACCTTTTGTGGGAGGTATGCTGCTGCTCCTACTCTATACAGTTATATCGGAATTATTATAGAGAACTGTAAAAAGGCGACATATTCTTGTTTGGAAATCATGATCTCCTGTAAGGAGATTCTCTCCATGGGGAGAAAAATAAATCCATAACCATAGATGTAACCCACTTCTCACCGGCCGCAGTCCTCTTTTGGCCTTGTTGAATTTTGTAAGAAGGACAGCCTAATCTCTGAACTGATAACTCATAATTTGGGGTTTATCATGGAAGGGAAGTCATGTAACAGTGATTAGAAGACCTGGCACGCCTTCATAAGCCTGAGCATGGTCGTTCAGATGCATATTGGGTACAAGCAAATGAGTTACCAATTACAGGTGCAAACTGAGGTCTTGCATTGTAGGAAGGAAAGACATGGCACAGGTGTTGTGAGACAGCAGCTCGGGCCCAGCTGAGTCAGGATTTTCTACAAGCAGAATTAGGTCTTCCATTTTCTCTTGAGAAACTACCTGAATCTTGCTCTTTTTAGGACTTCAGACCTGTTGGAATTCTTCATCTAAAGTTATGAGGGTTTTGGTATTGTATGTCTGTTCACTAGACAGTTATACGGTGGGGTTTGATGACATCCTTATAAAATATCCTACTGTAAAAATCTCTCTCTTAGAGGAAGTGTCAATCTAATAAAGTCAAGTCCCTGCTTGAGATGGCCAGCAGTAGGAAGGGCCATCTGTTAAGATCTTGTTAAATTAGTAATGCAGAAAACTATGTATAAAAATCTCTTGGTCCTAGGTTGGAGATAACATCCTCCTTGAATTTGGAAATGCAACTTGCTTTCTCTTGAAAGTTCAAAATGTAACGAGGTCATGAATCTATAAACAGTATTTTAGTAGATTAGTGTGTAATAGATACATGAGATAAATGTATAATCGTATCTATTTCAACCTGCCTTGAGGTATGAAAGAACTAGAAACCATAACTAATTACTTTGTCATCTAGTACTGATATCGCAGAGATTTTGCTGTAACGGATCTATTTTTTGTTTGGCATTTGAAGAAGAGAAAACAAGCATTATAGCGAGCGTTTCAAATACATCTCTTCCTCAGATAGCTCGAAAGTTCTGCATGTTCCTGGGCATGTGATGGTGAAGCAGGCACTACTACTGGAAAATTTTATATGTTCTTTATACAGTCTGTAAGAAAAGTGATTTTGGTTGCAGGACCATTTGATCAAAGTACTTGTTTGGTGCTCTCAAGAGTATTCCAACTGTTGTAAAAATCACTAGATTGTTATGCTTTTATTAAAAAAAAATCATCATAGAAAAGGAAGGTGGCCAGATTTTATTCTGCTGTATTAGACAACATGTGAAGTACGGACCCAGTAGTTTGAAATATAAGCCATAGAAAACTATACAAACAAAACAAACAAACAAAAGAAGAGATGTTGTAAACCAGTAAAATTGAAGAGGGGCCAACAAAAAGATGCATAGGCTAGGAGGAAGGAAATGAGGGACAATTTAGAAGACAAAATAGTAAATAAAACCCGTATTTACTCTATAAGCCCTATACTGCTGGTTAGACATGCTTATTGTATAACATGCTTCCAAAGCTGAAATTTACACCCTGCATCCTTCTGAAATAGCACTAAAACACATTTGCAGTCAGAATAATGTAACAAAACAGATGGCCAATGGACTAAAATGTTAGTTTATGCTATTATTTGTGGAACCTAGGTCAGTAAATTATACATATTTTCAACAATGCAAATGATTCTTTTTACTGCTTAAAAATAGACTAAGTATCTAAATTAAATTCTAAGCCACTTCATGCAGTAATTATTTACAGCTCAATCCATTTGTTTAAGGCTAGCTGGTATAAAGCCAGCCCCTCATCTCATGTATTTGGCCATCTGTTCTGTCTTTCAGTAGCTATAATTCATTGGTACCTATGTGTTTTGGGACCTGAAAGTTTTCTTATGTAGCAGTTACTGCCCTCCAACTCTATGAGACAGAACAAATGTCTTTCCCTTTAGAGTTCAGAAATGATGGAAAATGAAATATAAACTTAGTGATCAACTTCAATGAGTCATCCACTGTAGCATTCAGAAATAGAAGTGAGTGAACATATCTTGTGACTTTTTTCTTTCTCTTAATGTGCGCTACAGTCCAATCTAAACTGCAGTACAGCAGCACCGTGCCAGCCCACGCCGCCACACCACTGGGTGCACTCTAACTCACAACTGCCGCAGGGGGCTCTTACATGAACTTGACCATCTCTGTCGATGTACGGCCCAACGGCACAGTGTCCCCGCTACCATGCATCTGTCATGCTGCAGTCCAGACTCCCCTCTGCCTGGCTGGGGGCTGTGTGTGTGGATGGTGGCACTTCCAACCGTCAGTCCTGAGGTGGTTGTGCTGTGGTTTGTGCGTTGTCTTCTTTCATTCCTTCCTTCTTTCTTCTTTTTAAATGAGGCTCTTTGCCTCGAACGGATAATTGCTTGTTTGGAACATTGCCAGACCTGAAATACTCTTAGTTTTATTTTTTAGGAGGAGAAATACAGAGAGGTGAGGAGAAGGACTTAGGCAGGTGACAGTGAGCGCTGACACACTTCACTGCCATTATCAAGCTCTTGATTTTCAGTTCAGAAGTTCAAGTGAAATATCTTCATTCCCTGTTCATTGAACGTGTTTGAGATCAACAGCCAGCAGACTGAACACAAGGGCATTTAAGCCTGTCAATAGGAAGGGCCAAAAAACAGCTGAATCAGAAATTCTGTCTCTCTTTGAGATCTTGGTGCTTCTGTGGGAACCCAGTCTTAGGTCTATGGTTGGGTAATTAGAGCCAAAAGCAGCTTCCTTGACCTGCAGATTCAAAACCTCTCAGGCAGACTGGGACACCAGTATGTCCTGTTTCCTGGGTGAACTTTGAAGTTCTATGAACCTTGCTGTACCGATAAGTAGATACTGTCATCATATGTTATTGTAAATTACCTTTGGAAAACAGATTTGTTTTGTTCAACAGTGAAGTCAGAGAAAATGACAAAATAATTTGTAGATTACCAAAAACTGTATTACCCATCATGAAAATGACTTTTTTAAAATTTATTTTTAGAAAAGCTGTATCTCAACAACTTTAGACATTTAGATAAATTCAGAAATCTGGTCTGTAGTTTTCATTTCTCCCATGTATTTATTCTTGTTGTGCTCTTCTCCTGATCCTGCAGGCAACCTGAAATGCTACCATGTTGAGATACCACACTTCCTTTCTGTTTTTTATGTATATACATACATGCACACATAGATATAGATATACATACACATGAATGAATGAATGAATACATCGAGCAATCAGCCAATAATTTATGTGGAATCAAATCCTATTTCTTAAGATGTATTGCTTGGTCTCTGAGGAGTCCCATACCGATAGCTTTGTAGGTAATATGTTTTGAAAGTATAATGCATTCTGAAAGCGTAACCTTTCCTCGCCCCTCCTTGGTACGGTTCAGTCAGAAGCTGCATCACTGCATACTTCCCTGCAGTCCCTGAATGCTCGAGGTCCAAGAGAGGCTGTAATAACAGACACTGTCAAAAGAAATACTCCTTCCAGAGTCCTGTATGACCCATAGAAATCAGAACCAACGAGAAAGAGTCAAGTGACTTCTGCGGTCACCTTCCCTGCCATTGACCTGCCCACATCTCTCCAGTTCTGCACATTGCAGAAAATCTGTGAAAGCGTGTTTTAATGCAACAAGAGAACAGATGCTTTGTTGGAGAGAACTGGTTTTTTGTGCTATGGACTAATCTTCTAATCTATGCCCAATAACCGTAGGAGTTACGGTGTACAACCTTTGATCTGAACTTTAATTTTATCCTCTCTGAGGCTGCCATATGTCAGGAGCTTCCAATGGGAAACAAAATGCGTACTTAGAGGTGAGAAAGAATAAAGGATGAAGCAGCTATCCAGTGACTTTCTGGATTGATTGTTTCTGATGATATACGTTACAAGACTAACAAAAACATAAACAAAATACTTCAGAGAAGTTCCGTATTGGAGATCACCTTAGCCATGGTGTTTTTCAACAAAAAAATGGGAGAAATGGGAAAGCAGTTTGGTTTGTTGTTTCTGCTTTTCATTTTAAAATCAACAGCATAAACACTTCAAAATTCCTGAATCCTAATAAACTGTTGTTTCCTTTTTCTATATTCCTCTAGGCAATGGATTTAGATATTCCGGTGCTGGCAAGGAACATTCCTGGGAATGCAGCAATAATAAAACATAAGGAAACAGGACTGCTATTTTCAAATCCCCAGGTAAGAAAACAACAAATCCTTAGACCTTCCCCTTCTGATGGTTAGGATTATTTTCCATTACATGCTTGTGTCTGTCTGAAAACTTGGCTTTTCCTCCAAGAAAAGTTTTTCTCAGATCCTCAAAAAACCCGGGTGTTAGACTGCCTTTCTTGAAGCTCTGCTGGTGTCTCACATTCACTTTGCAATTCGCTAAACTTTTACTAGGTGTCAGCCTTGCTGAATGTTTGTCTAGCCTGTGCTGCTTTATTGCCTGCCATCTGAATGGCGCTTGGTTCTCATCAACGTGTTGCACTTTAGTTTTGAAGGTTCCATAAGCAAACTCTGAAAAAGATACTACACATATGTCGTATTTCCCTTCAAGTACTGCCTGAAATACGAACTCATACTAGCCAAGCAGTAGCTAACCAAAGGAGAACTATAAACCTGAAGTTTTAGATAATACATTATCTATAATTTCTAGCAGTAAGTGTTAATGCAAAGTAGAATTAGGTCCAAGATATTGCTCAGTCAGAAAATAATTAATGACAAAAATTAAGGAAAGAATGGAGTTTCTGTGAAGATAAGTAGAAGTGGGGAGAGAGGGAACATTACCCATATTTAAATGCTGGAAAATTTCAGTATATTTTTTTTCTGTATTATGGCTCTGCTGTTACGTATTCATATATACCGTGGAAGAAGACTTTCAGACACAGATTCCCTTAGTGTCTTTATCCAACTCAGGATTAAAAAAACCTTACTAGAATAGTCCATTTCATAATTTTGCAAACTAGAAAATGTATCATATTTATTTTACTTTGTGGAGTGTGTGATTAATGCATCCTATAAAGTTGTGTTTCAGGAAGGTGAATTCTCTTGGTTAGTTTTGGAGGTTCTTCTAATAGAAAAATTCTTGCAGGTCATGGTTTATTTGATGGAATATTCAATGTCTCCAATGGTTTCTACAAAAAAATTTCTTTGTTAACTTTTGAAATTTATTTTGTTCCGGAAGTATTCCCTCTTCTTACAATATCCTTTGGAAATAGGGTACTTCCAGGCTCGTGGAGGCTGAGATGTAAAGCTATTTATAAAATTATTTGTACATGTATTCCTTGCAAAAAGCCCATTGATTTCCATATGCTTCTTCAAAACTTCAAAGATATATGATCATATTGAACACACAGATGGAAGGCTTTCCTGATATTAATTCTGATACATTCTGTTGTTTCCCTCAACATGTCGGTTACATTTGGCTTGGAATTCAAATACATTATTCATACTAGACCCAATTAGCTTCATCATACATCCTTGTAAAAAGCCTCTTCTGTGATCTCCAAGCATCCTACATTCCAAGTGTTTATTTGGATTTCAAGATCATTTAAAAATCCGCTATATGTTTCCTCACTTAGAGGAAAGTGCAAGTTTAAGCACAGAAGTAGTCCCAGTGGCGTCAGTGACTCTGTACAAATGGCTAGGGACTTTCTTTTATATCAGGACTAGACACACAGGCTGTAAATATGTCTAGAAGGATATAATCTTATTTTATATAAACTCCTCCTGTCTGAGCTCCCTTCTCTGCTACGTGCTATGCCAAAGATCAGAAACCCCCCTATTCTACTGCTGATTGTTGACTCCCTTTTTGCCATTATTCTGTCTCAGAAGTCCACAGAATCGCTTTTAAGTGAAGATGGTGACTTGCATCTCTATATTAGCTATCATACTCCTGGGTAGTATTTGTTCTGGAATCACTCATGTTTATGCAGTTACCCTGTTTTAGAAAGGAAAGTAACATCCCTGCTTTCTCTGTAAAACAGCCATTGTATCTCATTTAAGAAAAGCCCTTTTATACTTCCATCGGTGTCAAATAATGTGTCAATTATCAAAGTTTGAAAATGGGACAGGAAAATACATATATTTACAGGGTAGTACTCTAATCCCACTGCAGAGTTGTTGAAAAACTTTGTTCTTGCAGAGACAAGCTCAGAATACCATTCATCATCACTCATGATTTTAAAGAGAAAGTAGCCATTTGCTCTCATTCTTATCTCCCCAAACCATAACAAAGACAGTTTTTAAACCACTGTACACGGTCTATCAGAGGTTGAGAGTTACATTAGATCAAAGAATGCTGGATTCTGATTACGTTTGAACACGTACAGTTTCGAGGTATGCCTCACATTTTTATTGTTGGAAGAAGGAACAATTTGCCCATGGCACTTTGAATGCTGCCTTGGGAGATTCAGCCTGACAATAGGGATCAGAAAACATATGTTCTGGTAAGAAGTTTTCTGGGTTCCCTTACCCTGATTACTTTGTTATCTTAAGTATCTGGTAAACTATTTTGTGCTGTAACCTCAATTGCATCAGGTTCGTTAGGGAAAATGCCTGTAATCATACAGAGAGATTAGTACTGTAGTCAGGTGCTTGGGAGAGTCTGTCTCTGTCTTGAAGAATCTAGACCACCAAAGATTAGAAAATGTCAAAGAAATTTTGCTTGCTAAGTTTAGGGGATCCTATCTGGTTGTGGTGATGCAGGCTGTATCATAGGTCAAGAGTAGAAAACATTGCTTATTTTCAAGGTGTTATTGATCTAGGGAGGGAAAGCTTTACAGTACGATTAGAGTAGATGTGAGCAATTGTGTCTGGTCTGTGGACTATCTTATCTTTTGAAAGCTAAATTAGAGGGATATAAATTGACCACTACACAATGAGAATAATTTTAAATTGTGAATGCTGTCGGTTTTCTTCTTTTATTCTTGCTGAAAGTGAGCTTTTGTGGCTTACAGGAAAGTAGGAAATTTTGTGCATAATTGTAGTGATCATTAACCCTTTGCACATTAGGCTGAGGCTGCATGGCTGGAAATAACGAAAGCTTTGCCAATCACTGAAGACAACATCAGGTGGAAACAGTTAATGTAAAAGTGAAAGCTATGAAACATTTTGTCCTTGACACTACATCATCTGGGCACATTACTTTTAAATCATGGTTTGATCCTGCCACTACTTGAATTTGCAAGTTTATGGAATATTTGACACTGAGTTAATGGGACCTGAAATAAAAAAAAGTGAGAGATAAGAATAGCCAGTGGCTTTTGGGCAATAGATAACACAAAATTGGGTTAAAAGGAAGACACGGAGAGTTATTCACCATCCTAATTTTCAAAATTATATGTTCAGCATCTGTAAAAGCTCACAGAGGAGCTAAGTAAACAGGAGGAGGTAAATATAAATAAACTAAAAAGCCAGCAAGAGATAGGCCAAGCATAAACAGGGTTTGAGAGAGAGGGAGACCTGGACAGATTACTGTTAGCAGAGACAACTTCTGGAGTGGTAAGAGGGAAGCACAGCTCAGCTTGTGCCTCCCATGGCAAACGTGGGGCAATGCCATTTCTACCAGGACTTCAAGCCAGAGTATTGCCAAAGTTTTTAGACGTTTGAACCTTCACACTGCATGGACTAATGTGCAATTTTTGGCAGTGCCAGCAATTGTGGTTCATACTGCCTTAGAAATACTGGCCCCTTGCCCTGTGAAGTACACAGATGTGCCAGCTAACTTCTGAGCTTTGCCTGCCACTAGGTAGATCTGTCGCTATTCTGAATTTACATCTGCCGTTTGCCTTCCCTGGGGTGATTCTCTGTTGTTTAAGAATCATGTTCTTTTATCTGCTGAAGCTGATATGAAATGGTTTAATTGCAGACTTACTTTCATTATATAAATAATATATTAACCATGCATCTTATTTTCATTATGCGTGAGCTGCGGCATCAGTGTAGTTCTCGTGGTAATTGAAGGAATATTCATTCTTTTTATTCAGTGCACTTGTTTTCTAGCTTTATCTCCCAGATACCTGTATTACTGGGTCTCTGCAAAATATTATACAGAATTTCTGTATTTCCGTACTATAGAGAGAAGTTGACATTTTCTTTAAAGATGATTGGTCAATTTACCAGGAGAAAAATATATTGTGGATGTTGCTGTTGAAAATTGCCTGTGTTTGAAGTGAAGTAGTGCCCATAAAAAGGGCACATGTAATACCAGTTCTGGTTGTACATAAGATGATCTTCTTCCCTGTTTTTTCTGGGTTGTGGCTAAGTACTGAGGTTCAACTTTTACACTGTGGTTTGTTTTTTTTGTCACATGCGTAGAATTATACCCATTTCTGTATGTGAATAAAAGGCTTATTAGAAATGTGGGTGTCCCCCAAGTAGGAAGTTAGCATGCATATTATGTCCTTCATTGTGGCTACTTATGTTTGATAATTGAAAAGTAATTTGTGAATTTTGCCCCCCTTTCACCAAAAGTGCTTACTTCGCATCTGCAACAAAATATGAGAGTGCGTGTATATTCGTGCAAACATCCCTTGCACAAACACTTACACCATAACAGCTGATAAAGAGACATGTTACCATGCTCTGAGTAGTTTGTATATCATGGCTTCTAGGAAAGAAAAATTTAAACGCTTGATTTTCTGAAAGAGCTCCGAGTTCTGAATGTCTGCATTCTGCAAGTGGAAGCCCATGCTTCAGACTTACTGCAAAACTACAACTGAAATGCAAGTCAGTTGCAGTTAAGGGAGACACCTAAAAAATGAAGTTATTGCTATCTAAAGCTGAGCATCCCGAACTGAAAACAAGCTAAGCCAGCTGCTCAAAGGGTAAGAGGCAAAACCCAGATAAGTCATAGTGAATCTTCCTATTGGCTTCCAGTCAGATTGCAAGTGAGTTGTAGGTGGTCACATTTGATTAGTAGAAGAAGTAGGGGTAAAGCTGAGAAGTCCTTATTCTCTGTCTCCTTGTATTTTTCCATTTGCTTTTTCTCTCTCCTGCAGTTTCTCAACTTTTATGCTTTGGACTCAGTTTGGCATTTTCCTGAAATTATCCCCAGCATTAGATATTGTAACTGTGGATAAGGATCTCATTTCTTCTATCATTTACATGTTTCCAAGTTTTTGTCCTCTATATCCACATTTTAAAAGAATGCTAATAGGACTACCTGTCAAGAAATGTTACATTGCTGCTTCTGTTCTTAGGTAATTTACATAAATTATTTTTAAACATGACTTTAAATAAAATCCTCCACAGGAGCATAAAATTAAAGTTGGAATGTAGTTCAGTGTGAACAGTATTTATTACTGTGATTATACAGGCAATTGGATGAAGCCAGCATAAGTCATGTAAGACTTTCCCACCTTCCCTCTTCTGTATTCTTGGCAGATATGGAGGAAGGAAAAGAACATGTCTCTAGGTTGGAGTCACTGGCTGTATCTGCAGTGTCTGATAGACACAGCCTCAGGGGACTCTCTAGACCAGCCTCACTTATCTTCTTTAGGGACAATCCTAAAAAACCCCAGAAAAATACCCTCTTTGGACCACACGAGTTCCAAGTGAGGAACTGAATACACCAGCTGAATTAGCTCGTACCTGAATGCAAGGTAGTTGTGGATGGAAAGCAGGCTGGATACAAAGCACGTGGCCCTCACAGCTATTCCGGAGGCCGCTCTTTCAGTGCTGTGTGGACAGAAGAAAGATTACAAGCAGTACTGATTTTATGTAAAATAAGAGGTTATTGTTAATATGCATGTATGAAAATCATCTTATTCTATTACCTAGTTACAGGCCTTTCCAATAGAACTGATGTGCATCTCTGACTATTTAAATTTCATTGCAGTGATGCATATATTGATAGTTTGTCTTGTCAGTGAGAGTCAAAGCAGTGAATATAACATGTTCGATGTCATTTCACATATCAGCGTTTCCCAGGGGTCACGTTATAGTTATGTATTATGCATAGCCATTGCTTGCATTACAACAGCAGCGTCGATTCTGTGGTAAGCAAAGATTTTATATCTACATATGTATTTACATACACTGTGTCCGTAGCTTTTCAAGTACAGTTTGCTAGTTAATCTAGTGTTGGTATGAACTCTGGTCTTATTTGTGATATTTTCTTTCATAGCTGACAGATTGTGTGAATAATATATCGCCTTCTCCCATCTTTTTTATTCCTCACGTCCCTGTGCACTGATCTTCACTATCAATTGTGTAGTAATGCATTATCCAAATTTCCCATGGACACAATAACTATATGCTTTTCTGAGTTGAACTGAGACACTGTTTTGCAAAGATCTGAGCACATTTGTAATCAAGCTGAAGTTTTGGAAGTTGTCTCTTGATAGAAAATTAGACCAGCTGCTCAGAATAGATTAGTTCAGACATCAAATCTCCTTTCACGTGTTTGAAGTTTGCAATTTCTCTTCCCTAGAACTAAATTAAAGTGGTAGAGGAGCAGGCAAAGGAATAGTTGTAATCTGTGAGGTCTGGTATTTTGCCCAGTAAAGTTAAAGGAAATTCGTATACGACTTTTCTGCAGAGCTGCTTGAGCTAACGCTGCTGTGTCTGTAACTGACCAGTTGCAACTACTCCAGAAGAGCTTGTTGCTGCATGCCTGCTCTTATCTTTGTACTGTGACTGTACTTATGTAGTGAGTTTTTTAGTGTTACCATAAAATTAATGAAAGATGTCACGATAGCAATGAGATACAAGTTTAGCTGAGCTGATATCAAACATCCGATGCCAGTTGTCCTTCATGCAGGAGACCAGGTGAATTATTTAATTTATAACCAGTCTGATATTCTAACACTTGGGTAGGCAAACAATTTTTGTGTCCTTATATTTGTTGTTCATATTTGTCTTCACGCTCTTGGGATTGTCTTTGATTTTAAATGTCTTAGTTGGTGAGTTGCGTAAAATAATATCTAAAATAATTATTTATTGACCATTGTTTATAAATAAACTATGATACTTGACCTTGAAAAATGACCTTGAACAGTTTCATATACTGCCTCACAGTTGAAGTGCTTTACTGAAATCAAGATATGGGTACAAGCTATTTCAGTATCATTAGAACTTCACAGAACTTTTAATTTATTACTTTCTTTATCTTCTTTAGGAGTTTGTTGTGTTGTCCCGGAGTTTGATGAATGACCCCATTATGGAAAGAGAAATTGTAACAAGGGCCAAAGACTACGTGAAGAAACATCATTCATGGGAAGGTGAAAGAAAAACCTATCAGAACCTTGTCCTAATGCTCCAGTGAATTGCAAGACTACAGCTGATACCCAACAGTCTATGTAGAGGACTTTAGTGATGGATACGTAATTAGATTTGGGTTTCTCTTGGTTTCTTTTTAGAAGAGATAGTAAGACATGCATTATTATTCCATTCAAACATACCAACATCACAGGAGTTGCCCGCTACTTCAAACTATCAAATTTATCTAATTCAGTGCACTGTCTCTAGTGGACCAATTCATCACAGACCGGTATCATTTTGTAAGATCACATAGGAGAAATATACTCCTTGAGCAGACACAAGATTTTTGTTGTTGTAAGGCCTCAAAAGGAGGTTGATTTCTTGTACGCAGTGGAGCATTCCACAACGTAGAGCTTACATCAGATGTTCTGATCATGTTGCACACCAACCAAACTGCAGTAGTGGTTTTCTTTCCAGTTGTACCAACCTGAACGTATTCAGGTACATGAGAGACACACACACACACAAGATTAGTTACATAAACAGGGTATAAAATTATTAAAGATGAAAGCTTTCTTAGGACTGAAAGATCAACATACCTATTGACTACATAATGATCAGGAGGCCAAAAAGCAAACGGAGTGTTGATGCTTGGGGAAAGTGAGGCGTATACGACATGTTTTGTACTGTTGTTTAAGTACCTGATTTGACCAAACAGCCCTATGCCTGCATCTTCTCTTGGGTCCTGGGGCTAGAGCAGGAAGGTTGGCACAGCACCAGCCCTTCAGATTCCGGAACTGCACCGTGCTTGCAGACAGAGATGCTGTGTTATGTAAACTACCTCTTACTTTGCCAGTTTTTTTGGTACCTCTGTGATTTACTTGTTTACTAAAAGATTTATGAGAACTGTAAAAAGGTATGAAGGGTGGGTGGAAGGTATTTTCAATTTGCTATGTATTTTGGTACTGTTCGTTCTCGTTTGTGGCTTTCAGGATATGTTGTAATATACTGCAGCAGGCTATTTTAAAGTGAGACTTATCTGTGCTTGAAGACCATACTAATCATTGCTGCCAGCCAAGTGATTATGGACATATCTTTGAATCCATAATTGCTCATCAAAGGACTTACATTTATAGAAGAAAAGAGGGTCAAATTTTTAATTACTTGTTATTAAGAAACTCTATTTGTTTTGTACAGGCTTGATCCTACCCCCAGTGAGAACCAGTGAGATATTTTCTATGAATTTGAATGGCTGTTGTGTCAGGCTTTTCATTGTAATGGTGAAGTTCACTGTGTATTTTAAGCTTTCCTCTTTATTTTTGATGTTTTGCAACTGTTGGGACACTAAACAAGAAAGTAATTAACTCCAGTAATTAATTCTAAGGAGCCTTATTTCTTTGGGCATATCTGTTACCAGCAAGCAGTGAGGCCTCTCGTGGGATTGCACTGTCTCTTTTGGCTGCAGCAAACTATATACTAAAGGAGGAACCCCTAGAACTTGGATTTTCAGCATGACATATGTGATATGGGACCTTCACAAGCAATAGAAAAAAAAAAAAGAAAAAAGACCATTTATAGCTAAGTCAGCCAGCTGCAGGGAGACTTGTTCTCTCAAAACATCTCACAGCTCTCCTCTGCCAGTGTGTCTCTGATAATCTGCCAGCCTGGTGTTGATCCTTAGTCATTCCCCCACCTCCCTTCCTATAGTATTGGTTGTCTTCTGAAAAATACAGATTATTAAAAACAAATAAATAAATGCATAATGTGGGAGAGAAGTCTAAACATTGAGCTAATGGTAAACTATTAGTAATAGTAATGATTAGAAAGCTTTTTATAAAGTGTGATATATTTATTACCAAGCTTCAAGCAACTAAATACATTGATCTGGAATTTGCTCTATTTCCAGCAAAACAAAACGTTCAAGTGAAAAATTCTGCTACACCCTCAGAATGTAATTAACATACGATTTTTCAGGCTGTATTTAATCTATAAATATGAAATCTGCATCTGGGAAACAGCATACTCATTTGCATGTGATAAGCATACCAGAAGCACAAACAAACCTTCTGCAATATATGCATTAAGAAAAGAACAAAAGAAAAACAACCAAAATAGTGGTGAGGTCAACCCTCAGGACTGTTTTACAGTCATCAAACAAGGCAGCGTTCATCAATCAAGCATTCGGCTTTGATATCGTTTATCACATGGGCTTGTGTTCTGCAACATGAAGCCAGTCTATGAAGGCTAAAAGGTTGGGACAACAACTGCTAGGGTATTTCATCATAATAAATTGCTGTTGAATTTAGGTTTTAAATTTCATCCAGTGGTAAGTTCCAGGTCCATTAATATTCGATGAGTCTTGTAAGTCCTTCTAAAGAAAATACTAGACGCATGCAAGCAATTTTAGGTATAATTATCTTTCAAGCAACTTCACTCAAATGGTTATATATTTAAGAATAATCCTTTTGTTGTCCTGCAGCCCTGATTATAGTATTTATCTTCTCCCTTCAAAGCCCCATTTCTTATCCTAGCAGATTTTCAAGCGAGACACACCTCTGTGAGATACAGATACAGCCCCAAAAAGAGCACTTGTTCTGTTCGCAGGAAAAACCTGCATTGTGCATCTACCCCACAGCTAATTCTGTATTTCAGGACCTTGAAATGTACTGTTAATTAATCCAATTACATGCATTTTATTTTGCAATTAATTCTGCCATTGAATCCACAGGAACTGAGTGAAAGCAGTGGACCTGTACAATGGGTACTACTATGCTGTTTCCTTTCTTGGCACGATTACTTCAGAAGTGGAGACAATTTGGTAGTGTGTGGCAAAACCCAGCTAGAGCCTGTGGTGTGTGGAATGAGAGCTTCCTGAATTAGGATTTCATTTTAGTTAGCCCTAAAGCATACATATTCCAATTTTTAGAGTTAGTTTCTCCATTCCCATTACAGACTTAACCAGTGTACGCCTTAAGAACATGGATACTGAGTTAAATCTCCCCGTTTTTGTCTGCTCACAGGCGAAAAGTTACTGTTGGCTTAACCCTGCAAGGATTTTCCAGCTCCCACCTCCGCAGGCTTGGCTCTGCTGTTCTCCCCATGAAGGGGAGCCAAAACTGTGCTCCCCTCCTCTGCTTCTGCCCTGCCGGGGAGAGCATTAGCAGGCAACTGGTCTTACCCCTTACAAAGCGTCTCGGTAGGAAGCAAGGGGATCTTCGCTTCCTAGAGCGAACACAAAATTTGTCAGCCTCTTGTGCTTTGCCAATAGTGCAATCACCAGCTGGCTCGGAACACCAACCTTTGGAAAACAGATTGCACTGATGTGAACTGCCTTATCTTGGCAACCGCCAGAGCGCCTTAGAGGTGGCCTGTACGATGCGTCTGGAGGGAAATAATGTAGTCTGGTAGAATTGGGGAGAGGATTTAGATATCTATCTCTAAGGATTTAAAGAAAGCAAAAGTCAAACTTTTCTCTTTTCTCTCGTTACAGCTCATTTTAGAAACATTAGAGTATTTCAGACTTCAGAAGTCATGAATGAAACACAAAGCAGCAGAAGGAACCGAAGTATGACTATGGCTGTTAGGATATGTGCTGGTTTTGGCCGGGATAGAGTTAATTTTCTTCATGGTAGCTGGTACGGGCTACGTTTTGGATTTGTGCTGAAAACAGTGTTGATAACACAGGGATGGTTTCATTCCTGCTGAGCAGGGCTTACACAGAGTCAGGGGCTGTTCTGCTCCTCACCCCACCTCATCCCACCAGGGAGTAGCTGGGGGTGCGCAAGGAGCTGGGAGGGGACACAGCTGGGACAGCTGACCCCAAATGACCCAAGGGATACCCCATACCATATGATATCATGATCAGGGAAGAAGGAGGAAGGGGGGGACATTCAGAGTGATGGCATTTGTCTTCCCAAGTCACCCTTACGCATGCAGGAGCCCTGCTCTCCTGGGGATGGCTGAACGCCTGCCTGCCATGGGAAGTGGGGAATGGGGTCCTTGGGTTGCTTTGCTTGTGCACGTGGCTTTTGCTTTCCCTGTTGAGCTGCTGAGTGTTCTCACTTTTACTCTTCCAGTTCTCTCTCCCATCCCACCAGGAGGGGTGAGTGAGCAGCTGCATGGAGCTGAGCTGCTGGCTGGAGTTAAACCACAACAGGAGATTAGAACGTTCTTTCAATATTTTAGAAAAGGCTGTATCTGGGGAGACTTAGCTCTGAAAATACTTAAAGTGGCATGGTGTTTAGAGCATTAACATTTTAAATTCAGCTTCTGCACACAGCAGAAGTTGACTGTTAACAATAGTTATCAGGGATAACTCCTGCATGTTCAGCCATGACCGCTTTGGTACCCTGGCTGAGTCAATGGATTAAATCAGCGCCCTTTGGGGCGCAATCGGATGCTGACCATTGTGATTTCAAGTTCTAACAGAACCTCAGAGCTCCAAATTAGCAAAAGGTAGTTGCTCGGTGATCTCAGGGAAATTACTTTTGATGTTTTGCTATTAAGCTTCCTGACATATCAGGACTTAAAGACAACCGTCAAAAGTTAAATTATACATTGGAAGATTTAAAAGTATTTGCGCTCCGTCTGCAAATCATTTACCATCAACTTAGCCTGAGCATTAAGCAATCCAAACATTTGCAGATACTACCGTTATGTTTAATGAATGCACAAGTACTTCAGTCTTCTTTTTCATCATATTTTCTCCTGTCTATTTGGCTCATAACCTGTTCTGTCCCTTTATCCCCTCAGTCTTTTTTATCTTTTGGTCAAGAACCATTCCACATGAAAATAAAGAAACAGTTTTGTCAAAGGCTTGTCAGAGGAGACGGGTGCTTCCATGTGGAAATCAATCATTTAATGGCTCAGTGGGATCTGAGCTTTTTTTTTCATTAAGTTGTCCAAAATAATTTCATCACTCCAGAGTTTATTTCGCTTCCATCCTCCTCTGTCTGCTCGGTCCAAGTCCAGTTGCTTTAATGTTTGAAACTTAAACCTCATATAAGAGCAGGTCTCTACAGCCTCAGCTGCAATTGCTTCATACCTCCTTGCATGTGTCCCAGTATTCCTAGATGCCACGGGTACCTTTAATTCGGCCTGACGTACCCCAAGGAAAATCTTGATCTTCCAAAGTCTTAATTGCGTTTAGAATTTTAGAGTAAAGGATCTACTATAAAAAAAAAAAACAAAAACACACAAAACCCAAACCAAAAAACTTTGGGTCACCAATCTAAGAGCAAACTGCAAGATAAAACCAGGTTTTCTAATTTATTTTTTTTTAAATCTAAATTTTCTAAAAGGGGTAGATAATTTTTATGTGCAATTTAATCCTCTTTAAATGAACCATATTTTCATCAAGTAACTGTTCCATGTCATTCCTATGACATCTAATTTTAGGTATTAAATATTGAGGGCACTTGAAATCTCTCATCCTTTCCAAAAATATAGGCCAGTGGTTTTTTTGGTCCAGTCCCTGAAAAATGATTTTAGATATTCATTTCCCCTAGAGCACTACCATTAAGCTAATTTAAAACATTTGTTTAAAATTAAACAATACATTTTAATAAGCAGAGAACATCTGGTTACTGAGGAATCACAGTTGCCAACACCTGACCTGAAACAGCATTTAAAACTCCCCTTTAACCCTTCCTGCTCCAGAAGCAAGTAGTAACTCCTCTTTTATGATATTTTAGTATGCTTCTTACATTGCAATTTCCGTTCTTGTGCACTTCAGCACAAATCTTCTTAAGACATAAGTCCAGCTATAACTATAACCTTGCTAGATAGAGGTCACTTATTTCATTTGTCTGATTTAATCAAGTTACATCAGGCGTTGAAACTAAATGCCCCTGTTCTGCCTCAGAATTAATCCCTGCCGTTGAAAAGTTGTGCTGTTATTTTAGTGGCTGTATTGAAGTGAAATGAGTTATGGAATCTGTAATTCAACTTAAGTAATATATCAAAAGCTTATATGCTTGGAGTGTAGCCTTTGCCGTCCCTTACAACCTCCTAGCTTCTTTTCTAGCTTATCTTTTAAAAATCACATTTAAAAATACATAAATTCCTGCTTAACTTGTACAAGTGTTCACACCTTGCATCGCCCGCTGTGCGTGCCTGAGGCACCTCAGGAAGTTTGTTTGGGGTAGTGCTTCCCCATACCCGTCAGCCCCAGGACTCGGTGCTTTTGCGGAGGCTGCAGGCTGGCTGTGTGGCACTTAGCACACCGGGCTCCTGGTCTGCAGGAGAAATAATATATACTCTTGGCTCTACAATCGCTGTTTGCAAGCCCAGAGGAGGGCCACAAAGCTGATCAGAAGGCTGGAGCCCCTCTCCTACAAGGACAGGCTGAGGGAGCTGGGGATGTTCAGCCTGGAGAAGAGAAGGCTCCGGGGAGACCTAATCGCGGCCTTCCGATACCTAAAGGGGCTACAGGAAAGCTGGTGAGGGGCTGTTTATCAGGGGGTGCAGTGACAGGGCAAGGGGAAAGTGTTTAAACTAAAATAGAGGAGATTTAGATTGGACATAAGAAAAAAATTATTTACTGTGAAGGCACTGAGGCCCTGGCACAGGGTGCCCCGAGAAGCTGTGGCTGCCCCTGGCTCCCTGGCAGTGTCCAAGGCCAGGTTGGATGGGGCTTTGGGCACCCTGGGCTGGTGGGGGTGTCCCTGCCCATGGCAGGGGGTTGGAACTAGGTGATCCTTGTGGGCTCTTCCAACCCAAACCATTCTGTGATTCTATGATTTACGTACCTGGGATAATCCAGCAACGACAATAAGTATTTGAAGAGCAAGGAAAGGCTGTCAAGGTAACACACTCTAATGAAGTAGTAATGCTCTCAAATATCGGTACAAAATATTAGCACTTCAGGCCCTAGTTGGAAGTCGACCGCTGCGCTCAGAGAGTCAGACTGTGACACTCTCGTGGCATTACCTCTTGCTCCTCAAACAGCATCAGCAGCTGTTGGATTACCAGGTACTATCTGACGTGAATGAAGGCATCAAAGGCTGGCTCACACCTTGTACTGTGGGTAAAAAAAAAAGTTTCTCTTGGCCAAGTCTTCGTGGCAATAGAGCTATTTACAGACTGCCCTGCAAGTCGGGCAAAAAAGTTGCCTCTTTTTCTGTGTGAAAGTATAGCACAGTAAGAGGCAACAGGGAAATATAGTATCTCCATTTTCTGGAATAGGAGAACATTAGTATGACATCTTCTGTACATTCATCATCTTTCATACCATTTCACTCTCTTTTTGATCTCAGCATGACCCTAGTAATGACTCTGTTCTGAACAGGCTTAACGTCTTTCACAAAGCCTGCAGCTCATCTTCAGTTTTGTATTTGCTGTTTCTTACTGATTACATCTCTTATTGTTGTAGCCTTGGGAAACACTCCAAGGTGTCCCTGGAGCATTATGCATCTAGTTACCTAGTGCATCTTCCATCCTTTTTAGTTACTTTTCTGTAGCTTAATGAGGTCATTTTTTTATGCCTGCCACTCTTAAAACATTTGTCCCTTCACATCATTGTGTTTGAATAAAACATCAGGATGTGTTTAAGCTTGCGCGGCTGCGGGGGGAGGTCTCCCAGCCATCACTGTTAAGGTAGCACTGTTCCATGCCAAAGTTACTGCTGTCCTTTTATCCTGCCACTCGCCAAGCTCAGACTTTGCCAACAGGCAGCTCCGCAGCAGGATCACGTCACCTAACCCCGCTCAGCGATGGGATGCCCTTTGCAGCGGTAGCCCAGAGCACAGGGCGCTTTGTGCTGCTGAGCAGTGGGAGCTGTAGGCATGCCCGCGGACGTACGGGCCGATCCGTAAATGAACTGGGAAAGTCAGCCAAAGCAGAAGTAAAAGGAGAGGTGTATCCTCAGCCTGTCTCTCTGCTAAGCAGGGGAAGCTTTGAAGGATTATGACTGATGTCTTTCAAGAAATGTGCATTTGTTTGGGGGTAAGGAGAAGACCAGTTTGTAGAACTGCAATTCCCATCTCCAGGAGGTGAGACTGAAAATCAAAGACTTTTTTTTTTTTTCCCTAAATGGAAAGTGCCTTTAGACTCTGTTCTGTGAGGCTGTTACAGAAGACTGTTCAGCCTAGGCTCTCCTGATGGCTGCTGGCTGCACGTGCCTCTACAGGCCACCGCAAGAGCTCCAGCCTGCTAATATTGTTGTGGCACTCGCTTGAGTTTTGCCAGTGCAAACATCATTCTAAATGTCACTTCAGGAGACGACGGGGCAGACTGGTGGGGCTGAACTGTGCGGAAGGGAGCATATCACACAGCAAGTCGTGCACTGGCCTAGAGTAAATCCTCTGGTCCTGGACTGTGATCATTCCACAGCCATATGAACCACAGCGGTGGGATTTTTGTTGGGGCTGAATGCCAACACTTGTTCATAAGGATGAGGTCAAGGCTGCTGAGACCAGCTGCTCTTTCATCCCGTTGAACGTACAGCTGATCGCACTGTAAGAGCCCGGCTTCATCGGGCCTTAAATGGAAGGACCTGTCTAATACTGTCACTGCGCTCCTGCCTCGTGCCGCTAACACCTGTAAGGTTAAATCCCATTTTTAAGCAGGAAGAATTGATCCTCAGGTCTGTAGCTTTTAAGCAGCAGTTATTAATTCTTGTCGAGGACTCCTATTTATGTGTCTTGTTTAATGTCTCCAGTGCCAGGCAATTAACTGAACCAATAGATTAAAAGCCATGTAACGGAGATGTGCCGAGGTTCAGCTGACGTCTGTAGAGTCGATGGGCAGCTCAGGGGAAAATGGGAAGGTTTCATGCAACACTGACCTATCTCAGAAGAGGCCAAAGTCCTGAATACGAGCTTTGGAGGCAAAAAACTTTGGAGGCAAAGATGAGGGTGATGTGCCTGAGCCAGTGTGGCAAGCAGGGCAGTGGTAGATTGCATTTGGTGCCAGTGATGGACACACACAGCAGTGCAGCTGGAGAAAGAGAACAAGAGCTTATCCTGCCTGCAAAGAAACAAGTGGAGGCAATCCTGGGCCCGCGGAAGAGAAATGAATCCTCAGCAGGGGAATTTCTGCATGAAGACAAATAGTCAGGAACTGATTTCCTCTAAACTACTTTACGATTAGCAAAATTAATCTCACCTTCATGTGGTGATCTCATAAATACAGAAAACTCTTTGTCCAGATTTCCTTTATGGTCAGTGGGGAGGCCAGGCCTCATCAAAACACTAGTTCATCAACACAACCTTAGGAGAGGATGATCCACCCACTGAAGATATTTGTCTCTATTAGAAGGAGGGCGAGACCTTTCTGACGCCCACATGTCAGTAAGATGAATTCCACCCCAAATTCAGGTATGGACTTTCTGACAAAGAATTTGAAGGGGAGGACAAAAGCTTTTTATAAGCAAACACCCACAGGAGGAGCCGCAAGGAACAGGTACCCTGGAAGCGAGAAAGTTCTCTAAGCCCTTGTGAGCTCTGCAGGCAAAAGCCATG
>VWZZ01000195.1:375861-425520 GCA_013399095.1 Psophia crepitans
CTACACTGCTCTCCAGCAGGCCAGTCCCCAACCTGTACTGGCACATGGGATTCTTCTTTCCCAGGTACAAGACCTTACACTTGTCCTTGTTGAATCTCAACTTGTCCTTGTTGAATCTCAAATCTTGTTATGCTTCAAAGCTGCAGCTTTCTGGTGCTGGTGATATTTGTTTGAGTTCTGTCAGGTACCACAGGATTCGGGTCCCAAACAGCTGATACCCAGCCACTGTCAGTCTGCTGGCACAGCATCAGAGAAGGGTCTGTGCTTGCAGAAGGGGGGAAATGCAGCAGGAGCCCTCATTTGCACCCACCGAAACACGGAGGAAGTGAGTTCTGGTACATGGTGCAAACAAACGTGGTTCAGTACTGAACGTGTCCCTCCAGGCTCTGGGGGCTGCTTTAAGGAGACAGATGCAGGAACTTGTCGTATGTAATCTACCAGCCATCTTTACAGCAAATTCCTTAACGAGCATTGGCAGTACGTACAAACAGAGTAGCAGCGCTGCTTCTCCAGCCATTAATATTACATATGTGGGCTGCTTAATTTGCTGCTCCTCACAGAGCTGGAGCAGGAAGCCTGCATAATGAAGCATTTGTTGACAGAAGTCTTCATATCAAATCAGCAAAATGGTAGAAAATGATCCAGTTTCAGGCATACTGACTTGACTCTTGTAACCTTGGCCCCTCTAACACTTCTGATTACGGGCACGATGTTCCAGGCGCTCTGCTCTTTTCAGGCCCTTATTGCTCCCCCTTTTGAACTCCATCTCTTAAAGCCTTCACCAAGAAGCCAAACAGCGCAGTGATACTCACTAATTCCATAGGAAGGAGGTGTTATTTAAGCATGAGGAAGGATGTGGCTGTTGGAGACCAAACGCCCTTTCAGAAAGGTGCTTAAACATGTGCCTGGAGTTAAGAGCATAAGCAGCCCCTCTGTGGGTTTTCAAACAGCAGGAAATGAGCTGGTAGCACAACACAAATCCTATCGCCTCGGCACTTTGCGAGTGACATCCTAACTTGCTCTGGTGCTCTCTTGGTCTTCTATCAGTGCCCGGGAGGGAGCTCGTGCTGGGGCGAAGAATGGTTAGCCCTGCTGCCCCTGTGTGTGGGGAGCTCACGCTGGCACCATGTAACCCCCCCTGCAGAACACAAGCCTCTCCTACCTGAAACTACGGTATCTTGTGTGCTGATAGTGTGGGCTGGCAGTGCTGTAGAACTGATTTCACGGGGCAGGCATTGTACTATAGGCAATAAGGCGTGTTGCTGCAGCGCTCTAACGCTGCATGGATCGGGTAGAGTCCTACAATAAACATAAAGAAATATGTGACAGAGTTCCTGGGCTTTTAAGGACTAAATAAATTCATCTCCGAGAGCTGGTTTTAATTGCTTGAGGCATGTTCTAAACGCAACATTTGGCAGTGGTGGCTCCTTGCCTGAGTTAATTCCTCAGTGATGCTTAGTGGACTTTGCTTGATCAATACATACATGACTCCAGCCGACACTCTCTCCTAAGTGACACACGTGAAACTCTTCTAAGTTGTAATACATGAGTCCTTTAGCTCTCGCTAAGGATCTTCCACAAAGCAGCAGCCCCACAGACCACAGGGGAATGACAGCAGGCAGTCCTGGAGAAGCTGAACATACGCAGAGCCGAACTAAAGTGTCTCCAGTGTGCTCATTTCATTTACATCTCATTCATTATTGAAACGAGGTGTGAAAGTAGTTTCTAGAGCTACTTAGTACAGGCTGCACATCGATTTAATACCTCGTCTGTTTTTTCAAGTCACTTATGTCCATAGAACTCTTGTTCCAAACCAATTATTTAGCTGCATTGCTCAGACTTGGAATTCACTGGAGTATTAATGCAGCTTGGTTTAAAACGCTGTATATTTAAGATTGCTGAAGAGGAAGCCTTTAAAATGAAGGAAGACAATAAAGAACCAGCTTACCTCATTTATAGGACAACCGAGTTTCTACTCCTGATTGTATTTATGCAGAAAGTCTCCAAAGAAAAGCCAAACTGCATCAGATACATTTTCTTTTGTTAATATGCCTGTATCAGTCCATCAGTCTAGCTACTCACATGAAAAGAGATTCAAACATGACATTAAGGAGGCAACTGGAAAAAAAACCCCACTCACAGGAGACTGCTTGCTATCAGCAGGGCTCTTTGTGAGGATAAGAGATTGCCAATGGGAGCCACAGCTACAAAATGTTATGTGCATGCAGCATCTAAACACCATCACTGCTTTTAGGATGAGGGTTAGAATGTAGCCCCCTTCCTGTGGGATTCTCATCTGGTTGCCTGAAACACAAGCTTTCCCCTTGAGATGTTCCATGGCGTAGAGACTCTCACTTAAAAGTCTGGACCCTGTGCTGTGAGACAAGTGGATCCACACCCCCCTCCCTCCCAACAGATACATACATACATACGTACGTACATACAAAAATCTCTCTAGGAAGTTCATTTATTCTGCTATTAGCAGCTTAATTAAGAGTGCCTGCTTGCATACAGCTGGCCACAATCCACTCTGGCTTCTCCTTGAGCAGAGCTCAGGGTCCTGCCCAGTGACTGAGACACATTAAAGGATGTGGAGGGAGCGATGTCTCGCTCAGGTTTTGCCATAGATTTCCTATGTTACTTTGGGCAAATCACTTAACCTTGGTGTTCTCCATGTCAATAAGGAATCCACCTTGCTCAGAGCACTTTGAGATCTATGGACAAAGAGCACTCTAAATACTAGGTATTATTTATAGTATCACCCTATGGATAATAGCAAGCTACAGCTGTTAGAGACAGCAGGGACCTCCGAGCAAGCAGAAAGGCATAAATCTGAATGTCAGTATCCTTAGCATAGTAGCTGGCGGCTGTTTTGTCCTAGGAGAACATTTCAGCGGTTTGTGCTACCAGATGAACCTGCTGTTAGTTCTTCACGTTCCCCAGAGGCAGCTAACGCAGAAATCTGGATTTACCAGGGCAGCTCGCTGGTAAAGCAATTCTGACAGCCTGCTCCCAGCGTGGCTTGTACCTGCTCTTTCCGAAGGAGCAGGATTGGCCACGCAGCGACGCTTTTGCGAGGCAACCTTGCATGTGCGCGCACACACCTCATCTGCACAGGCTGCTAACTCGGATTTGGCCCCTTTTACCCTGACTTCCACATTACGAGGAGGCAAGTCTCTGTGGACACAACGTAGTGATGTGTAAAAAGCACCCAAAATAGCTCCCGAATTGGAGGCAAGACTGAAGGCTAGAAAACTGCTGAACCTGCTGGGAGGCTGCAGGACTTTGTTACGGCACCAAGGCTGCTTCTCTCACCTGAGCACTCATCCAGAGCTAGTCTGGGCCCTGCTCTGTGCTGTCCTCCCTGCTGCACTTTGTCCTTGACCTCGCATAGGACTGAGTAATCCAGGCCTCGATGAGAGATGCTGAAAGAAAGCGAAGACCAACAGATGTGTACGTATTGATCTCCGAAGTCTTGGGCGTATTTGCCCTATTTACACCAACTTACTCTTTTAGAATTGTCTTCAAAGGCATTTAGCCAAATGTGGATCTTTCCCTCGCACCAGAACCAGAAACTCACATATCAGGCTTTCAGGCTAGAAATATGCACGTGGATTTATTTGCAAATAGTTTCAAATCTTGGAAGGGTGAGGTGGTGCAAATACATTTGTAGCGCAACATGTTGTTGATGTTATATCTTCTCCCCCCGACACTGCACAATGTAAAACTTTGTGACTAGGTTGTGCCAAGAGCCTTAATTCACCGCTTCATCAAAGGACAAGTCTCCATATTGCTGCCAGTCTCGTTTAGGGTAAACGTTCTGACATTGAAAGGAGAGAGGCGTTCAGAGTAGGAAAAAAGATGAAGCCACTAAAATGCAAATTTTATTCACAGTTGGCATGTTTATAAATATATATATATTACATTCTTACAATCTACAGTACATTCTAAATATAGAGGGATTCAATCTAAGTGTTTGTGGGAGGGTGGGTGCGTATTAAACTGAGCAACCTAGATTCAATGACAGAAAGAGACTTAACAGTAAAAGGAGGGCAAGGACTCACTCTGGAATATAAAGGAAAACTTGAAATATAAGCTGGATTTTAGTCAGTGCTTTGGCACTTCGCCACTGGTCATTGGAGACTGCTCTTGGACCTCACAAAAAATGTCATGGCTTTGGGGCTGGAGGGCACATCGAATTCAAAGGGTAATCACTGAAATCCTATCATATGTACATCCTTATCGGAGGAAAACAAAAGATAACCATCACCTCTGGGAGAAACAAATGTTATCTCCTGGGTTTAGCTGTTCTGGTTTCAGTGTTGAATGTGCAGCACTCCTCTGTGACCTTTGAGCGTCCTCTAAACGTGCTGAGCAGGGGTCCTAAGAAGCATGAGCAGAAGGAACTGAACAACCTGACCTCTCCCAGGGAAGGGGATGGACAAAAGGGCCGTTGGTGTCTGAGTTCAGCACCAGTTACACTTACCTGGGAGAGAGTGGCCAACTTTGGTGAATGACAGCATGTAAAGCAAGTACCGGCACGGTACCAGCAGTGTCTGTGCTTGGCAAGAGCACGCTGTGGAGAAGTGAGTGTGCATGGAAGGGAAGGAAGAAACCACAGGCTTCCAAAGCTGACGGATGCTAGTAAGTGCCCTCAGGATACCAGATGGGGAGCACTCCGGGGAAATGACCAGGAATATAAATTTGAAACAGGACAATCAAATAAAGTGGGCTTTTAAAAATAGCTTGTTCTCTCAACTTTCCAAAACAGACCTTCCTTTATATGAGTGATATTCTGAGTATAGATTATGTCTTCTCCTATTTTACAAATTAAGAAATACTGAAAATTGGCTGGCAAAGTTTATTACCTTGGCATCTACTTAAAAAGAGAGTTTCAGTTTTAAGTGTATATGTGTATCCATTCTCAGTGCTTGGGAGGCAAACATGCTGGTTTGTAAACAGCCCAGTTACTCCTTTCTTCCCCTCCAGATTCCTTGGAAACTCATGACTTTTCAGCTCTGGGAGCTGCTTTGCTCACGCTGTTGGTTTTTGTCAGCTTTAAATTAAGGTTCTTGGATGGATATTCTCCGTATGTGGCTTGAATGACATGCTCTCTTTGTGAATCTATTTATTTAGAGACCAATTTTTTGCTTTTAACCAAAGCTTGCAATATTGAACAGTAGAGCTGTGCGAACTTTGTAATATCCAAACTGCACTGGAGTTTGTTATATTTATTGATTTCCTGGGAAAGCTCAGAGAATGAGACCGTATTATTCTGCTAAGTTTTTTTTTTTTTTCATGTTACCATGCATCAAAAAACCACACACATCTCTCACTTCCATCTCTGAGCACAGAGAAGATTTGAATTTTAAGAGCTGTCCAGGATCTCTGCTCTCCCAGCTGCTTTTGGGTGGTTTCTTGGGGCTCCATTGAGTTGTTATCCACCAGCTGATTCTTGTTATCAATACAACAATTTGCCCCACTACCCAAAATTAAAGGCAGAAGGTGAGTGAAAAACAAACGAACGAACAAACCAAACAAAAAAGTCTTTTGTGTCTCATTACACATTTTCATGTAATCTCTCCATATAGTTTTTAAGTTCTTTGCACTCCCCCAGGTCCATATCCTGGCAGACCCATTTAATGTCATCCTCACTACTCATCAAGATTGAGTTGACAGTTGGACACCCATCATCAGAGGAGATGGTGGTAAAGGTGGTGAATTTAACCCGTTTCCTCTTAGAGGTAGGAGAAGTAGTTGGCTCACTTTTGTGTTCTTTCCCTTCAGTGAATGTGGACTCAGTAGACCTGAAAGATTGTCCATTAATATTTTTGGTGGCATTTGTGTTGAGGAGATACTTGCTCTCTTCATAGTCGACTCCTCTGTCAATGGCTGTGATACGTTCATCTTGTTGGGATGAGAAATTTATGTGATTCTCCAGAAGTTCTGTCCTGTTGCTCAGCCCAACCCAGTCGTGAGAGTGACTCATGCCTTCCTGCTCTTCAAAGGGAACTTGTTTGTTTCTGTACTTCAAAGCAAAAGTGACGCAATTGATAAGGAACACCAGGATTGCCAGGCAAAAGACTCCCAGAAGAGCATACATTCCTATCTCCAGATCACTGAGTCCCCTAGGGGTCTGAACTAGGTCATTCTCTTCCAAGTCTCCATTGTTTCTTGGCAGATCGACCTGTGCAGGGAAGCTTGTGAAGTCTATTGGGATGTTCTGCAGATGACTGTCATCATCCAGGAGGCTTTCTCTGTCTTCTTTTTTACTTAAAACAGACCGTTGAGTGGTGGTCCCCTTGCCTTGCTCTTGGCCCATTGAGGAGCTGTAGTACTGGCCATCTAGCCCAGCTCTTTCCTGCAAAGTTGTTTTCTGACGCCTGTCACTGGCATGATTTTCTAGGTGGACGCCAGCACCCCTGTGTTTACTGTCACTGATGTTAGGGTTGGCATCGCTCTGCCCAAACTTGACTTTAATGGTACCACTTCCAACAGCTAGAATGCTCTTTCTTTTGGATTTCTGGCATGATTCGCTGATCACCATCTCTACCTTCACCAGTGTCCCCTGGCCTTCTGTCTCAGCAGCAATCACAGGCCACTTGAATTTGGGGTCATGGTGAATGGAGACCACCTTCTCATCCAGAGATGTAGCTGACAAGGAGAAGTCTTTAGAGTCATAAATATCCAGGGGCATGACAGATCCATCACTGAACTGGATCCAGCAGCTGATGGCTGCTTCCTGTAATATATAAAACAAATATATGCACACTCAGAATAAACATCAAGGGAAATATGTTCTGTCCTGGTCTGTTACCTCCTCCTCGCAAGATCCATACACCATTTATAAGCAGAAAAGAAGTAAAAAGGGAGAGCAATAAAATTAATACCTTGCCAAGATGTGAAGAGAAATACTAGTTTAAAACACTCATTGATAATAAGATTTGTTTCCCCAAAGGTGCTTAAAGGAGCTGTATCCCCTGGGCTCTGCTGAATCTACTTCAGCACCATAATAAATCGCATGTCAGAAAGCATTACCAGTGACTGAGATCATTTACTGTTGTATATTTAAAAGAAAAAAAAAAATCGTATTGTTTCTAAACTGCTTAAAATACAAAGTCTCCTCCTGTTACATGCAACACATGGTAAAAAACACCTAATATAGCAAGCAGGTCCATACATGGCTCCATACCTTCAGTCCTTGATTTTTGTCTCTCAAATTAAATAAGTGTTTTGTACAAGCAGAGGAAACCAAACAGTTGCTTCTTTAGGAAATAGCCGGGGTCATTTTCATACTTGTTAGCAATTAAAAGCAGGACAATAATGAAGTTTTATCTCGTCACAGCAACGCAGACTGTGTACTTCAGAGTGCGTGGAGGCTTATTGAATGCAAATGGGCCAGACCTGAATACTAAGTCTTGCATTCTGGGAACCTTGACTTTTGGCTTCTAACTTGAAACATTTTAAAGTATTCTTAAATTTCAGAGAACACGTGCTCACCCATTTTGGAAAATCGGGTTCTCTAGGAACTCTCAAAGCAGCTATCAAAAATTGTCACGCTACCTGAAAAAAATCTTGGTGGTCACACATAAATCATTTACAAAGAAAATTCAGATTGCTCTCCTGGAATCTAATTCCTGCTTCTGATGGTCTGACGTGCTCCATTTTGGCTGGGATATTTGCACCTTATTAGACACTGCAGATTTCCACACCAGAAAGATTCTGCCTTGATGAGCGGATTCTTTGGTGTCTATAACGACGTGAGCTCTTGTCTGGTAAGAGTTGGGATCATCCTGCTCTGAGGGAGAGCCTGACAGACTGACAAACACCCAACCAAAAGGTTAATAACTGTACTTGCTGAAAGCATGATTATAAAAGTCTTGTTTCTTTAAATAATCAGTTTTTCAAACAAATGGTATTTACATTCTAAACATATAATCAGTGAATAAATACTTATCATTATCTTTGAAATTGTTTCTAGCACATAGTCATTCACCTGTTTGGATGACGGAGAATAAGCCTCTGGTCTTTTGGGATTGTATCGTGCATAATCTAGTGGCCTGATTCTGAAATCCTTACAGCCGTAAAGCTCCCCGTGTTTCAATGGGAGATTTGCTTCTGTCTCTATTTCAGGACAGAGCCCTAAGACTTTGCTGACACTGTCATAAATCCCGGCTTTGTGTTTATTAATCTTTGGATATTTCTTGAAGGCTGCATAGAATTTATGTCATCGACTCTCATCCTCCCACTGTGTTGCTTAAACCTGCATAATCATTTAATAATTTTGCCTTGCTTTGCTTAGAGGGATTGTGCTCCGAAAATCATGTCCTAAGCAACGGAAGGAATCAGATGCCTTTCAAAACAGAGTCAGCCCTTGAAGGGTGGAGGCTGCACATCTTCCTTGTGGTTTAATACCAACCAATGTTGTTCTGACTGTGCCCCTGCATCCGGAGAGGGATTCATTCCAGACTCCATTTCTGGGAACTGAGATGTCAGTGCTGGGCAGCGTACTGGGACTACATGCCATCAACCTCAGCTTTCGGGCTGATTTCAAGGTAGTTTATTTAACTCCCCGTGTCAGCCATGGATTAACTCACTGGCCTTATTTCTAGCCACCTGGCATTGATTTCTTAACTCCTGGACTACTATGGGAGCCTGATTTGTATCACCCTATAAAGACAGCAGTTTTGCATTATTTCTCATCCTGCATCCCAAGGATAAGACCCTATGATGAATTAAAGCATCTCAACAGTTGGCCACGTTTCAAATGTGCATGCCATAATCATTTACCTTTAAAGCTCAGAACATGTTTAAGCTTTAAGAGCCCAGTGCATCCTTGACGTAAGTCCCAGACTGATGGATTGGAGTTGCAAAAAAAAGTTTAAATTTCAAATGTAGAGAGAAGAACAAGGACAAACATCAAGCAGGGACTGGCTGGGAACATGGAAAAGTCCAAAAGCCCTTGGTAACTGTTGGTTCCCTAATATAGGGACTAAGAATAACAGAGAAACAAAATTGGTTTATGAAATCATGAATCAGGAAATGAGTCAATGATGCTGATTCATATTCTAGTAATGCATCAGAATGAAAAGGGCATTCCACAACTTCTTAAAATGCTCACAGAAAGTAAGTAAAGGAAGAAGAGTTTGGCACTATGCAAAACACTCTCTTATATAAAGATGTCCTGAAGCGGTTGTTTTGGTTGCCTGCCATAGGAGACTGAACTTAGCGATCTAGTTGGCAATATCTTCTCTGATCTAGTAGGTCCTGGATGGGACAGAAAGAGTGTGTGTGTGTGTGTGTAAGGGGACTGCTGTTGCTTAATTGTGACACATCATTGCCTTGCGCATGTTATGGGATGGAGCCACGACAGGTGGAGCCTGTTTGTTGACTGGGGTTGTGCAGACATAGAGCCATTTTTTGTGAGATCTTTGGTTTTTCCTTAGGGCACCTGGTGGCCTTCAGAAAAAAGTGCCCATAAAGAAAGTGCTTTATTAGCATATTATTAATAAAAACCTGCTTGATTCCATCAGCTTGTAATGTCGGGTACATTGAATCAGAGCAATGTCTTTCCACAGCACAATACATGTGGGCAATCGTACCTGCTTCGGAGACTGGAGCAGCTCTTGCGCTACTGCTGTAGCAAAGATGGCCTTATTGCTTCCTGGACTGAGCTGCAGAGAAAGGGACAATCCAGTCACCAGCTGCACTCCCAGGTCTGTTATTGTCACCTTCTCGTCCAGAACTGTCACTGTCTTCTCAGCCAAGATAGCATCTGAAAGTGGGGACAATATCTGAAAAGAAAAATCGGTTAGCAACAGCCGTTTTGCATAGCACCAAGCGAAACAACCACATGGAGCTACTATAATACAGATAAGTGACATTTATGTTAATGGGCAAAATTACTCTTAGCAGACAGACACTATTAAAATATGATTAAAAATGGCTAGTCCCATTTTAGAACTCTTCTGCAATAATAGGGTGCTTATAACATCTTTTACCAAGGCAACTGTAATCACCATTACAGGGTGAATGCTATGCCATTCACCTCTGCGATACTCTAACCACGTCTGTTCCAGATGCATTAACTATGTAAATGTAATCTTTGTGTGAAATGCAATTATTTGATGAAAGAGCGTGCTTTTAGGTAGCATATATATAATGCAATCTGTATATTTATATAAACCCCATCAAATAAATAGTATTTATTTCTATCCTATAGAAAGAAAGGCTAATGTATTGCTACAACAACCACTTATGGTACTGTCTACAAAACTGACTGAGAAAACTTGTTTTGGTTAAAAAAATGTGCATGGAGGTCAGTGCACTGACACGAGACATCCAAAGATGCTCATTAGCAAGCAAGTTGAATATAATGATCCATGTAGGGTACAGAGCATTTTTCAGACACTTTATAAGAGGTATTCTTTAAATATAACTCTCTCTCAGCTTTTTTCCCTTGGATTTTTCTCTCCACAGTTTTATGTGTGTTTGTTGGAGCATTGTAAGTCTCAGAGCTTTGGGAAGTCATTCAGAAAATCTTTACAGATTTTGCAGGAAGTCAAAAATCTCGAATCCAATGTCTCCAGCCCTGACAAGCTGTGTTATCAGCAGGTATGGTGGTTGTTTTCTGGTTTGACAGTTTGGGATGATGAGCATGTTTGGAAAGATAGATTTTTTTTTTTCCTATTCCAGTGCTTGTTAACATGTTTCCTACTTTGTAGTATCACTGGATTTATCTCTCTACTTTTTTTTTAATTTTCTTTTCTTCCGGGACTCCATTTTCTAGGCCACTGTTTCTCTGCACAGCAGTGAAAAGCTGCCAGTGACACAATGCATAGGTTTAGGTGAGTTACTTCAGAGTGGGAACACTAGCACAGTCATATACACTGGTATTTATAGGCCATATTCTTGGCCATATGGGCTGAATCTGATGAAGCTAAATCTGCACACCTAGAGAACATAGCTTAGTTGTCACTAATCAGTCAGTCTTCTAACATCATTCTAGAAGCACCAATTATTATTACTGCTTTGTGCATATTCTGATATATAGCCTAACATTTGTATTTTGTAACACACTCCTTGAACTTGCAAGACGTGCAGGGATTCGATCCCATGGGACTTACATTTCAGTCTCGGTTCCTCAACCAGCACTAGTTAATTTTTATTCTACCCTTTACTCTCTCAATGTAGACTTTGAGAAGACTGAGCTGTTTCACCAGTTACGTGCCTTGTGATAGCCCATATACTGGCTCCAGGTTCAAGAAAAGCCTTAGACAAAAATAATCAGAAACAGCCTCCAATTATACAGGTTGAACTAAATTTACTAAAACTGCCATCTACATTACTTCGAGGCACAAGATAAGAAGAGTAAACCATCTCTTCTGTGTCTTCCAGCCCTTGCTGCAGTTCTGCTCCATTCAAAAATTCACAGCTCCATTTTCTGTTGCTAATGCAAGAAGCTGCACTACACCTCATGGGTATGTCAGTTCCCAGGGTGGTGGGTTAATGGAGGAAAAGGAAGAAGTAATTATTTTTCCCTACCTGAATTGTTGTCATTCCAAGCTCCTGCCCAATCAAAACCTGTCCGTCCTGCAGCTTAGCGATTCTTGGCTCCTCCACCTGCATGAAGTCACTCACCAGGTCGGTGATGTCAATCTGCCAGTCAGAACCCAGTAAATAGCTCAGCTGGCCACCGGGGTCTGAGGCTTCAGCGACAAACTGCGTGAGGACTCGCACCATCGCATGTTGGTACTGAAGGGCGCAACCTCTTCCCTTGCGTTCATCCTCCTCTTCATCATCACTGTCCCTGGCTGGTCTGGTAGGACACCAAGAATCAAAAAAATTAATTGAAGCTGGTACTAGAAGAGCTTGCAACAGGAGATCTATTGCTGACACAAGCCTGCAGCCCAGTTGCTGGAACAAGCGACCTCTGCTCTCTTCCACTGCTCTGCTGAAGCTGCTTCTTTCAGCACATTTCTGAAATCAGACAGGTGCCCCCACTTTTATCCTCTTTCTCTTGTTCAAAACCAAGATCTCCCGGCTGCTCAAACTTTCAAAACAGCCACTAAGATCACCAACTGGCCTGCTAGCTTCGCTACCACACCGTCCTCTCCAAATCTCATTTTCCATGTTAACTCCTTACTTTCAGGATATTCACACTTTTCTTTCTGGGTCTTCCCATACACATCTTTGTGTTGCCATGGAAATGTCCCCATCTGCACTTACATACACGTCCCGTTCCGTACGGCATTCAGGCTGAAATCATATCTTCACCAAAATCCCCATCTCTTTGCTGCGATACTAACAGAAGCGTGGTAATAAATGATGTCTTCATAGGCAGGTGGGAATAGCAAGTACCTGCTTTACCAGTTTGTTCTTCTTGTTCTTAATAGCAATGACAATGGATACAAACAGTCTAATCTGCCTACATCCACCCTCTGTGCTGTCATTCACATGCCACCAACCTTTGGGCACAGACAGTATTTTTAAAACCCTAGTGTATCAGTGCCCTGACTTTGGGACAGTGCCACTGGACGCTATCGTGACATGAAAGAAGTATGTACTAATTGTGATCGTTAGCAATGAATAAATTAACTGGCAGGACCTGTGAACCAGGATGGAGGACAACCAGCCTTGCGCAGTGTCCTTGTTGGTGTTTCATGGCTGATCCTGCCTAACTCGACCGTTTGGCTTTGTGCATCTCAGTCACTAGCGCTGTAAAAGGAAATTGATTTCCAATGTGGTTTCCGATCGTGCAACCTGCAGTTTCCATTTCCCTCATAAGTCCCATGCAGGAAACTATTGACTAAATGTCTGGTGACCTTCAAATTTACACCGGAATTGCATTAAGGCCAAATGAGCATGTTCAGATCCACCGGCCCTGACAGGTCTTTGGCAAGTGCACAGCCTGGAATGAACATCCTCTAATGAAACCTACCTCTTATTAGAGATGATGGGGACTCTCCACCCCTTGATCTGATTTAGTTCTGTGTCAGAGACCTCTATCTGCAGCGGGAGACGAGGAACCCAGACTGTCATTTCTAAAGGGGCGCTCAGATGTTGGTAAGTAAAATTAACTATGACATTCACTTTGCCTTTCATTTCCTTCCCATTGACAAAGACATAGTCACATCTGTCAGAAACCTGAAAAAAGGAGAAAGAAAAAAAAAATTAATGAGTCTCTTCACAAATTATAAAGTACGCTACATGCTGGGAAAGTGAGTGGGAGGAAGAGAAATGATATAGGTTTAAACCAGCTCCAAGTTCAGAGGACAACTAAGAATAACAAGAAAGGTGCCTGGTGTGCCCTTAATAGCCTGTCTAATTTGGCACCATTTTAACAGGAAGGCTTTTTCTGCTGTAAACATTTCCAGTATAATCTAAGATAAAAGAACAGCTTCTTTCTGTCCTTAATTCCCACTCCAGCACTAGGAGACTCCTAGTACAATGGCACCGAGAGAGGAGGATTCTCCTCTCCACAAAGCTCCGTCGAACTCTACTATCCTCCTCCTCTGCTTGTTGTGCAGCCTGAGGAACATACCACATACTTGTGGGGAGGAACAGATAACTAACTCCCTGTATACAGAATTGCGTAGGGGACAAATTTCTCTAGTCAACCCTAAATTGGGATAAAAGATTCTTCAGGACTCCCATTATAGGTGCCAGGGCATTGGGTGGGCACGTCAACCAAAAACTAATCACAGGGAAGAGCTCGCTGCTGCCCAGTGGTGTTCACTGGGGCCAAACAGCTTCATCTCTGCTGCAAGCCTGACAAAGGTCTTACACAGTGTTCTGCTCAAGCTAGTCCTGATGTCACTTTATTTATTACCTGCAGCCCTAGACGTCAATATTGCTCAGAGTTACTAAATCTCACTCAAGCGATTTAGCAGTTATTGCAAGGATCTAGGTGAGCTGACAGGACTTGTTCATTATAGCTAGTTAAAATATATGAGTAAATGTACACGTCAAATAATTTATTAACTACCACTTTACCGTGCTGATGATCTGAAGGAATGATCTATTAAAACCCTGAACTCTTTTCACAATCCATTACCAGCCAGCCCTTCTATTCCATTCCGTAGATGTATTTAATATTTCTGACTCCAGAACACATAGGCTCATCCTCATCTGAATTTAATGCCATTTTCTACTTTTCTGTTTAAATGCTAAATGAATTTAAATCATATTTGAACATCACCAGCTTTTGCAGGATAATTTGCATTCCTAAGATTATTATCTTTAAACAAAACCAACCCCCCTTTCAGACAGATCCATAGCTAATCCATGTCCATCCTTGCTCATCTGAGCCTAGGTAACATATCAATAAAGGTTATCATGATTCTTGCAATGCTTCTCCTGCAAGCAATGTCTGCTTTAAGGTCAAAACCTTATAGCTGTCATTGGTTTCAGCAGGAAAGTAAGGAGTTTATTTACAGGCAGAATTATGGTTTTTTGGATATTATCATGTTAGCATGTTTTACACTAGCTCTTGACAGCTCGTGTCAGGATCCAATCTCATTGTGCTGCAAAGCAAGAAAAACTAGTTGCCATCAAAAAAGCCTCAAAGCATGGGAGCATGCAACGCAAGGGAAGGAGCTCCCAGCAGGCAGCTGAGCACAGACAAGTCCCATCTCCGGCTGGGTCCTGTGTCACCCACTTCATCATAATGCTGATCCAAACTGGCCCGAGCTGAGGAAGATGAGACTCTGCAAAACTCCTGGAGAAGCTTCATGTGAGCCTGCAGAAATGGCTGCAGGGAAGGCTGGAGGCACAAGCACATCTCCCTTCTGGGAGCAGCGTGTCAGGGCAGCAGCAAAAGAGCAGATGTTATTCTTCCATCCTTGCAGAAGCCACATTAATGTAAGGGTAATATTTTCAGGGCAAGAACTACATCCTGCTTCCTACCTGCAATGCCTAATAGCCTGTCTGACAGGGGGGAAGCCAGAAGATCTTCAGGCAGGGCCTGGTACATGCGCTCCTTCTCCCCTCCCCCATCGGGTACCTTGGTTCCATAGGTGGAAATCATCTATTCCTTGCTGGCACTGCACTTATCCCCATTGCCTTTTTGTATTTTAAGTGCTGTTCTCAACCAGACAACTCTCCTACCTGCCAACAAGTTCTGTCTGCTGTTTTCTACCTTTCCTCTTTTCCCTGAGATGCCAGTGAGAAGAAAAACTGGGCAGAGTGTCAAAGAGGTGATTTCCACCTGAGAGGCAACAGATCAAAGCTGAAGACCATGTGGTCCCATGGAAAACATTCTGCCTGGGAGCTGATGGCCCTGAGGTCCTTCACTTTGTGCTCCGCAGGCTGGACCACACATACAAGGATTTTCTTTAGTAGGGCGTGGGGCCAGGTAAGAGCTTTCAGCACAACTTCATCATCACCTCTGTTCTAGCTAGCAACACCTCATATTCATGAATTTTAGCTAATTAGCACATTAGGCAATTAAATGTCCCCATGGGTGATCAACCTAGGACTGAAAGCATTTCCTAGTGATTTAAGGTAACAGGTAAACTTCTCTGCCTTGCAGCACAGAAATCATGGTCGAGGGATGTTTCCAAACCACCGCAGTGTCCTCTGCAGAGCAGAGCGCTGACCCACTGGAGCCCTGCCCCCAGCAGATCTCTCCTGCCTCCCCCTGCGTGTCCTCTGCTCTGCACTTGCAACAGGGCTTCTAGCAGGGGAGCATCCTTCCACCCGGGTATGGTTTCCCTGTTTGAGCAGTGGCTTTTCAAGCACACCTAGACAGTAGAGGTGGGATTTTGCTGTTGTTTTTATCGGTGTGTGCGAAGAGCAGTTCAGCATGCAGAGGCTGGAGCAATGTTGAGACACTCTCCCAGGCAATAGAGGTAACTGCTGCATTTGCTAGTGAAAAATGGGGATCAGACTCTCAGATTTTAAATTCATTAATGCTCCAGCAATAGCAAGAGAAAGAAAATTTGGCAGGCAGACAGACCTCAGTTCCAACTTTATCAAGGGTTATTACAGAAAGGAGAGTTAAAATAAGAATCCATCCCTAAAAACCTACTATATGGATGATTAAATAAATACCATGACCTTGTGCTTTCAAGATTATGATTTATAAAACAAACTGATGGCCAGGAAAAGAATGACTAGGCTTGGGATACCCGCTTTCTGCTGTTTCCCTTTCTGTAAGTGAAGACAGCAACAACTATGAGCTCATTCAGTTCCCAGCCAGCCCTTCACCGTTTGAATGAATAAGCATCACTGTTCTGTTGCAGCTTGCACGCAGTCCTAACAGAGCAACATCAAAACATGGTGCAAAGTACAGTACATTTTCATAAATCAGGCCAGGACATTCAGAAACAGGTCATCAATAGAAAGGCAGATTAGCCATGCCCGTGTTACTGCAGACACATCCAAACCATTCATCTTCCAGCACAGGAGAAAGACGAAAAAGGTGTAGAGAAAGAAGAAAAAAATCAAGCTTCTCTGTCTCCATTGAGATTGAGTTTTCTAAACTGTTTGTTGGAAATAAGTGAATATTTTGTGAAACGAGTTCAGTGGCGCTCAGCCCCGGCAGGACAAGTACGCATGAGCAAAGACCAGCCAAAGGCGGCTCAGCAGCTGGCAGCCTCCGGGCAGTCCCCGCGGCTGACACAGGCGGCAGGAGCCACCAGGTCCCCCTCGCACGGCTTCTCCCTGTCCATGTTGATGGGGGCAGCACAGAGAAGCATCTCCTGCCACTGCCTGTTCTGAGCCTGCATGTCTCCCTTTCAATCTGTAATGGATTTCAATTCCTCAGTCTGTCAAGCAGCTCCTTTCCTTTGGCGTTAACTCATACAAGCAGCCTTTAACCACCAAGGCTCCTTCCTGTACTACAGTTCTTGCTTTGCACGCCTCGCCACACACAACAGAAATGGCTGTGGTTCAAGTTTATTAAACGCATGAGCGGAGCGACTGCGCATCCCCTCGGATACGTGTGCGCGAGCGCAAGAGAGGGTCTGTACTAAATCAACAAGCAGCTTCCCGACTGCTAGTTATTAAGGGAATTGTGAGGTTGAAAAAGCTTCATCCCAAACCAGACAGATTTCAGAAAACTATTAAGCACAGTATAAAATACAACAGGAACTGCAAAGGGGCTGGAGCAGGGTGAGCGATTTGTGGGGATACCCGATTTGTTTTCTTCCCAAAATCTGAGGACTCCCACCCATACCTCCTTTTCCTTTCCTCCTGCCTTTGGGTTTTGATATCTCAAGGATGGTGTCTCCAGTTTTCAGTAAAGGTGACAAGGGCTGAAGGGAGGAAGTACATTTCCTTTTACTGCTAATGTACTGCTGGAATACATCTCTCTGTGTTGTGGCCACTGTAATTCTAGGACATTATAATGCCATTAAACCCTTCTGGTGCTGTGCTCCCTTGCTAAAGCCTTCCTGGGCTTTATGTCACAGGAGCTTTTCACACGACTACGCTGAGCTGCCTTCCATTAATTAGGGGAGTGCCCAGAAGATGCTCCAGAAATTCTCTCAATACAGGGGACTTTTATCTCTTGAGGGATCTGGGGTTTGAATGGCTTTTATGGGCGTGAACTTGGTAGGTTATAAAAGTGCTTTGGGTTTCGTTAGGCTCCTGCAGCTCCACCTCTTTTCCTTACATCGGTGAACAACTACGACAGCTTCCTCTGAGTCACACATGCACATCTAATCTCTGTGCGCCAGGGCAGCAGAGGGCAGAGGTCCCTTATTGCCAGCACTGCACAGAATTAGGAATTAGATTTTCTACGTGCGCTACGTCCATACCAAACACGTGGCTTCTGGCAAGCTGGATGTCGAGTTCAATCATCACTGCCTCAAAATGTGCACAGTGGAATATTTCAAACGTGCTCAGCATTGCGTTTAAGTCAAACCCCCTGTCCTACTGTCAGAAAGGGGAATAGACATAAGCCACTGCTGCTTCCTACCACCGAACCCTCACTGTAAAACTTCATTTATCAGCCCCACGTGCAGCTCTGTACATTGGGTCCCTCAAAACTGTGCCCAAAACTCAGCTGGTGGCCTTGCGACTGAAAGTGATGCTGCTGTGTCACTTTAACACTGGGCTGTTTCCTTGGCAAACAAATATTTACGAGAAAAGAAGGGGGATATTGCTGGTTCAAGGCACTTCCTTTTTTTATGTTCACTTAACCAGCTTGTTTGTGTTACTTGAAAAGAAGTCAGCACTCTCCTTCTAAACACTGTATTCTGTATGCTCTTCAGGTGTGATCACACGCAAGGGAGATCAGTTTTTATTAATTTCTCTTATTTTATTTCACTTCACAGTTTACGATACTATGGAAGAAAACACTAAACCCTTTGAAGCCTTGTAGTAGCAGCCAGCCTGGGAAAAACACGGAATGAAGCAATAAGGCCCCTCACAAATCACATGGGATCCCTATCACACTGACCTCCTGCATCCAGTTCTCCAGTGGAAATTGTTCCCATCCCTTTCCTAAAAGGATTTTACTGCTTTTCCAATTACCCTTTTGCAGAAGCTGTCTATGGTAGACACAAATTTCTGTGGCTAGGATTGGGCTGAATGTAATGCAAAGATCTAACGGGAGGGAGAGAAAGCGGAATGTACATCGTAACTCCCAGAAGAGGTACCCAGCGTTTCACTGTTAGCTCTCAGAAGCAGTTGTAACAGTCTTTCCCCACCTCATTATCATTACTAAATTCCCAAGGGATAACGGTAAAACCCTCGCAGGAAACTGCTTTTCTGCTACAGTAATTCTGTTGGAACTCTTACCCAGTCACAGCTAATAAGTCTTTGAAAATAAGATGTACCTAGAGCAGTTCGGGTTTAGACATTTCAAGGGTGGCCAATTAGGAAAGTAAGTCTGTGATATTTCTGCATAGAATCTGTGTTTTGGAAGCACTCTGGGACACTGTCCCCCGTCCATGCTTCTCTAAGTGATCCTTCCCCCACACAAGCATTCTCCGTTTCAAATACACCTTCAAACGCAGCCCTGCCACCTTGGCAAGCTCGCGGGAACTCTTCTGATTTAGCACTGCACACATTTTCCTTGGTCTACCAGCATAAATGGTGATATTTAGTAACGTAAGTTATGTTAATGAGTCCTGCCTAAATCATTGCTGTCAGAAGAAGAATGGGGGAGTCTCTTATAACCATTAAAAATGAATGAGGGAAATAAATAAGCAAAAGCAGCTCATTTGAGCCATAAAAGAGCCCAGAACACAAGCTGTGTACCAAGGTACAAAGGGATGAGGCCGTTATTAGCTCTATAAGTCACTTACAAATGACTCGTGGGAGGCGGAGTCACTTTTAATCACCCGTGCTTAACCCGTGGTGTGGTGTTGGAGTGAGACCCGTTACTGTGATAGCTGAATCCAGCCTGGAATTACGCAAGGCGGAGAGAAATGACTCTAATGAAGAAGCAGCGCAGGGGGTAGCTCAGCCTTAAGCCAGCTATATGTCTCAAGAGAGGACCTGTCTTAGTCTGGGATTCTATGAGGAGCCTGAGGGTAAGAAATCACTGTCCTCAGATGTGGTGGCAGCAGCAGATCTGTTAACCACCCTGGATCTGCTGGAATTAGGAACAACCACTGAACATCTGCTCTTGAGGAATAATTAAAGCACCTCCTATGTTACAGTGGAGAGAGAGTGTTTTTTTTCCCCAGAAAGGAACAGTAATGGTAAATGGGTATCACATCAAGTTTAGGGATGCTTTTCCCGTTCCCGAGTTACTCAGTGACTTGCACATTCAGCCGGGTTAAAGTCCCAAGCTGGGGTACTCCACAGCTGTTGAAAAGAAGGAAGACTTGACTTGAACCCTCACAATTGGATTCCAGACAGATTTTAAATCTAGCCCCACCTTGATAGCTCTCCCCATCTGGGGGGACTTACACTGCATAAGGTCTTCTTAGTTTTAAATATTTCGAATTTTGGCTGTGAGTATTGAAATTTTTGCCAAAATCTGAAAATACCCTCTCAAAGTTGGTAAATGACAAGCTGTGTTCACAAGGCTTCATACCTCATCATTCCTTTATAGGTGGCTCTCCACGCTGTGCAGAAAGGCTGTGCCTTTTTAGAGGGAGCGTCAAGTGAAACGTCTGAGCTGCAGATGCAGAAAAACCAGAGGGTGCTCTGAACTTCGAAGGTCCAGCCCTCCACACTTTTCTGCAGTGGTTTTCCTAATGCAGCATGACACCAAAAAATACTGCGATCCACAACTATATCTGCTTTTTTACCCAAACATCTTCCTTAGTTTCTAAGAGTCCGAAGAGCTTGTTTCCTGCCAGGCACCTCCACAGTGTCATGGTGGAAGCACACCTAGCACTGCTCCAAGGAAGTTCAGCAATAAGCAGGCATTAGCAGAGACCTGTGCAAATGAAAAGTGTTTTTTACTGCGCTAATCCACCTCAAGCACATCATAGAGTGTATTGATTAAGAGAACTCTGATACCAATTAATATCTAAAAAATTTTTGAGCTTGTTCAATAGCTTTGTGGCAAGCATCAATATATAATCCTCAGCAAAATATACCGGAGTGAAATATGCAACAGCACTTACAGTTCTGGGCAGCCCTCCAATTCTAGCTGCAAGTTTAATACTTCCTTTGTGAACGTTATGGATCTGACACAATGTTCGCAGTGTGTTGGTGTCACTAACTGAAAAATCCCCTCATTAAAAGTCTCTCCTCAGGAATCACCTTTTGTTTGGTTGTTTGTTTGTTTTTTTTTTTAAATCAAGTATGGCATGTAAGATTTCAGTGGATTTTTCCCTTCAGTGTTGCTTTTGTACCCCTTTCCGCTCCTAAGAGCAGTGGAATTCATCTCTATACAATGGATTTGCACAGAATACGTACATTTTTCAAGGACGGAGTGAGAGAAGAGCAGGTGACACACAGAACGAAGTCCCTGTACACGCTGTCCTCACCCATGATTCAGTACCTGCCTAAGGGCTACCTGCAGTCTGCCAAGAGCTTCGTCCTTGTCCCCACCAAGGCACCGTGCTCAGGACAGCCAGCACCCACCTTGGGATGACGTGTTCGTGGTGCTGAGCAGCCCCTGTCCCACACGGTTGGCAAGAGAGCTGCCTGGAGGATGGATGCTTCCTTTCAGGAGGGCTTTCAAGACACCTACATTTGTTTCATTTTTGGGTCATGAAATTCATCTTCATTTCAATTTCAAATGATTAACATTATGTAAAAATACTGTACCATCAAGGAAAAAGTTATTTTAAAATGAAAAATCAAAACATTTCAGTTTGGAAATGTCAAAACAAGACGTTTCTTTGACACAACGGGAACCTGCTAGCATCCTTTTCTTCCTTTTTCTGTCAGAGATGAAATTCCAGGGAAATGAGCATAATTTCATGAAGCTGTTTTACAGAGCTATAAATTCTGGTAGGAAATATTATGCCAAATCTTCCCCAATAAGCCATAATCAGCTGGGGCCACGAGTCAAAACAACACAATCACAATGAAGCTCTGCTTAATTAAAATCCAGTCACATGAAATCTGGAAAACCTTTAGCGCCATCAGTAGTGCTATCCTCATTTGCAGGAAGGAAAGTAAAAGCACAGAACAACATTTCTGAAAGTCTGGGATTAGTTCCCAGCTCCGTAACACGCTTATTAGATGGCTGTGTAATTTATTGAGATCCACGCTCTCAAGGATATTGAAGTGTTAACTCCCGCTGAACTCAAGGGGAGCTGGTGGTTAAATCTCTAAGAATCTGGGCTTTAATCTCCCTTTGATGTATTTGTAAAATGAGGATACTATCCCCTTGTTTTAGAGGGATTTTGTAAAGCTTAATCTATAAGAAACACAAAAGAGCCCAGGTGCTAGGGTTACACAAGCACATCTTTCTGCTGCTTAAAATTTATCTGTAGTTAGAGGACAGTCCTTCACTTTTTCCACCCGTGCCAGCAGTCGATTGCAGCCACACCAAGGGCATGATACAGTTCTGTGAGACGCGCCATAGGGTGAAACTGTGTCCCTGGCAAGCAGGCAATGGTGAAGAGAAATCAAATGGCTTCATTCACTCCTGCTGTTCTCCACTCCTTTTGCTGCTACGGCCATCCCTCATTTGCTGTTGGCTAGGCTGCCGTTCCTGCTTTCCAGCTGGAAAAGGAAGGTGGCGACTTCCTGCCCACCTGCTGCTCTTGATATTCAGCGAGCAGCGATCCTGCCAGCACAGGATAAGCGAAAGAATGAGACGGCTTCAGTGTCTGCCTCTCTAAATCAGCAGGACGCGGGAATGTCAGCACTGTCACGTAGGAGAGCTTCAGACAGGCAAGTACTGTCTGACGACTAGCCAGAGAGCTGCTGGACTCAACCCACCACCTCGTGCTTTAGATTTTAGAAGCCACAATTGTTTGTAATTAATGTGACAACACTTTCTTGCCTATGTTAATTAAGTTACATCTTCCTATTTCTCCCTAGATCTGAAAACCACATGCGCTCTGTATCACTCCCTGCAGTCACCCGTGGAAAGTGGGAAAAGGATGATAAGCACAGCCAGTACCCCAAGCTTTTTATTGCTAAACTGAGAATAGCATTTCTCCTCTCCTTCCAGTAAAGCTTAAAGAGGAGTAATGACAATAGAACAATTTCTTTTCACACTTGTGAAAGGAAAGGAGACGCACAGGCGGCTTCTTTGTCTCTGAGTAATAAATACCTGACTTCCAAGTGAAGCAGAGCCGATGAGTAATGTGACAAATTGGAGGGACTAAATGCTGAAACAAAACCGCACCGTAGAGGGAACGGTCAGTCTTCTGGATTTGTCAGATCCAGTAGTGAAGCAGAGCTGGGGAGAGGAAGGTAACGGAGGTGCACCCAGTCTGAGATAGCCCGTTCTAAGGGCTGCTCGTACTGTATGTGAGACCCCCCCTTTGGGAGCAGCTGAGAGGAAAATGGGCAGAACTGCACGCAGTATGGATCTGACCAGATATACAGAAAGGCAAAGTATTTCAAACAACTCCTATATTCTCTCAGGACAGCTGAAGGACCTTAGGAGATGCTGAATCTCCCCAAATGCAAAAAGGGCAGGCAAAGGAGCACTGGCTGTGCCGGTGCGGAGCAGTCCGGCTCTCCCAGCACCCAAGGCTGGAGCTCTCCCGACAGCACACCGACATATTAATTTCAGACCCAGATTGTGAAATTAAACAACCAGCAGCACAAACCTCCAGTCAGTAACTTTGATTTTGTCTATAATTTTCACGACAGAAAACTAGGTGTGCAAAGCATCTCATTGTCATATCCAGGATACTCTATACTGTCCTTGTCTATAGGAAGCTAAAATCTCCGCCAACTCCCTTCTGTTCCACACGCGATCCAGCACGCAATTCAGCTGAAGACATCACATTTTTTTCCCCTGTATTTCTTTCATTCACAAATGGCCAAAAATATTTCTATTGGCTGCCATAATACTTACTGATTTTACACTGCTTTTTATTATATTAAGCAACAAATCTATATTCAGAGGAATTTACCAGGTATGTGCTTTATGCCCTCATATGCTGACCACAGAAAGTACGCACTTCGTTCTCAGTTGCCTGCTAGAACAACAAATGTATAACTGGAAGATCAATGCTCAAAGAAATGTTTTGCTGAAAAACTGATTTTTCTATTCAAAAGCAAAAGGTCCTTTTAAGTAAAGGCTTCCCTGCTTGAAAAAGACTTTTCTCATCTGTGCCACCAAGGGAGAGTGCAGCCTCCCAAAATGTCCCTTCTTACTGCAGCAAGCTTTGGACTTGTCCTCCCACAGAGACCAAGGCTCATCCTTGTCTCATAAGCTGGAGATGTGCTGGTAGCACAGCTGGACTATAACACCGACTGTTTACTAAGTATTTCCCAACTGGGGAAACTTGTCCTTCCTACATGCTCGAGTCCTTGGTTAGTCCCAAATGAGCACCTCTCTGAAGTCTCCCTTCCTGTTGGGGGTGAGCGTACGAGGATCTACCACTGAGGATCTCATATCTTGCTTTGCAAGATGCTTTGCAACAGGTCACTCCTCAGTGAGGCATGGTTTCTGCAGTGTGGAGATCATTCGCCTTTGATAATCACCAAATCCAAACACATCCTCCTCCTAAAAAATGTTTCATTAACATATCGTAGCAGCACTTTATAGTCACAGAGGAGATGAGACCCCTGATACCCAGCTGGTGATGTTCCCTTCGTAAAGCTCTTATAACATCTAACCAAGGCAGGAAAACAGACTTTTATTTACCGTTTGAGACAAAGAGCTGAATCACACAGTGAGCAAATCGCATGCCTAAGGCTTCACAGAACATTTGTGACCTAGCCAAGAAATGAATCCCAAAATCCCAGGGCTCTCCTACCACAGTGTCCTGTTATTCAAAACCAGGGCAGACCCTGGTCTGGCAGCCAGGCGTTCCCTTGACCCCACTACCCATGGGAGCCCCATGGTTTTGCTATTGGCACTCACGCTGCAGCCCTCACCATGGCTCCTTGTGGCTTCACTACCCGTGGCACCTTTTTTCTTTTTGAGTGATACCCGTGCAGTCTAATCACGTAGGCAACTGTAGGGGTTGGGCTGCCTGAATCTCTGCAATGTTTGCATTGCACAGTATTTCCATTGGCTATGTTGAGTTTTCTTTTTTTGGCACTGCCATTACATATATTACAATTATGTTAACGAGCCTGTCTTTCTAAAGAACTCCTACTTTTTTCTTTATTACCCTGAGACACACTTCCAGTCATTTCTCATCTCTCCTTACCAGGTCATTTTTGATATATTGTACGAGCGTAAAGGAGAGCTCTACTTCACGCGCAAATTTAAATGACTATTACAGATACGCTGCTTTTGAGGGTGTAGGTGGGATGGAAGTGAAGCATGCATGATGGGCAGAGTAGCGTGCGTTGTAGCTCCTCCACACGCCCTGCTGCACAGACAGCGCAAGATCCCACGGCCAGGCAAGATATGTCATTTAGCTCCCCTATTTCAGATTGAGCTCCTATCTCAGGAGGTCCCTAGCTCAATTCTCAAAGTGTCAGCCAAGATGACAGTTGTTACAAACAGAACTCTTAAACAACCCCTGAAGAGAGATCCCTACCTCTACAGATGACTAGTTCCTGCCCTGAAATGTGAGCACTAAAGGCCACTGGAAGTCACTGGGCCACCTGCAAAAGATTTGTGTCCTGAGGTTTGTATCTGTTACTCAGAACTGAGAACAGAGTGTGAATCAACATTGCCTCCAATTAAATTTATTTTTTTTCTGTTAGAAAAGGTAAAATCTTCTTTTAAAGGGTTTTCATAATTTTATGAAAAGTTACTAAAAACCTAAAAAACCCAAACCAAAACAAAAAATATTTTGCATCAGCTGATGCAAAAGTAATTTTCACCCTTGTTGTGGCTTTAAGCATGACTGCTGTGAAACTTGCTCTTGCTTTGGTCCAGTAAAGAGCAGAAATAGAAAAGCCGGGTTAAAATACATTTTATTTAAGGCTATAAGAGAAATGTAAATCCTTAAAGACCATTTTGGACTTCTAAACTAGCTAGAAAAAGGCACTAGGCTGATACGTTCTCTGCCTCCTTGGAATCATTCATCTTTCATCTCCATCACTGCGTTGCAGACTGGAAGCATTGCTATTTTTCTGACAACATTCTCATTTTTCCAGCTTCCGAGAAATCTCTAGACAGGGAATGTCAGTTCTAATTATGCAGCTCGTGCTGCAGCGACAGGTGGTTAACAAAGACTCCAAAATGACACTTTGACTTTTGCAAATGGATTGTAAAGTTTGGCTTGTGTTCTTGACAAAAACAGCCATAAAGGAGGGAAGACAGGAGAGCAGTGAAGGCAATCACATGGAACCGAGAGGACCTGGTTATGTTGACTCCTCTGCCAAGCATTCCCAAATGTGTGTCTGCAAGGTGCACCTGGACCACGCCAGTCCTCAAGCTATGGAGTTATGTATGCATGGTGCTATGCCCACATAAATTAGCTCCATACCTTCCTCCATAGACCATTGGGTAGACTCACTACCTTGGGCATCTCTGTGCCGTAGGCCATGGAATGCCACAGGTATCACAGGCATGTCACACCTGTAGCCCTCCAGCAACCAATTGATGGGATGCTCAAGAATCCAGCCTTTAGTAGAACCATTTTCCATCCACTAAGTAGAGATAATAAAACTTTCTACTTCATGAGACAACCTTAATGTTTGGAGCATTAAGGGTGTAATATTTCTGCCCAAGGATTTAATCCAAACCTCAGACTTTTCTTTGACTCTGGTAAGCTCTGATGCTACCCTACACAGCCAGCACTTCTGCCCTCAAACAAGAAGTCTCCTGCTCTTCTGATTTCATTCCAAGGAGTAATGGATTATACATAAATTTAATTAAGGACACCACTGAGAACTGATCTGACCTAAGCCAAGTATGAGACCAGACCTCAACAAACTTAAAGGAGGTGAGTGCCACACAGGAGAAGTGAATGAAAAGACTCTGCACTAAGAAGAGAATGCCAAGATAAAAGAAGTTTGAAATCTTCAGTGCTCTCAGGCTTCAGTGTCTCACAAGCACAGATCTGCAGGTAACTCCTTGAGTTATGCCATGTCTCAGCTGGTACTTTATAGAACAACGACCAAATGCTGCTGAAATTACTTGTGCAACTTAGACACCATCCTAAGCAAGGGCATTGCATTTCAGCCACTCCAGCACAGGGGAAAGGAGAAGTTTAGCAACAGGCTTTAGAAGTTAGAGCTACAAGGACAAAGAGATTTCCATCTTCGTAATAGGATGGTTTGAAAGAGTCTTCAAGATTCAGTCCTCTTTCTGACACTGAGTTTGTACAGGCAAAGTCTAGCTCTATTCCTCTGGCAGGTATTCAGATATCCAACATTACCATTTAGAAGAAAAAGGAAAAAATCTGTTGCAATATACATACGCTCACACATGCATGCCAGGTTCTGGAAAGTTGGCCAACACTTTGCAGCGACTGGAGAAAAATAATGCAACAGCAAAGCACGAAAAATTTCTCAAAGAGACCTATGCCTTTTTAAGCCAAAAAATTACTTGTAGAGAAGCGTATATAAGCAGGAGTGTGCTCCAAAAGCTGAGCAGCAGCCATAATACAGAACTGCCAGATGAATGGCGGCATCGGCCAACATGTACAGGCTGAAATGCCAGCGAATGTTTTCCAAACTACACTCACTGTAAAAGTAACTGCAAAGTTTGTATTGGAATGGGAGGGAGTATCCTTCCCCACTGGAGCTGCGGGCTAGGATGCTGAGCAACGAGGAGACTTCTGTCCTCACCTGACCCACTAACACAACCTTCTCTTTCTCCAGTTGCCTATTTCTGGACAACTGAAGATAAATGAGTTTTCATGCTGGATGGCAAAATGGTACCTGGCTGTGAGCTCGGCGCCCCTCACGGCGGTAAGCTGTGACACACGCAGGTCAGACTGTGACCACGCTTGCAGGAGTTACAGCAGATTGGCATGACTGGGGTGCTCACTGCCTCGTACGATTGTTTTTAACAAACTCCTCTCTGCAGCTTGCTTGTTATCAAGCTACACCCAGGCAGGGCTGCCTGTTCTTTCCCCCTCTTCTGGGTGCACACTCTCTTTGCACTCATTTAAGGAGGATGTCAAGCTCTCAGTGCCTGGCGGTTTCCTTTCAATGGGAAAACAGCAACGGATCCAGGCCCGCGTGCGTGTGTGTGTACATGCACACTCACACACATGTACACAAGGTCAAAGCTGGGAACAGGACGGGAGTGATTCTGGTATTCCCAAGTATTTCACAGACTGTGTAGTGGTGCTGTTTCCATCAGTCTTAAAGGAAGATAGGATCATCATCCTAACGTGCCTCCCACCATCTGCAAACACCGCCACTGCTAATGCTTACCTTTCATTTTACATCTCTAAATAAACCCCTTGTGGTGGTGCTGAGCAAAACCCAGGCTCCTCCAACACCTCTCTGGGGACAGAAATAATCCAAAACCACTTGCTCCCCACCGTGAACAAAGGTCATTATTTTGACAAATTGGTTAAATCTCTCTCAGTCAGCAACGATGACCCTGAATTATTCAGCATGCATCTGTCTTTTTCCCTTACAAAAACGGCCTGTAAAGCAATAAGTGTATTTCACTTGAACCACTTCTTAAGGATGTAAGACAGTTTGGGTTCACTCCAATGCCCCTTGAAGTCAATGGGAGTCTTTCATTTAATTTTCATTTAATTAATTTCATTAAATTTGCAGATGATGCCAAGCTGGGAGGGGTTGTAAGTACTTTGGAGAGCAGGATTAGAATTCAAAATGATCTTGATTGTGCAGAAAATTGTCTGAAATAAATAGATGCAATTCAAGAAAGGTAAACGCAAAGTATAAATTTGGGTAAAACCAATTAAGTACAGGAAGGGGAAAGATCAACTGGGTGACAGCAGTGAAGAAAAGAATCTGAACTAAAGAGGATCAGAAATTCTCCAACTCCAGGGATCACTGTGAACTGGAAGATGGCAGAATTACCATCTGCAATAATTTTTAAGGTCTGCTTAGATAAATGACTGTCAGGAACTTTTTCTATAGCTGGACATATTGTTCCTCGCAGCTCAGCTTGAAGATTTCAGCAATTTTTAAGCCATATATTTAGATACGTAAGGTACAACTTCTCCTGTCTGTAGTCCGTGTATATTATCTACAAGAAATGTGGGGTTTCTGGGTAAAAAGGGAAACAAATATTTCATCTTCATTCAATACTGATCACAAAAGCATATCCCATTGTACTGGAAAATATATTTTGCACACGAAGAGACAGAACAATGCAACCCATGTGAGAGCCACTACTTAAAGCTCTTCGGAACTTCTGAACAGGAGACAAAAGCAGACTGCCGTGTTCAGCACCCTTTCTGATGACCTGGAGTGAACTAAAGTCCTTTAGTTCAAATAAATTATGTTGTTAGAATGCAATTAAATAAGTTTGCAGTGCACAAAGTAAATGCTGTTTCATACTTTCTTCTTTCCTTAGATGTGATAAAATGCTAATTATATTATTCTCACCTGTATTTATAGCAATAACGGTGATAATTTACGTCACTTTGTGAAGTATTCTGATGTGCAAGACAAGCCACTGCCTGAAAAATGATTGCATTTTATTAAATCAAGAAAATTCAAGGAAAAAACATATTTAAAAAATGGGAGCAAAGGCATCCTGTTTTCCCTATACAGATAAAAAAGGTCTGATTTAGGACCAGTTAAATTACTATGGATCAATACTGTTTCATTTCCGTGTCTCTCTCTTTGTGCATTCTAATAAAATAGTAACAACAATGGTGATGATGAACATTTTATATTTGAACTATTCCTATTATCTAATAGCATCTCAGCGTTTTGAAAAAAATCTCCGCACAACACTTTGTAAGGCACATCATAGTGAAGTCTCAGTGTTTGTGACACACATGTGCATGTCTCTGTATAAATATGTATTTATATATATTATAGATGTTATTATCCTCATTGTGCAAATGCAGGAATGAAATGTTTACTTAACTTTCCCATGGTCACAAAGTGCTGGGGAATGCTAGCTGCAAATGCTCTCTGGAACTAGAAACGAAGCCTCATTACTCTAAGGTTTGAGAATAATTAGCCAAACCATGAAAATAGCTACACTTAGCATAAATAGGAAAGCAAGGCCAGAAACTATTTCCTCTCACAGACATATTCTAGAAAAAAAATTTATGAAACAAAACACACACCCATGGAACAGATAGAAGCCCAGGTGAGGACTGAAGAGATGCAGTTTCTATTTCATCTTTGCCATTTGACCTCAAAGAAGGTTTGTTTTCTGCTCGTTTTGTTCATTCATTAATGTTCGTAGCTGTTCAGATTGCCACAGGACAGTCTCTGATAGGGAACCGAAGCTCCTGCTCGTTGAGACTCGGTGCTGTTGGGAGATGTAGGTGCTATCGCAATGCAAACGCACTAAAAGAGACAGTAATAAACATACTAAAAGCCGATGTCTCTCCTGTGTCCATGGCTGTTACAACGCAGAGGACAACAGGCCAGTTATATAGCATTTCGGCCACGATGTGCTTGAGGCTAACAGTCAGCAAAGCAAAGGCAGTTCTTAAAACATGCTCAGGGTCAGTATAAGATTAGAAAAACATCGTCTTTTCTCACCGTAACCACAGAGAAAGCCAAACTGTGCTCTGGCTCTCAACCTGTCAACCCTATCGCAACTAATGGGGTTACATGGCAGTGCAGCCAGGGTGCCGTTCGGCCTGAAGTGAAAAGCAGTTGATCTTGCTGCTAACCTGAGCCTACAGTTCCTCTGAGCTTCCTTTCGCTTTCAAAGAACTGACAAGAGGAACACATTCAATAAAGCATTTCAGGAGCTGGTTTCGGTGAGGATGGGGGATCGAAGGCAGAGGATAATTTGAAGCATTTTCTAAGATTTTAGCTGCTTGTTCCCCATTGACTCAGATGGGCGTCATGCTGTGTTGATCTTCCAAAAGCTTTCACACTCTTTCCATCCTGACAAGCACTCATACCATGTATCTATTTACTGTTAAATCAAAGTAAGTCCTAAACTTTGATATCTGAACTGTCTTCAAACAACCAAGAAGAACAAATAGCCAGATTATAGGATAGAGACTCCATTTGAAAGTACACTATCCTCTCGTATTGACACATCTTGTGTGTTCTCAGTGTTTAGGGATTGATGATGTTAATAACAAAGCTGCATAGCTGATGAAGAAACAAGGGTGAAGTTGTATTTTATGTGAAGACGCCAGGGTGCAGAAGCTACAGGAATGGGCAGGTGTGGGTCTGTGTACTCAGCAGCTGCATATCTTCCAGCAAACATCTACGTAAGGCCTAGGATGAACTCTGGACATGTAATGGAAGAACTGTACCAGTCAGAAGGTTGTCTCTCCCAGCACAGGCTGGAAGAAGCAGAGCAGTTTCATGAATGCATTTTGGATGCAGGCAACAAAGACATGAAGAGGAAAACAGATGAAGCCACGAGAAAGTCTTTTAATCTGGATTTGGCCTTGTAATTGAAGAACAGTCTAATTAGTCAACAAAATAACAATGCTGGGACTCTCAAGGACATTGTAAGGCCTTGGGTGCTGAGTTCTCAAGTGATCAGAAGGAGACGTCAAATTCTCCTAGTTCGTGCTGAAAATCCCCCCCTCTGGAAATCAGGATCACACCACAAAGGATGCGTGACTACTCCTGTAATTCATTACAGGTTTTAAACTCAAAGGCGTAAGAAAAGGACTTTTGAATACCCAAATTTGCACCAAGCTCTGCAGTACCCTGGAGAGATCTGCACCTCCTTTCAGAGAGCGACAGACACACCTCCAAAGAAACATTTATGAAAAACACGTACCAGAATTGTCAAGCAGCAGCTTCATGTGCTTTTGCAGTGCTTAGAGACATGTTTCATCTCACTGCTCCCTGAAAGAGTAGCTGCTGTTACTCACATATGAGCTGCCAGAAATGAACCTCCTAAAATAAAAGATCTCTTGAAAACAGCACACACAGTATAGGAGAGCGAAAAGGGGAATTAGCAGAGTTTTACATTCAGCTTTTGTTATTTGTTTAAATGAGGCAGGCGATGGAGCCCTACTCCTGGACCGTCTCTCATTCTGCTACAAATCACACAAATACACAACCACAAGCCTAAAGCTAATCATTTTTACAGTAAACCTGAGGCACTGTCTCCTCTTCCTTGACTCACTCATGTCTAAGTAAGCTGAGAATCAGACCATACGCCTCAGCCCCGGGGATGCAGACTGTTTTCCCAAAAGCAGAGCTTCCACAAGTACTACCACAGCACCAGCTCATTTTCAGCACTTACCTTTGCAGGTACAGCTCAGAGGGGAGGAAGAAAGCTGGTAAAGAAAGTGCTTTTCATAAAGCTACTGCTTTTTAGTTTGGCAACGAGTGCCCACATTGAACTATGTTAGAGGTCTCCGAGTCCCTCACGTACACCTACATGAAAGAGCAGAGCCATTTTGCTCACTGTTTAGCAGGTTGCTAAGATGACTTTTTTTCTTATGCCTAAGAAATTCCCAGGAAGATGAGTGGAGCAGTTTTTACAGCAAGGCTTTTCAGGAATTGCTATTTCAAGAGTTAGGTGGATCCATGAGTGTTTCACTTCTTCACAGGACACACAAGTGATAGGACAGTGCAGCCTGTCAGATCTTCTCTGGCATTTCACAGACACACTTGCTCTTTTATAAATACCTCATGGCCAAAACCCAGCAACACTCACGTATTTAGTGTCGTCACCGTGCCAGACATACTCGGTCTTTAGTGCTTCACTTATGCTAATGCACAAGTCCTCTGCATAAGCGTACCCTGGCCTGCACTGCAGGCACCTGCAGCGGCTGGGCAGCTGTGCCCTCTCCTCTTGGTTTCCAGATAACGTGAACAAACTGGACAGCTCAACTATATGCAAAGTTCCCCGGAAAAATGTACATATTAATGCCAAGCTCTCAGCACAGCGAGCTGGCAGGAGCTTGCTCTGGTTTTATCCTTCACACTCATCAGTGGGCTGAGTAGACAACTGATAGCAAGGACTAAATATCACTGCAATTGTACTGAGCTCAACCCGGTACCTTTTTCATTTAAAACAGGCTACTGGGCTCACTTGGTATCCCTGTGCTAGCTAATTGCCTTATTGTGGCTTCAAAGCAGCAGATTGCCAGGTTCACTGGCATCCTGTCCCTCTCCTCCCTTCTCCTGTTGGACGCCCGCTTCTGCCATCACTTAGTTGCACTCAGCTTCAAGACCTACTGTGAAAACCGTTGCATGGATCTGATGATTGCCACATATCCTTTCCCAAGGAGAGCAGGACTGAAAAAAAGGGATCACTTCTTTGTGTGGGATGGCATTCAGTGTGCTCCAAAACCCCTTCTGAACTTCTCCAAGAATTACTTGCTATGAGATTTCTAGGTGAGTTATTAAACTCCCTGTTTCCCCCTCAGATGAATAAGGGTTGTCTGTCTCAGGAAGATGCTGTTAGGGACTTGCTAAGATTATTCAGATTTTTTTTCAGAAGTAGAGGTGATCCTCACCATGAAAAATCACATTATGGAAGGAGAAAAGCTGATTACAGGATATGTACAGTTCCTCCCTGGGCTCTTTGCTGTGCCTCATGCTATCTCTGTGTACATGTGTGTGTATTTCAGTAGTCTGAGATACAACAGTTAAGAAGAGGCTCCCTAATACTTTTGTTTTTATTTGTTTGAAAAGCAGGACTCAATGTAATGGAGAGAGAAGGAAAATGAAAGATGTGATATTTACAGCAGAACTATGATTGCTGCAAAATCTGTGAGCAGTTGTCCACGCCTACAGGACTACTGGGGACCAAGCTACACTTCAAACTTGTTGGCTTCCATGTTTTTCTGCATAAAGCAGTACTAAAAAAGAGTTGTTCTGTCACCCTCAGATATTGAGAAGAGATCTTAGCACAGCTTCATCTGGATCTTTGAGCCTTCTTCCCTCAGACATGTGCAAACAAGGGAAATTTTAGTTTCTTTGCACTTATAGATGGATATGTGTGAATCCTGAAAGGCATTCACAAGCTAAAATAAATCTTTCCACATTAGCAGACACTTAGATGGAGACGTCACTCACATGGGCATCTGTGTCTGTCCTACCTGCTTTTTATGTACAAAACACCTTCCACAGAAGTAGCCTGGCCAACTCATTTCACCAAGAGTGCTTTCTTCCAAATCCTCATAGCCGGCTAGCTTGTAAATGTTGCTATTTAGGATCTTTGGATTACAACAGTTTCTCATTTCCATATCTACTTGTAAATCTTCTGACAAAATTTATGAGCAAAGATAATTTTCCAATGGATCAATGTAGGCTTCATCCTCTTTCGGACAACTTTTTAATAGACTTTGTGTACTGCGGAAGTGTGTTCCCTTGTAGTATGTTAGTTCTCGTACAATTTTAAAGTTCATCTACTTTGAGTAAATCTGGCTGTTTCAGCTAAAAGTTGTGTAGCCTTAGGGATTCTTTACCAGATCAGCAGATGATCTTTTTAACACCTTGAGTTTTTGACTTCCATGTCTTTCATTAAATCAATCTCCCTTTCATGATTTGCATTTATGCCAATGCCCGATTCTGTCACAACTCTCTCCTGCTGTCCCCATTTCCTCTATTATTCTTTTTTGGGTCTATAGTATCATTTTAGTGGCTATCTCATAGGCTGTCACTTCACATTTATGAACTGAAACACGAATGTGCATTTTTACTTTATTTTTTATGAAAATCTATGATAACTAATGCACTGATTCATATTCTACCACAAAGCTTTATGTTTGGTCTTGTGATATCTGGCCCCTAACCTACACCCCTCCAAACAAACTTTTACATCTGCCTTTACATATTGGGATCATTACGGTTCTTTTATCTCCCTGTCCCAATGACTTCAGAAGCTATAATGGATTTAGGCGGGAGTTTAATTAGAAACTCCGCTTTTCTATATTTCAGACTACATTTCATGTGAAAGGGAAAAATATGACTCTAACAAATGAAAGGCGATGTAACCACCAAAAAGCCCCAGGCAGGCTAGATAAGTGTTAGTGGAACAGACAATTAGACAGTGGGAGATCCTGGTGGTGCCCCATTCCCTGGGAAGCTGACATTCATTTTATACTGGTTTGTGTCTTTGTAACCAAACCACGCTCAGTAGTTTGCTTCTGTTTTATAACAGTACCAGTGCAGGCAGAATCGAATTAATTTCAGCAGGTTTTTTCCTAATTTTCTTCTGTGATGAGCAGGGAGTATCTCTGAGCATCCTCAAGGATATACTCAGGTCAGTCTTGGTCCCTGGCTTTGACCCACCTGCACTCCAGTCACGCTACAAAGAGGAAAGAAAACATGAGGCTTTGCCACTTGGAGATGACTGGACTGTCACCGTGGTGTCAGCTTCTGACAAAAGAGCCAAGTTGGGGGTGTTCCCAGGAAGAGAAAACATACCAAACTCCAGAAAAGCCTGCCTGAGTGATAGTCTCATTATGATTTAGCTCATTAAAACTCATTAAAACATAGAGCAGCCCTGAAGCACTCATGAAATCTGCCATCAGCAAACCGATCTGCGCGGGGACTAGGTTCCAGAAGGCATAAACGCATCTCTCCCAATTCCAACCTGTGTGCTGCAAACACCATGTGGGTCTGAACAGAGGGTTTTGCATCTCAAGCTTTTTCAAAAGGAAAATTTAGTGATAGCTGAGTAATAAGTCTGAGGATTCAGCAGAATTTTCTGTACTTGCTTACTGCAGGTGCCTTGTGGATGAGAGTTTTTCTACTCTGGGGTTGGTGGACGTCACCTGCTTACTGCCAGACCTTGCCAGAGATAGTTCAGATTTCACTGTGATCATGAACTTAAACTATATCATGAATTATGTCTTGAATTTTCCAATGTATGCTCAACTGCCATTAGACTATACAACCTCAGTGACCTTAAATCACATTGAAAACCTCAGCCTTACAATCAAATTGTTTTTCTAACCCTTCCTCGGATCCTTTCACTAAACAAAAACTGAGTAAATGACAGATCAGACAAAGCTAATTGTTACCACATCTGGGGATATCCATTGTAAAATAAGGGACAGCTCGTAGCCCTAAAGGGTTGACATCTTATTGACATATTATACCAACCTCTGGCAGAAGTATATGATTAAACATAATTGTTTAAACTAGAAGTTTGTAAACAGCTAATCATTTCACCCTTCACAGCGCGTAAAGCAGATAACTCATCTTTTGCTGATGACTGGGAAAGAGACCCAAGACCCTTCCACTGTGGATCTCCCCTCCACCAGCACAATAAGAGATTATTTAATTGTTTCCTGTGCTGTTGAGTGAAGGAAGTCCTCTCCCAGCTAACGTGCTTCTGGGATCATCTTCATTCATGTCCTCGAGTAATTTCTGATTTGCCTTTTCTACAGCTTTTCTGTGTTGGGCCATGTAATGTCTCGTTTTATGCTCTCATTTTTCTCAGAGCCTCAACATCAACAAACCAACCAACCCGCCCATGAAGAAAATTCTTATCAGCAATTAGCTCTGCTGGAGACCAGACAATAGCTGTCAGATCTGGATACTAAAAAGTACAGGATGAGGTTACTTGTACCTGTGTACACCTTTCCTTGCAGCCTGAGCTCCAAAGAAATAAATACCGATGAATGCAGCCCAGCGGAATCTACTTAGAGGAGAGAGAGGGGGAGATGAGATTAGACACACACATTGTTCAACCTGGGAACAAAGGGCGGAATTTGGCAAACTACTTGTCAAGGTGTCCCCCAAAATTAGTATAGTACATACAACTGCATTGCCAGAGGGGCTGTTTCTTATCCCGTCTGCAGGCTTGTGTGAAATCCTTGTGATGAAATTCTCAGCCCTAGGGAAACAGTTGCTTTCAAGATTTGTTACAAGCTTGAAACTCAGCTCAGCATCATCAAAATGTGTGAAGAACTTTCAGGGGAACATGGGCTGACTTATGGCTATGGCACTGAAACAGCTAAAATTGGCTGTGGCTGATCTTTGCCTTCAGTATTAAGCTGATGCCAAACAAAACCATCAAGTGACGACGAGAGCCGTGCTTAGACACAAAAAAAATTCCCAATAAGGAACAGACTTTCCCTTCTCTTCATCAAATAAAGTGCGGAGCAATCCCATTAACTACACTGGGTTATGTCTGGATTTTCAGTGGCAGAAATGAGGTCCTATCGTTAGCAGAAATTTTATGTATGCATGTGAAAGTGGCCCTGATGTTTTTCTTTTAGTGACAGTCAAGTGCAATTAATCTAGTACTTACAGACAATGCTTAAAATGTAGTTCAGTACACATCCATTGTGCCTTTAAACAGCTCGTCACCAGGGCAAATGATACTTTCCTTCATTACTGAAGTTTAACTTCTCCCTCTCTGGCTTTTAGCAGAATGAAATGGAGCATGTAATGGAACGTCATGTTCATAGGTTTCATTTCGGTATCAGCTCCAGGTCTGCACAAAATCTCAAACACTAAAACAGCTTTTCACATGCTCGCAAATGCTAAAAGAAATTGCTGAAGGCACTCAAATCCCAAAATCTGAGAAGATGCCCTACATTTACTCAAACAAAACTCCTTTAAAGTTGCAAAATAATTACCTGCTTGCAAGTAATCAGGTTATTTTTAGTAGTTATTATATAGAAGAGATTATATAAGTTGGGAGGAAAAAAAAATCAGCTTTCTATAATACCTACCTGCTCTAAATACACAGTTATTTTTTTTAACTAAAATTGAAGAGCCATTAAGGCTGGTCTTTTTAGGTGCTTAGGTTTCTAATTCCCAATTAAATTAATTGGATTTGAATGCCTAAATAGCTTCAGAAATTAGGCTTATCATCCAATAACCAGTTAAACAAGGCGATGCTGCAAAATAAGGCTGAAACAGGAAAGATGTTCAGTATTTCTACGGGTAGCTGATGTGGGAAAAATAGCAGCACTAGTGTCTCCTACAAACACACACGACATCCGTGCCACAGTCTTAGAAAAGGCAATAGGCCAGATCACGTCACATGTGTAAAGCATGAGAACTGTTACAGATAATTATTTTCTATAATAAACTGGACTCAGATAAGCGTTGTATTCTGACATCTCAAAGCACTTTTCAGGTGTGCTCTACTTGTTTACCTTCTTATGCTCTTGCAAATTCTTCAGAAGTACTACATCAATTTTATAAGCAATTGCAAAGAGAACAAGTGAGTGGATAGCCAAAAGTCATCATGGAAAACCAGGGAGGAGCTCAGAGCACGAGCCAGGACTACACTGCGCTTGACAGAATGAAACAATGCAAAAACATCTGCCTCAAAACATACTCACAATGAGCTATTTAAGGACAGCGATTTTTTTAATTTGATTATGTCACACCAAAAAAATCTCTGGAAAAGGATGAATTGGTCTTTCATAGGATGCATTTGCTCTGCCCAACCTTACCCAGAGCCCTAAGCAGAAGTTGAGCACTTTTGCAAATCTTAAATAAGGAACTGCAGGATCTAGACGTGCAGCCAATGATGCTTCTAGGGCATTAGGATATCACTAGGTATTTAATTGTCCCAAACCTTTCAGAAAAGGTTAGGAATGGCTAAAAGGATAGAAACTGGCCCCAAAGGGTAAGGAAGGGAAGAAACATAGAGAAAAATATTTAAGACACAGCAAGCACAGAAAAAACCAGCAACAGCAGCAGCATCAGACAGCATGGAACAGCTGGATAGCCACTACAGAAAAAACGCAGGAGGAGTGAGAGATGATGGGTGGGCTGGATATCACTAGCTGCATGCTAGTGACAGCAGCAGCTAACAGAGCTAAGCACTACAGAGAGAAATCTATCCAAAAGTGGGCACATCACCTCCCACGCATTGTTTTTACGTTCATTTTCCTGCACGTATATGGAGGGAAAACAGACATGGAAACCTGCTCCGTGGATATAGGTGCTTCACCATTACAGCTGCAGCAGGACACTGATCTGCAAGATTCCTTCCTGAATTTAGAAGTGCTCTGGACTGTGCTCAAAAATTCAAGTATCGCTCTCCATGGTACCAAGGGAACTGTTCACCCGCTGCATTTCTGTCTACATTTCTTCTCTCCCTATTAATCCTTGGTCTGGTAAACAGTGAGCATGATTATCTGTGTAAAACAGAGTAGAAAAATAATTTGGATAGTACCCTATTTCAGTGGATCAGCCACAAATGTCTGAAACTTACCTTGCTTAAGTCAGTTCAGACAGTCTGTGGCCTGATGTACAAAGTCCTTGCCTTTTAAGCTTCGGGCAAAGAGGGTTACATGTTTGCCTCAACAAGGTCCTAGAAAGTAATGCAAAATGGTCCAGACAGTGGCTAGAAGGGAAGAAATCTTCAGTCAGCAGACCTGCACAGACTCTGTTACATTGGGAATCTGGAAATACTTCTAAATCCTTACTCAACCACTAAGATTTTATCGCGACAGTAATTTTTATGTGCTGTGATTAAGTGAAATTTAACGGGGGTGCTTCCTAAAGAGTTTTTGCTCTGTCCTGGTTAGGGTGATGTATACTATTAACAATCATAATGATGCTTAGATAGTACATTTTATGTATAGATCTCAAAGCATTTTTCAAGGATTTAGTATTAATGCTTTTTATCTGTCAAGGTAATTCAGAACCATTATACATCTTTTGTATGTGCCTATGCTGAGACAGATCAAATAAATGACATGCCAAAGACCACAATAGCACACCGATGTCACAGCTGAAAGCATATGCCAGAGCCCACGCTATCACCAGCACATTTCAGCTCAGCATCTGAAAAACCATCCAATGAGTTATCCAATTGTTATCCAATTTTATTAAGGCAAAGGCAAATGAAACGAAAATCAAGTGTCACACGCTGTATGCAGACTGAGCCCTTATTAGAATCTGTAATGCCTAAAATCCCAACCCAGGTTTAACCACTAAAGCATACTTCCTTTCTTCATTGCCAATGAAGAAGAGAGATCTGGACGATTACGAGTCCAGGCTCATTATGTCCTTTTGACCTCTCAGCCTTCCTGATGCTTGTAGCCTCTTTTTTTCTATCATATATGTATGTCCTAAATAACCCCCTTGTTCTTCCAATTGCCTCTGAGAACACTAGGAGTCTTCCAAGTATCCCATAGCTAATATTCAGTATATTTCAATATGACCAGCAGTTTCTCCACTAACTCCAGACCATCAGCTTCATCTTCAGCTAATATTAATCAATGTAATACTGATACAGTCAGGGGAGTTAAGCATACTTAAATCAGCTGAAAATATCTTGTCACATACATTTTTACTTTAATAATACCAGTCCTTTCCATAGCTAATACGATGTCTGGACAGCCCTGCAAATTATATGCAGAAGCAAAGTTGTTTAGTGGCTAACATTGTATCTGATATGTCCAGAAAAATCCTAAATTGGGCTGAGAAGACAGTAATTTATATGGCATATTTTAACTTTTTACTGCATGGTAACAAAACAACACGGAGCTTTGTGTCATGATCTGGAGGATTGCTTAGAGCAGGCACGAAGAGCTATAAATACCACATCTTCTAAAAGAAAGTGGCAGACGGTCACTGGAACTGAGGAACACAAGCTAAAGGGAATTTTTTAAGAGACAGAATAACAACTTATAATGATTAATGCAAGTTCCTGTTTTGGAGACAGGTGCTACTGGATGATCTGAGCCCAATTTAGTTTTCATTTATATCAGTGTAACATCACGTGCTTCAGAATGCTCTGCTGGCTTAGCCCAGTGGAATAAAGAAGAGAACTAATTTCCCTTTGTATTCAGCTTGTCTGTTCCTTACTTCCTCGCACATTTTTTCTAGAGATCAACCAATCTCTTTTCATTGAGATGATGGAGCAATTCTCAGTACTGGAATTCAGTATACAACGAGTTGGGTTTTGAAAGCAGCTAAAACTGGTAAGACCCCTAATCCCCTTTGAAAGGCAAGGTGATTTTGATATTCCTACGTAGGTATCTTCCGCTGTACAAATCTGACACTCAGAAATAAATGAGCCAGTTGGGAGATCTTCATGAAAGTTCCTGAGCATCTTCACTGGGGGGATTCACAGGCACAGGGCCAGGATAAGCTTTATATATGGATGGTATCAGACTAATGACATGACAACATAGGAATCCCTGTGCAAAGCTGTAATTTCTCTTGTCATTTAAGCAAATGCACAACAGAAAGAAGCACTCCTGGCCACCTCTCACCCTCAGCTACCGATTCCCACTTCGATGTCCCTTCCTTCCCAGTGAAGGAAGCACAAGCATTGTGAGCATCTGAAATGAACTCAGTCATGGAGCTGTCAGGCAGACAGATCATTCACAAGAACAAAAAATTATTAAAAAATTGATTAATTTCCATTCAGCTACACTCATGGCCAGCAGAAAGACCGGGATGGCAGCTCCATGTTGCTTAATTTTGAAGGGCCACATAACTGCAACTTAGCAATTGTTTAACACATTAGGGACATTCATCAGCCCCTTTTGGGTTCAGCAAATGATAACATCCACCCACTCAAATCCCCTTTGGCATCGCTGTTTGGATATTCTTTAGATTTTGCCTCCTTCTCTTTCTGGACACAGACCTATTCCTCCCAATAAAAGAACAGAAATAGCCACAGAAATAAATTATCATCCCTGGCTCTACAAGAGCACATATTCTTTCCCATTAAGCACAAAGACACAGATTTCTGGGTATCTTCTGTAGAATTTTGAGGAAGTCTCAATTCAGGAATTATTTCACAGAATCACAAGGGTTGGAAGGGACCTCGAAAGATCATCTAGTCCAACCCCCCCTGCCAAAAAAATTTGGAAAAATCAAAAAATTTGGATTTTTCTGTTAGAGAAGTTTTGTATCTTACAAGCTTATAACTTTTTATAAATATAAAGAAACTGTAGTCAAGAGCAGCTGTAGCAATCACACTGGGATTTTCAGTATGGATGATTACAAAGAGGCAAACAACTCCACAAAAACCTTGTTATTTCTCAAGATTCATATCAGAATGATGAATTGGCAGAAAGAGAAAAGATGACATGAAAGAGACAAATCCAGTAACTTCAACAGCTTTAGGTGAATTTCCGATGATTCCTGGGAGAGGTGTCACTGTTACATCAGTTCTACATTCAGAATTCTTCTTTGCCATGCTTGCTCTTCATACCAGAGAGAGATTAAAATTGTTCCTGATCCCTTTATAACCAACATGAAAAGCACATTGACCGAACTCAACAGTTATTATTACAACTTTTATTTTTGATAGTCCATTTTTCTGAGTTTGTCCTGTGTCCTAAAGCAGATCAGAAAAAGTATTTTCTTTTTCACATTTGCTTCATCCTAAGGTGAAAAGTTCAGAAAGATTCTGATGTCGGGAATACTGAAACTGAGTTGAAATGACAGGACATGATTTCATCATTTTCTATCAAAATGAAATGTTTAGACATCAAGGAAAATAAAAACATCCATTTGCTGACAAATCAAATGTTTGTTTCAAGACAGATCAAAGTTATTTGGGATGGAATAAGGCAGTTCGGCTGGCGAGAGAAGGCACATTATATTGTGGAAAACCATGGCATGAACTTGATCTTCCCTGAACCCTCCAGGCAGAGATTTATTTTCCCATTATAAAATTCAGCCCTACACAACCATATTCTATGCAAGTGTTCAGTCTAGACAAAATCCCACTTGCTGATGGGAAAATGTTTTCTTTGCTATCATTCAGCAAACTATACCGGTTACATCTGCTTTTTCCTTGCATTTGGGTCCTCTGAACACTGAGCGACCAAAACCCGTGCAACAACCTCACGTGAATGTGATACTGTACGTTCTGGTTAGCTAGTTTGGTAGAGCACTGCTTCTGAAACAGGGGCTTGCTGTTCCTCACTCTTTCCCCTCTCCCACTTTGCTTTGGCCCCACTGCAGGATGGGGGCCCATCTCCTCTTTCTGTCCTTCTCCCTCCAGTAATTGACTGGAACAAGCACCAGGACAGGATGAGAGCACTTGGTTTCCCCCTTTTGATGCGATGAGCTGTTAGACTCAGTCATGCCATAACATCCATCGCAAGACACTCTTGGCTTGGCTTAAACTCAAGAGATCACAGGGAGACTGGGGTTCTTCATACTCCCTTGTTTTAAAATTTTTGTGCGCAGTACCTCCATTTCGGGGGCCCGTGTCTTTGACCTGCAACCATGAGGGTTTTCTTTTCCAGTTGAAAACTGGAACTGAAAACTCGTGCAATCGCATGCATCACATGTTGTAAAAAATATCAAATGAACTGCCACTAGCAGTACGGTTGTGAAATCTGCAGCACTGGAACTGTCAATGCTAAACTAAGCAGCACATAAAGTCCTGGACTCGATTATCTTCTCCCTTTGATTTTTTATTCTGTCACTGCACTGACTTTAGAAGAATTCAACTTTTTCCTGAAGTGCACTAGTGTAAGGAAAAAAAGAAACAGCTGTTAAAAGTTTAATGTTTTAAAACTCTCGCTGCTTCAGGCTATTTTAAATGCTCTGACACTTCAGTTTTTGTAAAGTCTGTCACTTGATTAAAAATAAGGTTTTTTGCCACCTATAAAACCACACTATGCGTTATTGAAAGATTTATTCATCTGCAGTAATATTTTACAAATTGGCAAGCGTGTTGCTATCCCTTCTAATCCAGTCCAAAGTGAACAGAACAAAGCAGCTACCGACCCTTCACTCGATCAGCAATAACTTCCCATCATGTAGCTGCGGCTGGAGCAGTCTGGCTTTGCAATGCTGCAGCCGCTTGATAAACAGCAAGCAGGGATAAAACATTCCTGCTCTGCTCCTCACGCGAGGCTGGAAAGATGAGGCTCTGCAGAGGGCGAGCATAAATGCCAGGCAATTGTCCCACAGCCAGAACGGGCTGTAGAGCTTTGGGAAGTGGGAATTCAAAGTGAGACACCACGCTGTAACATCCTGCATGGCCTCTGCATGTGGGACACAGCCCCAAGGCTCTGTGGTAAGTCCTACGTTGTGCACAGGGTATCAGTAGTAACAACCTTCCTTTCGCTCCTTCTGCCCCCCAGGAGTTTGCTGGTAACACAGGCAAAGGTTAGTATGCCTGCCCTTCCGTGGCACCCTTACTTCCAACCTTAATGATTCTATTCTATTCTATTCTATTCTATTCTATTCTATTCTATTCTATTCTATTCTATTCTATTCTATTCTATTCTATTCTATTCTTACCCGAGATCTAAGAAAAGCACAAGGTGCTCTAGAAGGAAATAAGCTAAATGCATTTTGTTAGAAAAGCTTGTCATTTTGGATAATACACAGATTTGGAATGGAGTCCTCTACAAAATACGTGGTGTAATATGAAAAAGGGCCGGAGAAACTGTATCCTGCTCCCAGTGGTGGCGTTATTCACCACGCAACTTCGGGCAAGTGACTTCTGGACAGAGCTGAGAATACATTGGAAATTTTAGTTAACTGATCAAAGAAAATGAATCTAAAGGTGTTTTCATTTCAGGGCAACCAACATGCAGATTTCCAATTAACTCATCAAATTGAAAACCCAGAACATTGGAAAGTCACTTTGGAGCCTTTTAGGTTTGTTGAGCCTTGAAAAAATAGCTAGTTTGTAATGGAAATGTCTCTTCAAAATGAAAAGCAGTTAACTTTTCCTCTTTCTTCATTCTTGATTTAAACTATCTCGCAAATTTGTTCCAGATTAACAACTCAACAAAAAAATTCTGCTCACCAATCTGTCTTTTCCAGGAGGTCAGTAGGAGTTTTACCATCTACTTCAATGATCAGAACTTCTTTACAGTACTTTGAATTTCTCACCTTAACGTTTCTGTGTCCCAGATTCCTCATTTGTGAAACAGAGCCTATAACATGCCTCCATTTTTTGGTGTGGTTATTCTGTCACAGTAGACCAAATAATTTCAGAGAACGATTTGTCAGTAACAACATTGCTTTAATGGACTAAATTTTGTCCTGACCTACCTGACCAAGTTTAAGTGGATGCACTTCGGCAGAGAGTAAGTCAGTACAGAATTTGGTCCAGCTCTTTAAAGTTCTTTGAAGTCCCAAATGAAAATAGTGAGTAGTGAGTGGCCCCTGAAACTACAAGAATGAGGTATCCTCATTCTGCAAGGAAATTGAGCTTAAACTCACCATTAATCAACACAAAAAAAACCCAGGAATAAAAGCTAAGCCACGAAGATGTAATCAATCTGTTCGATGCTACATGACAGATGCATTGAAAAACAGCAACAGTAAAGACGCAAAGAAATGTAATCTTGATCTTTATATTTCAATGGGCGTTTTAAGCAGAATTTTTCTTCCATTTTATATTCACTACTCTAATGCCCAGAGAACAGAAACTCTAATTACTGTTGCATGCTGAAGGCTGGCCAGTAATTATGTATCTTTATCTTCATTAGATAAGATGTCTGTGAATAAGGCTTGGTCTGAAACAGAGAAGGTAAACTGGAAACTTGTCACATTTTAAATTAAGAGCTCACTTTAAAGTGGCGACTCATTTCAATGCTGCTGAAACCTGCCTTCCTACGGCGGGGGATTGAACTCTAGTGGGATGTTTGCAGAAGCCCAGAATGTCTTGATCTCTGACCAGTGATCTCCTGTTTAGGCATATGGCCTATCATTAGCATCGTTGTGCAATGGTATCTATGTGAATAATATTAAGCACGCAAGCTTTCATTGGAACATTCATGCACTTACAATTAATAATAGATATATAGTTAAGCAGTACTGCCACTTTAGCCTCTTTGCTGGGTTGTACTGTGTACTACAAACCCTTTCAGATTTATATCAGACAAAACCATTACACGAACATACAATGAACATGCCAAATCATTCCGATGAACTAAAGCTTTGGATAACAAAACTACAACTATTTTTAAAATATCTTCCAAATGATGTATTTGCTTTCAAATTCTTTTTTGCAGTTCTCTGAAAAAACACAGGAGTTAGTTAATGAGTTAGTGAGTGAAGACTCAGTCCATTAACTTCAAAAAGACAAGGACACCAAATAATTTCATTCTGTTTTTAAACCTAGATTCAGTCCAACAGTTCGCTATATTTGACAGATTTACCAGCTTCAAAAGGGCTTCACAGAAGCAAAAAAAAAAAAATTTTAAAAAAAGTCTCTATTAGGACAGCCAGAAACACATTTAATCAGAAAATATCAGCATGATGGCTATTCAGATAAATAGAAACCCTGAGTAGATTCTGAAAGGGAAATGTAAAAAATGCTAGACTTCAAAATTGTTTGGGTTCATCTTGTTTATAAGAAATTATCATGAAGAAATCACTTAGAACAAGTCCAATGAATGTAAAAATTGCAATTTTTGGACAAAAAAATTAAAATCTGTTTAGACATAGCTCAAGAAAGATAATTTAAATCTATATCCAGCTCTATTCTTGAATTACCCTGCTCCAAGCTGTCACTCCCTCTGTGACATGAAATTGCTAAACTTGTAGTTATGTCTCAAACTCCCAACAGTTTCCCATTTGACAGTAACAACCAAGTACCTACACTCATCTTTGCCTATAAAGACAAATAATGTCCACTAGGAAGAGTCTTTTTTCAGCTAGTGGGGTCCAGGGAGGATTGCTTTGGAGCAAAACACTACCCTCTGCTGTTTGAATCCAAATTAAAATGAACATAACAGGGAGAAAGCTTAGCATTCCAGTCAGCTTTAGGCTAAGGCAAATTTCACAAAGGCCAAGTCCTCAATATTGTGCAGTTCACAAAAGTTAATGGGATAACAGTGATTTCCAGCAGCTGGAGGGGTGGCCTCTAGTATTTGTAATCAGTTTGTGACATGCTGGTTATGTTAAAAAAATTCAATTTTAACTTTTATTTGTAGCCATGTCTTGCATTTCCTCTTCTCAATTGGCAGCTACAGATAAGTTTGTGCAAAGATAAATGCTGCTGTAGACAAGCCAACATTTCTGTCACCATGCTGGAATACTTTCCGCCATGTCTTCCACAATCATCACTGCTGACCATGTCCTTCCACTAAGATTAACGTGTCAATGTTCATTAAGCATTAACCAAAGTGCGTAGGAATATGCAAGACTTCTTACAAGCTTTTAGTAGTAATATTGGTAGATGCTGAAAACCTTCAAGAAGCAGCAGTTTTCTTGAGGGTCCAGGCTGACCCTAAGATTTCAGTAATAAAAAGGCACTTAAAGGCATTCCTGCAAGCTCTCTCCTCACCACTGTCTAGGAAAGTATACACTGAGCCAGAGCTAGGAGTAGCAGTATGTTACTGCCTGCCATTTACCTCTCAAGGAAGTTTAGGCTATAAAGCTGTTGTACAGAGTAAATCCATTGGCCCAGTGTCTTATCCAGTAGCTCCCAGTCCGTGACTGGCAGGCAACGTTTCCTGTGAGACATCCTAGTAACAATTATGACCAGAGAAAATTCCAAATATACAGCTAATGTTGTTTGCAATATACTACTGGGTCAGTACCAAGACGACACCTGATCTTTGAATCATGGAGCTCCTGTTCCAATGTGGCAAACCAACTTCAGAGGCATTACTTCCTTCTCTAGAACATCAGCTGACAATTTTCCTGACCCTGCACAGCCTATATAGCCGAAAAGTAAAAGGCAAAGGTAGAATGAACCCTGAAAATACTTCAAAAGCGGGAAGTGGCAGATCATTCCAAGTATTCGACATGCAGGATGGAAAATGTGTGATTTTCTGTTTATTTTATTGCTCTATTGAACCAACCTATACATAGCAGCAATGATAAACCTTTGTCTTTCAGCAGTAGAACAGTTAGGAAGGTGAAAACACTTGTTATGTTAGAAAACACCACTGTTTTGCAGGGCCTCTGCCTTTGTGCAATGGAGCACTGTGATCCTACCTTAATGACATCTTCGTCTGATGATCTGCACTCCACAGATTCCAGAAGATCAGTCACAGTTCCATCATCTTCCACAGAAATCACTTTGACAGGGACAGCCACTGTTTTCCCAGTGAGAATCGCTGTATTCAGGATCTCTGCTTCCTAAGAGACCAAGAAAGCCCATTTAGTTAGTATATTTTGCTGTTGCTTCATTAGTACCACCTATATTCAGCTTTAATTTCTAATATTATTTCTAAGATTTTTCTAATTCTGTATTCTAAGATTTACTATAATTTCTAAGATTATAAATTGATTTTTCTATTCCAAGAACTGTTCCAAGTGCAGCAGGCAGAAAGACAAATTTCCTCCCTTTAATCCTGGAACCAAACTCCCAGTTCTGATTCAGAATTGTGAACACATTTGTCATGCCCTAATTGCTATTTTGTGAATGCTTACCAAGTGTCAGAGCAACCTAACACCCAAGGAATGACCCTGCACCACGTAAACAAGATGTACCTTGCATGTAGCAATACTGAAATATCCATCCTGAGGAGCTCACTAGTTATCATAGAATCGCTAAGGTTGGAAAGGACCTCCGAGATCATCAAGTCCAAGTTTTATGCTGATTGCATAAAAACAATGTCTCAAGCCTTGCTGGTTTACCCACAAAACCTTTTTCCAAGAGGTTTTCTACAAATACTGTGACACTCTTGGACAAATACAGTCAACATTTAGACCAAAAAAATACTGCATAATTGCCAGGGAACAAGTCTGGATTGAGGACAGTCAGAAATCCACTTTGCCCCTTATCTCCTGGGTGATCTTTTACAAGTCCCTGCAGTGGGGGGGTGTCTTCTGCAATCTGCACACTTTCAAACTTCCAGTCTGTAGCCTGCGCAGGGATAATAGCTGCTACAAAAGCCTCCTGGTAACACATTAAACCATCTGGCATGAAGGGTGTGCTCTAGCATGGCTTCTGATTGCAGGTTCTGTTGGACACTCAGTCTGGCCACGTGTATGGAAGTCTTGGAGGCAGGCTTCAGGCTGCTCTTTGGGATGCAACGTTGGCAGATACAACAATTCACAGCCTGTAAAATGGGCTAGTGGCTCTGTCTCTCATGAGAGAGGAGATCTGCTTTTTCCCTTGCTGTGTCTCCCAGGGAATCAGATTAAGAGTGCCACCATTCTGGTCCTGCATATATGTACCACAGGAGTGTGGGGAATCAGACCCTTGGCAGGTTTTCTAGGACTAACCCAAGCTCTTGTTGGGTAATGCTGGGTAAGCCCTTGTTCACAACTGTCTGTTTACCTTTTAATGAGGCTCCTGCAACAAAAAGGAAGGATGCTGAGAAGGGCCTGAGCTCTTCAAACAAAACGAGCTCTGCAGCGACCAGTGTCACTGGTATGTCATTGTTGTGATGGTTATTGCAAAATGCATTCCTTCTGTTTGATTTAGCATCTCTAATTTAAAAGTGCTGAGTTCTGATTATATGGAGAGCACGAGACCAAACAGCACTCTGTTACCTGGGTGTCACATCAGCCTTGCGCAGCAGATATCACTGACTTGTGCCAAGATACACAGGGAGCACGAATTGGTGCCTGAATTATTCCGCTCCTAATTGCAAGATAATGCCCATTCCTGGAAAGGTCTCTGAGCTTTTCAGAGCCGTGCCTGCGAATCATGGACTCTCCCATAGAACAAGAGACTCTTGATTTCAGCTGGCTCCTGTGAAATAAAGGCTTCCAAAGCCCCCCAAGTGCTAGCTTCTCATTATCTAAATAGCTCATGCTATGAGCTCTGAGACTGACCTGATTTTACTTGTGGAAGACAACAAAGTAGGAGATTGAAACCAAGTCACCAGAAGATGACGACTCCCTCTACTGCCTCTTAGGCTAAAGAGGAGAAGCTGAGATTTCTCTCATCTAAAGGATAAAGATCAAAAAGACCTTTTCTTATTACTTAAAGAAACAGAGACACTTTATTCGGAGTCAAAGCAATATTTAAAGAAAGAAAAACACTCCAGGTCTTTTGATAGCTGCTTTGCTAAAGTTTCCCCATCCTCACTCACCATGATCTTTAGGGGAGGGTGAAATAGGATTTCACAAAAAGAGAACTTAAGAAAATCCTTTCCCTCTTTCAGCACAAAAGCCCTTCAGATATTTTGAAATTATAACTTATACAAAGGTGAGAATATCTGCCTGTACTTTAAGGCCCTTCTGTCTTGAGTGCACATTTGTTCTCAGTAGAGAATATTTTATTCAGGCTACTGAGATCTCAGAAAGTTTTGCGATTAAGTTTCCAGGTTTGTTCTTTCC
>VWZZ01000195.1:430475-512890 GCA_013399095.1 Psophia crepitans
GGGGGGGAGAAAAGCTAAATATGTGAGACGTGCTGTGTGTAGTAAATAGGAAGAGAAGGAGCAAAATAACAGGTAGGTGTTACAAAGGAAAACTGGGATCATTAATAAGATGATCAGCAGTGAGAGGTCTCTCATTACACGGCCTGTAATGTTCAGTAAAAAGCTGAAGGGGAAAGAAATGCATCTTAGAAGCAAAATCCAGGTGCTGCTGTGCCTGCCTCGGGGAAGTGAAGCTGCCGTTCACGCCAGTAAATTCCTGTTTTACATTTGTATGTTGTTACGACCAGGCAATCCTGGCTTGTGGACACTGCCTATTATTGTGGGATGCAATTCCACATCTTTAAGTGATGAAAAAGCCAGGAAATAAATCACCTCACTCCAAGGGAAAGAAAAATGCCTTTGCCTGTTGTGTCCCTTTTCCTTACCTTTGCCTGTGTCATGTATCTAGACTGGAATCGCCTCAAAACAGGGATCTTTTCCATTTTGGTATTAGTGCAGCATCCAGTCCACAATTCAGACCTGAGGTCAAGCTGCTGGACCACCTACCAACAGGTTTCTTGAAGGTGAAACACAGCAAGCGCACGACAAACGCAAGAACAAGGTAGGGCTGATAGGACATTGCCTCTGTTTTCGGTGCTGTTATTTGCAGCCCTGCTGCTGGGGCAAAGGCACACAAGGTTTTACTGCTTTCAGCAGTGACTTTACAGAGCAGAGGTGTGTCATTTTAAGGCTGTGTTTTCTGCTAAGGCTTTCTGGGAGCAGGCGGCACACAGGCAAACTACCTAGAGAGGGAAACAACGGGACAGTTTGTAGTGTTACCAGTAAGCTCCCCAAGCCATGCTGGATCTCCTCTACACTCTGATAGCTGAGAAGTCAAATCCTCCCATGAGAGTTCACTTTTTTCTAGCTGTAGAGTAAATATGCAAATTTTAATTTGTCTCAGGTGTAAAATGACAAAGTCCCTTTAACGCTTTGATGTCTAACATTCAGAAATTGTGTTAGCTTACTTTTGGCAAGTCCTCCCTTGGTGTTTTGGTGGTTTGCAGTGCTAAGTAGGCTACCGTGATCCCAGGAATCTGTCATGTAAATTGTCTCTTTACCAAAGTCAGAGAGCTATGAAGTCTGCGAATTGTCAGGCAGCGGCTCTTCAGAGAAATTGCTAATTAATTCACAGGCTCCAAACTGTAGCTCCGTGAAGTTGTGTGTGCATACTTGATTTCGGTCTCTAGACAGACTGCTTTAGCTGGTAATCAACAAGGTTTGCTCTTAACAGCAAACAAACCAACCAACCTGGGGAGGATTTCTTCTTTCCTTTTCCTAAGCGGGCTGCCAGCACTTTTAAAGGTGTTGTTACAGCAGGGAGGTGATTGTTGTTACGAGCAGAGAGGTGATTGTCCCCTTGTACTCGGCCCTGGTGAGGCCGCACCTCGAGTACTGTGTCCAGTTTTGGGCCCCTCACCACAAGAAAGATATCGAAGCCCTGGAGCGTGTCCAGAGAAGGGCAACGAAACTGGTGAAGGGGCTGGAGCACAGGTCTGATGAGGAGCGGCTGAAGGAACTGGGCTTGTTTAGTCTGGAGAAGAGGAGGCTCAGGGCAGACCTTATTGCCCTCTACAACTACCTGAAAGGGAGTTGTGGCGAGCTGGGGGTCGGCCTCTTCTCGCAGATAACTAGTGACAGGACAAGGGGAAATGGCTGCAAGTTGCGCCAGGGAAGGTTCAGGTTGGAGATGAGGAGAAAATTCTTCTTGGAAAGGGTGGTCGGGCATTGGAACGGGTTGCCCAGGGAGGTGGTGGAGTCACCATCCCTGAGGGTGTTTAAGGAAAGGTTAGATGTGGTACTTAGGGACGTGGTTTAGTGAGTAATAGGTGGTGGGGGGATGGTTGGACTAGATGATCCTTGAGGTCACTTCCAACCTTAATGATTCTATTCTATTCTATTCTATTACAGGAGGAAAGGCACGTCTGACTGCCAAAGGAAGGCCTTTCAGAAGAAGCAGAGCTGGGAGATCCGGCCTAAGGTACACGAGTACAGTGTGTCTGATGCTGCTGAATTGCTGAGACTGGGGAGACTGGTAGGGACATGCCATGCGAAATTAGCTAAAGCCAATCCAAATTTCACACATGGGGTCAGTATCTCAGCTCCCGGATTGGAGTGCTGGTGTGAAGGCTCTTTTGATTCTCAGGCCTGCAGTTAGGAAGCGTAATGCAGAGGTTTGGCGCCTGCGGGGGGTTTGGAGCTCTGTAAGGGGTGGACTATGGGATGTGATGTAGGGATTTCCAGGAACTAAATGAAAGCTCTAGGATATCACTTCAAAGCAAAGATGCCAATGAGACTCTAGCAATGCAATTTAGCAGAGTAAATATTTGGTGTGATGTGTAGCGGAGCCAGGATGACTGGGGTCAAACTGACTGAAACAGCTTTGCTTTCATGGAGGGAGGCATTAAAAATCCCAAAACAAATCACTGGCCTTGTTTAATATGTTTTGGAGTTTTTTTCTTCTCTTTCTTCCACAGCTTGCTGCTGTCACTCCCAGACTGTATTCTGAGCTGCATACGAATCCTTCCATTTTCCACACTGTGCTAACCCCTGTGCACTCGGTGGTCCAAAGGGACTACTGGGGGCCACAGCTGGGAAACCCGTTCCCCATCTGCTGTACAGATCCTTGGGGCCTGGCCAACAAGGAGCAGATTAGGGCAGCCCCTGGGACGCAGAAATATCCAGCAGAGAAATCTGACAGGTTCTTTCCTGTCATTCTCTGCTTTCCAGAGCCAGACAGCGATGACATCTGCATACTTCCCTGCCTGGACACTCTGCTCCTCTCCCCGTCCTGTGGTTGCTGCTGCCCCGGGGCGGGTGGCAGGGCAGGGACAGGGGTCTGTGTCACCAAGGACTGCCTCCTGCCCCAGCCTTCACTGTCTGCTCTGGCCACAATGCCATTCCTGCACTGGCACAGCCAGCAAACAACAAGCTGGAAGAGAGCCGGGGCTGGGAAGGGTGGGAGAGGAGGGGTTGGAAGGAATCTGAGGCAGAGAAAAGGAGAAGCGAGCAGGGGGACTCTCACAGTTTCTCCAGGGAAGGTCAGCTGCTACCTAAAGAAAATATGGGACGTGCCGTCCCACTTCACTGTGTTGAAGGATGCAGGACTTTGCAAATTTCTGTATAACACAGCACGTGCAGCAAACTTTGCAACGGATGCTGGGCGCATCTGATAATTGAAGCTGTTTTTTAGCAGGGCAATCTCCCTGCTCACATATGCTACTCATACTCCATTACTTGTTCTCTTCCTCCCACATAATCACATGTGGGATGGAGCCTGTTTCTGCACTGACCGGAACTATTGGTAGATATAGATTAGGAATGCATAAATGAGTCAATGATCACAGTAGCTACATCAACTTTATCAGAAAAATATTTCTAAGTGCTTATCACAGAGGTATAACTGATGTCTCTTTATGCTGCTGGGGAACAAGGCTTCTGTAAAAGGCTTCCCCAGACTCAGGCCATGTAGGAATCAGGCCCCATCAGAGTCCTCTGAGGTAGGCAAAACAGAGGGAACAAAAGGAGAGTCAACGTTTTATTTTCTGAAAAAGTTTAGATTTCTCTATTGTTTTACCAACAAACATATTCACATCTGAAAACAAATTCACTATCCCTGTAATGCTTGATGATGCATCTGCTGAGGTCTCTCCACCAGTGCTTCATACGGAGTTTTGTTCAAACTTTGAAGCCCTGCTGTGAAACGTTCCGTTATTTTCACATACCAAACTAGCACCATGAGTCTACCCTGGCGACTCACGTTTCCTTTGTCAGCCACATGTTTACACTGACCTATCTGAAGCCCAACTGATGTGGGCAGAGGCAGATAGAGTCTTCCTTATTACTGAGCTCCACAGAGGACTCCCTTCTGCTGCTGCTGGCTTGCCAAATGCTGCCTTTAGCTCCAACATCAAACACACATCATCTGCCTAGTCTTTTGAATTTGAGGATCTCCATAACCCAGGCAAGCAATGCAAATACCTCATTTTCACCCCAAAATCCATGGTGGTTTTGCCCCATCCTACCTAGCTCCTCCATCATATCCTACAATTTTCTCAGCTTTTACTGTCTACCAGACAGCTCTTTCCCCGGCACATCCGTGCTCCCTCTTTAAAATTCATCTCTGCCATAGTGGCTAAGAGATGTTGCAAGTTCTACACAGACATGTTTGTTCCTCTTATCCCATCTCTGACAATTTTGATTTAACTCTGTGAGGTCAAACAAGACCTGCCAGCAAAACAGGTAAATTAAGGTGCACATATGGTGTTTATGAATATATAGAGAGATTCAGTTCCCTCCATGTCTATAAAGTACTTCTCAGGGAGGAAAGCCATTTAGCATTGTCTACAGTAACAACGATTCTAACACATTTATCCACTCTGACTTGATTTTCACATAATTTTAAAAGTTCTGCTCCCCCTTGCAGTTTTCCAGACACAAAAGCTGAGAATCAGTAAGGTTCAGAGAGCTGCCCAGGCCTCTACATGGATCCACTGGTAAAGCCAGGAGCCATCCCTGGAGCTCTGTCATCTCGTTTCCTCTGCTTCACATGGAAAATCCTGATAGCAACATGGATGATGTACAAAGCATAGTGGGAAGACAAGAAAATGATGCCGTGACAATGAGGAAAAAAACAGATTTGCAAGGATATAATCTGCTCCAAAGTGGCAATTAATGTAAACTCCCATGGCAGAGCCAGAGAGCAAGGACTAAACCAGATTTTCACATTTCTAAAGAGAAGAAAAGAGGTTTGTAAGGAACAAGAGAACTCATGTTCCTGTGCAAAGGAGAAATGGCTAAGTTGCCCGTTCCAATGTTTCCTTACAGACTGGCCTTGTAGTTTTCACAGCACGTTCTTATTTAGGAATGTCAAGCAATAAGCAGCCTGAGCTAAATTGGGACCATCACAGGGGCCCTGGAAACCTGCCCCAAAACCAAAACTTCATTCATGAGCAGACTAACGGCAGAGCAGCAGGGAAGCCTGCAGCCAACGGGCTCTGCTGGGTTAGTAATTAGCTCTTTATTTGAACTTTGAACAGAAACACAAAAATAAACAAAAGGGACATTTAGAAAAAATATGATGTTCCAGCTCCCATATGGCAAATGGGGCCAAAGTCTGCTCTGAGACATGTGACCATGACCTTGAGTAGGACACCACGATGCCCAGGGCAGAATTTGGGTCACAGTATGTCCTTAGAAAAAAATCCCTGACAGTGACTGAATAAGGACGCCGGTCCCTGCCTGTAGTGACTGCAGAGGTTGCACCCTCATGCCCCCACAGATAAACTCATCCATTTGCTGTGCCACGTTATGTGTTGGGAAGGGCATTAACGCGGTATTTCTAGTAACAAAGGTAGGCAAGTGCCATTTATCCACATGTACCTTTGGTTATAGCATTGCCGTGTTTCTAGCTGAGAAGCTCAAAATTTCATCTCTTCACATTTTGTCTTGGTAAGGAGATTTTGATTTTTTTTTTCTTTTTCATATGACACAGCAACCAAAATTTTATTTCTAAAACCTTCCCTAGTTAAAAGTTCCATGCCATAAAGATATTTTGATGTCTGGATTTCACTGGCATTACTTAATTAGGCTAGTCACACAGAAAAATTTCTATGACAACAACTACTGCCAGATCCTCTGCAGATATAGATGGGTGCAACTTTGCTGATCTTGCAGATATGCCAAGAAACTGACCCATACATTTATTTCCCCTGCCATACATATACAGGGCAGTATAAGAATCTGAATGAAGATACAATATTTTCAGGTCTGATGAAGTAGACAGAGAAAGAAAGTAGTGAGCCCGCAAGCGCTGCTTTGATCATTTCGCCTTTGCAGATTTGTGACAAATTGTTTTTTTCTGCATGAATCTGAACTGATACAGATTTACATGAGTAGTTAAAAAGTAATACCAGTTGGGAAATAAAATCCCTAACAGCATCACAGAAAAGCAATAAACTTAAGAAGCAGTTAGACAGAAGAATGATCAGAAATGGTTTACAATAGGAAAAAAATTAATAACAGAGAAAAAGACCAGTTGGACACTTGTAAAGCTGGTTGTGGCAGGCTGAAAGCAGGGAATCCAAAAAGCCATTAGAAAAAAGACATGAAGAGCCTTGTAATAAAATCCTGGGGAACATGCATGCTGCAGATTCAATGCCTTTAAGACTGTATTGAATGTTCTGCAACAATTGTTTAATGTCTAATCCTTCTGGAATGATTTGTAGAGAACTTATGTTAGGGTCACTCCAGTGTCCTCAAGGACATAAATCTGGCCTTGACATCAAAGTACGTATTTTGTACCCAGGACATTTGAAGCATTTTCCTAAGCCGATGTATACAGAGATCTGTATCCAATAATTCTTCTGATGTCAGTGCAAGAGTAACAACATCCTTTCCTGCCTTCATCTTCCTCTCATTATAAATTTGAGTAAAAAAATAATACCGTATGAATACGACACTGTATTAAGAACTAATCACTCTATAATGATTATGAAGTTGTGAACCTGAACAGTTCTAGGCTGCAACACGCATGCTGGTAACAAGTGCCATCATTTGTAGTGTATGATGACTACATAGAAGACTGTCTCCAAGGTCAGACATCCAGAAAGGACTGGGACGCATACTGTACTTGATGACTTCAACAGCAAAATTCTCACTGATTTTAATGAGTCTCAACCTGATTATTAACAGATCATCTATCTGTGGTATGATAGTCCATAACCTTAACCAAATGCAACTAAAAGTATCTCAAGGTCCTAGCCTTTTTTTCTTTTTCCCCCTAAAGTTTGAAAATTAAAAAAGATATGCTTGAGGAATGAGTTCTTTCCAGCTGCTTGTTCAGAGGTAAGCTTACAGTTAGGAAGGAAGGAGGAGGTATGGAGCCTTTTATCAATAATTTATAAGGTGCTTGATCTGATAAATAACTGCCTCCAGATGCCAACATTGAGCCTGGTGTGACCATTCATCACCTTGATACCAGCTCTACAGACTGCCTCTAGACATTTGTTCCTGCAGGAGCCAAGCTGACAAACCATTGCAGTATCCTCAGTACTGACTTGTGACAAGCTTATTTATTGGGTTAAAAAAGAAGAAGAAAATCTTTAGATGACAGCAATAAAAGCTTGGTTTTTCTTCAAGGTGCCTCTAGACACATGGGACTGAAATAATCTCACTTTTGCTTTTATTTGCTTAGGTCTTACTGTTTGCTCAAAATTTACTACAAGCAAGGGCCCCTGCAGCCAAAAGCTGCACAAAGCTCCTGATCTAACTTGATAAAATGACAGTTTTTCTGAACAAAATCCTGTTTTCAAGAATCCAAGTTAGTGGGATAGCATGCACTGACTTCAGTGAGGTCTGGTTTGAGCTCTAACCAGACTGAGCTGGTAACTCATCAGATGGCAACCACAATCTCCCCATCGTTCAATGTTTCTCCAATGCCTTTCTGCTTTATACGTGAAGAATTTTCCCCAATGTCCCCAATATTTTCACTTCCTCTTCATAAAAAGCGAATCATCGTCTTTGCTTTCCCTCTCTAATCTCCTTTGATTATTTGCTGTTCATGCCTAGGACAACTGAGAAGGAGCCCAAAAGGCGATGCAAGAAAAAAAGATGACTGAAAGCACCTCCAAGAGAGATCTGTGGGATGATCTGTGGTGTGCTGAAAGGGAGCAGAGTCCGGAGATTCATCGTCTCGCATCACAAAAGAGGAAAATTATCAGATGGCAGGGTTCAAACCAAACAGAAGATGATTTTTGTCCACGTAAGGTAGCTGAATCGTGCTATTCATTGCCAGAGAAAACAGGAATGTTTGCTTGGATTGACCTCCATTGAAATTTAAAGAGCAATTAAATAAATTAATGGAGGAAAGAACTAGATTACAATGCTAGATCACAAACATGCTGAGTTACACACCCTTGAAAGCAGCTTATTTTGCTCTTATATCATTCCTTGTATCTGCTATCAGCCACTGTTGAACATGGAGAAGTGGATTGGAAACATCTTTGGCCTTAGCCAGTGTGATTCTCTAGATTGAAACAGTACTCTATTTACTGTAACTGTATTTTAAAAGCAGAATTAAAACTTCTTCCCAGAGAGTCATTCTGCTGTTGTCCTGCTTTCCAGACATTTATAGATAGACCTGAAGAATCGTATTGGTTAATGGAATGGATTTTGGCATTAGCAGAAAATATAAGCCCTCAATATCAAATATTAAATTATTCCTGATTAATTCTTTTATGGGCTTGGACTTGCAACTGATTTAATACCACTGGATAATTACTTCTATTATAACTGTGTCTTTGATTTTTAATTAACCATACAAAGTTTCTCATTCAAATCTAATATTACCTTTGTTAACACTGTCAACTCTCTGTTTAGAGATTCTGTTCACATTAAATTCTGATGCTCAGACCTTGAAGTCTGCTTTTCCACAATTATGTGAACAGATTCTGTGTGAGGCGTATTTATTCTATGTAATCATCTAGAAAAATACTGCCTTCGGTATCTTGAACGCTGCTGTCTGCCAAGTAAGCCCAACCCCTTTAATACTACAGCTCTCACATCACCTCATCTAACTCACACGACTCCCCTGATACTAATTTGGTTGGTCATTTCAGTAATTAGTCTCCTGGTTTTCAGCTACTTCACTGAAACTAGTGGCACGGTTTAAGTTAGGACATGAATAGAGCTTCATCTTTTATTGGGGGCAAGAACTTAATCCCTCTTCCTGACTAATGAAAATCTAGAGTAGCTATCTCTACAACATTTTGTGATTATGCTGAGATAATGAATGATCCTGATACAATGATATGTGTATGATGACTTTATTTTTGTTCCCTCTGGCCAGAGAGAAGCCTCTCCTGGAAGAGGCTTTATAATTAAAAATACCAATAACCTCTTGACTAAGTCTCCTTGGGAGCAGATGACTTTTTGACCAGGCTGTGTCCTGGCTGTAGCAGCATCACACATTCGTTGCAAGACTACTGCACAAACCAAAGCACAATGTTTTCAAACTTTCAACGTTTCCAACTCACCTAAATCCATATTTACAGACCTAATTAAGTGACTTTACTCCATTAAAACTCAATATAAGTAAGCTGCCTGGAAATTGCATGCTGAGCATTTTCAGTGATCAGGCTCCTGATAATGCAGAGTCTACACGTGAATTTAGGTGTCATACTTGAAGCACTCACATCAGAATTTGATCCTTGCTTTGAAAATACCAGTTTTTCTAGTTTAATTTCCTTGTAATTAGATTCACATTTGCCTGTGGAGAAGGGATCTTGATGGTACTTACAAACTCCCTTGAAACTATTGTTTGGATACAGGGTGAGACATAATACATAAGATGCAAAGTGCCAGCATCGTTTTGCAAACTATCTTCTTTTTTTATATCAATGGAATTTTACATTTTTAAAACCCTTGCCCTTTTTAAGTCTCCTTTATTTTGCACATTTCTCTCCAGCCTCCAGTCAGACTGTAGCACCTCTGCCACCCATTACTATTACTTCCAGAGCAGCTTGCAGGGTGAACCAGAGCTCTCCTCTTTATCTTGGGGGGGGCAAGCCCACCCCACGGTGCACCCAGTCACAGCAGGCCAGTAACAAGGATCTGAACTGAACGTTGAACGATCATCTGCCATGTGACAGCTTGTTTCACTACTGCAGCACGACCAGAGCGGCTTCAGATGAGAGGCACGTGTCACACTGCAACACAGATGGGCCTGACAGCACCCAACACAGCTGCTCTGACACAGGCTGCAATCCTTCCAGCCAGAAGCTCAACAGCCCCTGCAGAATCCCTAAAGCTGTCTTTCATGGGGTTTCTATTTTTAGCACGTATACATATACCTGTTTTGACTCCAAAAGATACAAAATCTCCTATTAATTAGCGTATGGCTTAGTGGAAAAGGTTGGTAAAGCTAACTATAATCAAATTAGATTTTTTTCAGTACCCAACATTTTTACAAAGGTTAGTCTTAGAGTATCGGACACCCTGCCGTTTGACCTGCTAGCTAAATGCCAACTGTACAGAGCAAAAGCACCCAACTGACACCTCATCTTTGGCATTCATTATATTCAGCTCTGCTTAATTTGGAAGGTTTTCCATACTAATTGTTAGGGCTTTCAGAGGACTGGGATTATACTGAGGGGCTTTATATTAAATGGTATAGATTTTGATTTTAGGGAGGAAGAGTTCACATTTCTGTAATTGATGTCATGTGTGCTGGGATTTTCCAGTCCGTTTTGCTGTTTATGGCACCATCTCTCTTACAGATGAGGTTCAGAACAATTTTAAGGAATAGGGCAGCAATTATCAAGTGCATAACCAAAGTAAGGAGAGGCGACCTCGACGCTGACTCCTACCTCTGCCACATATGCCCTGAAAGGCCTGAAGAACAGTTAGGAAGTCTAACTAAGCTTCTCAGATCCCTGTGTTTAGCAAAATCATAATTCTTAAGCCTTGTAGGGTATTAGGTAACTGTAATGCAATTCACAAACTACTGTGATAAAGCACATCTAAAAAAAAATTGCACAGGAAAAACTAAGTATGTGGGTGCTAGTGATAGTCAAATTCTCACAAATGCTGAAGAATTTCTGAGAATGCATAAATACCTGGCAGAATTTCTAGAGATTTTGAAGCTTTCAACTATTTTTCCATTAGGATTCCCAAAGGACTTCAAGGGAGAATTAGAAGCTTTGCAGAAAACCACTGAAAAATTGAAAACACAATAACGTGCTGCGGCTCTACCTCCACTGGTTGACACCTCAATGCACTAAGATCGGGACCGTCAGATCTCAAGCTGTGCCCTGCTTCTGCCCAGTCACTGAGCTGCCTCTGCACCTGCCTGCATCCCAGAGAAAGGGATGCTACAACTTACTCCATGGTTAACAAAAACAAGAAAATGGAGCCTAAGAAAATAATTATCTTGTGCTTGAGGAAATATGGAAATAATCACAAGCTGCTGCTGCATGTAACAAACTTTTTGAAATGGAATTATTTGTATTCAAATACGTGCCAAACCAATGATCTTTTTTGGTTTTGATCAGCTCAGCCTGTTCTTTGGGGAAATTAATTTGATGCTCTGGGTGTAAACATTCTTTCAAAATGCTTCCCGTAAAGCTATGTTTTCCTCCTGCTCTCCTCAGCACCAGAACAATTTTCAAAGCGTTCCCATTGATAACACAAACAAAACAGACGGACCACTTCATCAGGAAGACCAGAAATTGCAATCAGGGAAGTAATACTTAAAATACAGTTTATTCTGTATTCACATCATCACCTGGTCCTTTCCAGGCCACACGTGGGTGTGTGCAGAGACTTTAAATAGGAACCGATGTATTTGTGATTGCTAAGGACTCCAAGTCAGACATGCAGCAGGCTTTAGACAAAAGGTGGTTTCCAAAGCTACTACCCAGACCAAGGTGAAAGCAGAGATCAGTGCAAGAAGCTCATTTACAATTAACTGATGTAATCTATTTCTAATTAAATCAGAGGAACAAAGCATTTAAAGTCTGGTAATAGCGTTAACATCCTACCAGAACTTTGTATCAGATCTTACTGCCGGATATTTAACGTCCTCTCAGAGAGTGCTGTTCAAAGAGGAGGGGATGTGTGTATCGGAAATGGATGTCTCTGAACGCCGTGATGAATGCTGAGCTAAGCTTTGCTTCCCTGCAAGTGGAATTATTCTCACAAAATATTTCCATGCGCTGCAATGTGCAAAAGTGACAGCTGTAGTTACAGCCGCGTCATGCGAGAGGTTAGACGGGGCATTTTGTTCGTGACTCCAGCCCCAGCACGCTGACCAGGATATTTCGTCAGGTCCATGGCAGCTCAGAGCATGGGGGGATTAAAACCTCATGGTTTGTGATTTAGACCAGAAGCCATGAATCTGATGTCCCTGCTGGGAAAGAGAGAAACATGAGCCAAGGATGGATGGCAGTGAACAGGCAGAGCTGAAGCCTGGGAGCACTTTCTCCTGTAGAAGCCAGCAGGATCAGAATTTTATGTTGCTAGACTGTGAAATAGGAACACAACACACCTTTCTGGAGGAACGCAAATGCTGGCTGCCACAGCCCTCCCCCTCTCCTGCTGCTAAGGCAGGAGAGGGTTAAGTGCCTTTTATTGGTTTAATTTTCTGCAGACTTAGCTGAAATGGCTCTGCTTCAGGTCTGATGAGTGCTGAACCACCAGACAGGATGATGGTGTGGAGATTCCGCAGCAAGATGGCATTGGCAAGTGCCAAGAGGCACTGAGCAGTTAAATCAGTTTAAGCTGCCTCAGAAGAGCAGCCTGCAGAGAGGTAGGAAGAGACACCTGAGCACTGATACATCCACTGAAGTGCTCACCACCAGCAGACCATCTCCACCTCCAAACTAGGTTCATGATTGTGCAGCCCTTCCCTTTGCTAGACAACGGTTCTAAGGAGGCTGAAATAGGACCCTTGCAGGGAAAACAGGGCCAGGCCATGTCCTGTCCATCTTTGATCTTCACAAAAGGAGACAGAGAATGGAACTGGAACTTCTGCCTTTCCCCAAGTATCACAGGAGGACTTCGTTTCCTTCCTGGCTGGTCTCTGATGTCCAGAATTATCAATATCTTCATTCATCTTCCTTCATTTTCCTTCAATTCCTTCTATAATTGCTTGGGGATATTAAGTGCCGCCAACATTGGGGTCATTATTAACCCTAGGGAAAATATGTATTGGAAGACCACAAATCTTAATTCTTGTCTTGTTACCATAGTTACATCTGACTAAGAGGTGACACCTGAACTCTACCTTCAAGCTCTAAGTAAATGATGACTGACAAAGAATTAAAACATCTCAGAAAATTAAATTACAGCATTTGAGGAAGAAAAGGGCAAGCACACTCATGGTAAAAAATTAAAAATTTAAGGTCACACTATCAACTTCTATAAACACTTTGTCCTCACCCTGCCTATTCAGATCCGATGAGATTCTTCCCAGCTCTTGATCATAGTATCCTGAAACTATGTAATTGCACGTTGAGAAGTTCTGCCTTTGATCACAACAAGCACAGCTATTACAGATGGTGCATACATTGGACTCCTACTAGTCTTATTCTGATTTTTTTCCTGTGAAATTAACAGTTCTGAAACATGCATCTCAGGTCAGGTAACTTTTCCACTACTCCAGAATAAGCAGAAAATATACATGAATCGATTTTAAATCTGACAGAATGATTAATACTGGTATTACATCCGCAGATTTCCCCATCTGTCAAAATATCAGAGCAATGCCTATAATACTACAGATGTGTAACTCGTGGGATTGAACACAAAGTTACTGCTAAAAGTCGCCTGAGAACCTAAAGAGAGCAGTTCTGTGTGTAGATTCAGTATGCACCTGAAAATGTATTAATACCATAAGAAACACAGGCCCAATTATGAAACTAATTTCCCCAATGATAACTCACACTAAGGTTGCTTTTCTTCATGTGTATAGTCTTCTACCTCTGCTAAGGTAAGAGACCTTAGACTTTAGATTAATGAGTAGAACTTACTTTACAAATCCACAGGTCTTAAATCCCATCTTCAGAAGTCATACAAAGGTATTCAAAGTTTTGTTTTTCATTAAAAAGGCACTAAACCCCAGGGATGTGTTTCAGTGGCAAAACACATAATGTCTGTGTTGCGAAATTTTACAGCTGGTGGAGTAGGGTGCTGAGGTTGACAAAGATTTTTTTTCCTCTATGTTACACAGTTGAATTAAATGAGTGTTAACTAAAGCATGCTAGAAACCAGGATTTAGATTCATCTGGGCACAACACCTGTCTGTCACTCTGTCTCCATTCTCTTTTTAGGTGTGACATATGTTACTTCTCTATTGTCATAGAGTGTTTCAAGCTACACTAGACCTGGATTTCTAAAAAAGAAAAGGTAAGAAATTTTGAAATCATAAATGTTACTTAAAATTTATTCCTAGCATGGAAAAGATGACCAGCCTCTGAAAGAAAGGGTCAAGAAGTGACTATCCAGACACTGCTGGCTTCTCTGTGTTTGAAGGGCAGTTCTCACCTGCTTCACCCTTTTATTTTTATTAATTAAAGCTAAACAAAATGAAAGTATGTGTCAGAAAAGTATGTGTCCTTTCACCTAACGTTACCCTTTCTTTTTGACGTTCCAAATTTATTTGTCTCCTGTCTTTTCCCCGCACAAATCAACCAGTCTCCCGGGTTTCTGAGGTGCATCTCAGTCTCGCACTTTAATATTTTAACATTCAAAAAGACGAGTAGGAGGAACTTACTCAAGTCTCAGACAAATTAGTCTGGCAGACATGCAACCCTAGCAATTTCAGAGGAGTTCTCCTTGTGTACTGTGGGAGGTTAGATCTCAATCCTAGAAAGTTTGTATTCCACACGGATTCACGTTCCATTATAGAGCAGGTCTTTTACAACATGCCTTACAGGGCAAACATGGATAGAATGGATCTGAAAAGCCAACCTGTCAATCTAGAGCCAGGATGTTCTTTTTTTTTTCTTCTTTTTTTGATAGCTTTCAAGGACATTTACTATAAATCTGTGAAAAGAGAGCTACTTACAGGTCTGGGATTTATAGAAAGTGCTGCCTATTTGTGCTCTGTCTTTTGTCAATAGCATTAAGATTTGCAGTTTGCACTGAATTATCCAATGACCTAAATCCTAGCAAGCTATCAAAATCTGTTTCCTAGATAAAGTCATGCTAGAGTTTGATACATTTATCAGTACCAGGCACACAGCAATGCTTACAAGCATGGCTATTTCTCAAGTCATCTTCAACAGCAGACAAAAGAGAGGTACAAATGAATTACAACCTAGTCACCCCAATGGTTTAAAATAATTATCAACCATTGGAAACACAATAATACAATTCCTGCCTCCAGATTTCACACAAACTCCTGAGTATAATGAGGCACTGTTTATTTACCTGACAACTCCGGGATGATTTATTGTTCTTCCATTATGCTAAATACTTGGGACAGATCATGCCTCATTATACAAAATATAATCCATTGCCATTCAGCTGAATAAGACTTGATATGGGAGAGGCAGGGGGTTTGCTAATTGTGCATATAGCTTCGTGGTGACATATTCTTTCAGCATCAGGGCTCATATATTTGACATGGGAAACTTCTCTGTCTTCACTTCTCCCCAACATCAGAAGAATCTTGCTGAAACCCCAGGAAGTCAAGCGGGAGTTGGAAACAGCACATGAATTTTTAAATTTATACAGCTCCTTTCTCACCCAAAGTGCTCTGTACGTTGTAGTCCTCGTCTGACAGCACATTTTCAGGAAAAACTCCCACCAGTCATGTCTTGCTAGGTATGCTGCCTTGCCAGAATAAGGACCAGAGTATTGTGAATGCAAGAAATGGATCAACTGGGCATAGGATATTTTTCATACTCTCCGACTTCACTATATTCTGGGATAAAATTTGCTTTCAGTTATATCCTAAACTGGCAGAGGAAAGTGTGAGAGAGTCACTACAATAACCAACAAAAATGCTACCAAACTATCCATCTGCTAGAGCCGTGTTCTCTAACATCAAGCCCAACAGACTTGTATCATGTATAGGTCAGGCTCAGAACGCTACTACACACCCACCTTGAAACGATGGCAAGGGAGAGCAAGGTCTCCTTTCCTAAACCTCCAGTATTCAAGCTCTTTAAATTCAACAGGAGCTTGAACCTTGCCTCATAGTCTACTTGATATCAGCACCTAAGCCTCCCTAATGCCTAGGGCAGTGTCTTCCTCTGATATCCAACTGCTCTCCCATAATCTGCCCTCAAAATTCAACAGTAAAGGCACCTTGGTTGCACGACAGATTATGGCTTTGGATAGTGAAAAAGGCAGCAACTTTAAAGCTCAGTGTGGAGCTACTGAACCAAAGAAACAAATATGGTTCCAGCATTCATGAAAAAGAGGAAACCAAAATGAGAAAGACACATCCCTGTAGTAACATTAACGGGCTCCTTCATATATTTTTTCTCCTTCTGGCCAAATGCAATCTGTATTACAAATGGTCCCCACCATCTGAGGCCCTGGGAATGTCCATCTGGTAGCAGTGTAGGCACTGCTGAGCAGACAGAGTGCTATTAAAGCCTTCAACAGATACAGCCTATAAAAGCAAAGCCACCAAAACTCCACTCAGACTTCCAGAGGCACATCAGACCGAAGGCTGCTGGGTACTTTGGGACTTATGGGTAGAACATAAGGCTTTCAGAGAGGTCAGAGAACAAAGCTGCAAGTCGTAAAAATATCCATCTCTCATCCACCTCAGGGAAGGATTGTCACCAAGTCAGAGGAAATGGAGGAAAAGGAAGCGATTTCATTGAAAAAAATCCTACACTGATAATTTAAGTTTTTTAAGTGCCTGTGAGAGATTCTGAACAGCATTTTGAGCTTTCTAAACTCTAAAGTCTGCCTTAAGCTAGGTTTATGTTGCATAAACCTTTGCTTTCAAACTCATTACTATTATGAAAGATACAACATGAACATAATAAATGATTTTGGTATTAAAGCACATTTTACAGCATCATCTTGAGTGCTGTTTCCTTTAATGCTCTGCTTACATGACATGGAGGGATTTGCTCTGAAACTGCATTAAGATGGATAGAATTCAATAGTACAGCCCTTAACAATTTTTTTTCTCTTATCTCTGAACAATTCCTAATGGCTAAAATGCTGTGAAGAATATAACTTCAGTTCTGAAATACAGAGATGTCGATGTCGACTTGCTATTTGGTGGAAAGGTGTTTTGAGCTGGAGGGAATCTGGTACTAAAGCTCCTGGCTCTACTTTTATTCCCATGGCCTTTGGCTCACTCTTGAAATAGTGCACTTGCAGAGCCAAAGCAGGAGCACGGGTTAAAGAGTGGGCAAAAAGGTACTGAAGAGAAGAGAATGTCTATATAGTGGGAAAGAAATTAATTAATTGGAGCTTGGCCAGAACAATCCTTTGGATCCAAGATTTCGTCACTCTTTTACTTTGCACATTAAGAGCAGCGGGAGCTGAGGCTGGCTGAATTCCCTGCTAAGGGGTGTACTGTCTTTCTCCAACAATTCCCTGGATGTAGTTGCTGTAAGCTACAGACTCTATCAGTTGTCATTTCAGCTGTGATCCCTGTAGCAGCTTATTTAGCACAGAGCCAAAATAGGGCTCACTCTGCACCATTTGTTTAGCAGTCTTACAAACCATAATTAGTTAAACAACTGAGTGCTCCTGGGATGGAGCAAACATTATGATTTCCCTTGTCAGTCCTGGTCACATTTTCCTCTAAAATCAAGAGAAATCCTTTATTAAGGAGATCACAGTTAGAGAGAAGAAACCTTCCAGCTCATGTGAATGTATCCAAACTGTATTCAAATGGATAACCTTGTGGCTCTGGCTCCCAGGTAATGCAGGAATTATAAACTATGTTTTGCACTCAAGCTGCAGTTTAAATGAGATGCCTAAAACCTCCATGACCTGTATGTTTACTGGAGAAAAAGAAAGGAGGAAGAAACTGGGGGTGAGATTTTCAGACACTTTTTTTGGTGCCTCGTGGTGATTCATATCTAAACAGTAATGTACCCCACCACAAAGTGGGATGAACAGAGCAGTCCCAAAGCTGACATGAAACTAGTCTGGGACACTACTCTGCCCACTTAACAGATAATTTTCAAACTCCAGCTTGAAGGGCTGATTCAGAATAATTCAGCTTCTTCAAAGTACCAGGCAGAATTCTGGTTGTCCAAAGATATTAAATTCCTTTGGATTCTTACTGTCTTCTTTTTTTTTAAATAGGAAATTCTAGGAACACAGTTACGAAATTACATGGCGTGCCCATACTGCACAACAATAATATAAAACATCAGATAACAAAACAACTGAGTAGTCCATATACATTTTGTAACAAGTGTGGTTTGGATCCTAGTTAGTATACGTTGCTACAGACTGCCTGTTCCACCCTGCCCCTCCCCATAGTTAATCTACCTCTGATTGCTCTAATGGTCCCTATAGACAGCCAAATTGTTTTGGTTAACTTGCAGCATGTACATTATTTTTTCATTTGTGACTGTTTCAATTAGCAATGTCATCTATTTCTGAAAGTGTTTTACTTTTAAATAATTAGGGCTTACCCAAGAGGTTAGCACAAAAAAAAAGTATTTGAAATGCTAATCCAGCATCTCAGTCAAAACTGTTCAATCAAATTTAAATCCTGTTGTTTCTTAAATATATTGTAAAATCCGACAGTGTCCGCAGCATACTGATAACCTCTGTACAATACAAAGAAAGAGGACAATGCATTACATGTCATGGTTGTTAAATGGAAATGCTGACAGACCCTTAAATATGCTGAGACTGGGCACAGCGTTTTAATGAGAGCAATAATGGGCAGGTGGGCTGAGCATTCCTGCTGAGATTAGATCCTGAGCCGCAAACGTGGCTTTTGAAACTGTTTTTTTGACACAATCTGTACACAGGACCAGGCTGTGCATTACAGAAAAAAGTGTCTTTTCATGTTAACTTTATCAGCCAGACCGCTTACAACCTTGTTACTAACAGATATATTTTTAATGCCATAATGATTGGATTATTTTTTTTTAATGTACTTCTTTTTCTAACTACATTCAAATTCAGAAAAGAGGAAGAAATCTGTTGGTTTGGTACAAACTGTGTCTTATCTCTGGACTTACATGCTTTTGCTCTTCTGCTTCATAGATTTCATGCATTTAGGTCTAATTTAGTAAAACACATGCTCAGCCTGAACAGCTAGATCCACTGAAAATTTGCTGAAATAAAGCAGCTGTGTTAAAGCTTTATTCCATGCCACATACCTAGCAGCTACTGTGCTTTTTGCCAAAATTTAATTAAGAAGTTACACTTTACGGCTCACTCATTTGGATGGCAGCAAGTCTATGGGTTACTCTTCTACCAGTCCCAGGAAGGCACCACGTGGTGCAGGTGCCAGTTTCCAAGGCTCGAGCTGGGAAGCAGACGGAGACACAGCTGTACGTGTCTGTAGTGTTTCCCTGCTTCTGAACCTACAAGAAGTTTTACTTCCACACAGTGGAATCAGCCAGCGAGATTTCACCTCCTCCATTGCACTACTTTTGTAGAGCAAAGGTTTGATACCTGTCTGGTACTTGGGAACGATTGTAGTGTCCATAACGAGGTGTTCTTTTTCCCCACCTACAGGTTCCTTGGGATTTTACCCATGGATACAACCTGAGTCCCAACAGGATCTTCTCTTCATATGCACATTTCTCTCTAGCTGTCTGTGCTAGTGATAGGCCAGTACCATAATCCACTGCTCTGCTGAAACAAGTAGGTCTTAATTTGCATTTTTCTCCCTATTCTTTTTTTCCCAGCAAAGTCCAGACCTCACTCCCACTCCTCAGCCTACTGGATCCTCAGAAAGGTTTTCACTCATCCTCAAATGAATTCAACAGCCTTTAGAGCAGAACTATGAGCTGGGACAGACAGTGAAGTGCTCTCCGTTCCCCGGGTCAACTGCTGAGTGTTTACACCCTGCAACATTACTTTGGCACAAACCTGTCCACTCCGTACTGAGAAAGACAGATTTCCAAACTGATATGTACATCACCAAGAAGACTGGATTAATCTGACTCCCACAGCTCTACCTACCACTGCCAAGCCGCTGAAGAAGCTGTCCTTAACCCTGGTAGGGACCACACTGAAAGAAGAAAACCGCTTAGGCATTCATGCTCCTACACCGCCTGAGAAAGAGGCAACTGAAGAGAAGCATTGCATTAGATATGCCCTTCCTGGCCTTTTCACATTTAATTCAACTATTAATCATTCTTGCACTGATTAACCTGTGATGACCCATCTGCAGCTCACTGTTACATAAAGCAACCTGAAATCAGGCCCTTGGTTGATTACAGCAGGCAATCAGCTGGTCCAAGACTGATCTCTTGGCCTGAATTAAAGTTAACTCATCCTGGAGATTCCAAGCTTTGTTCACTTGGGATAATTATCCAAAGCAAAATGGACTTGAAAGTATGTTGAGAAGGAAAAATTTATCAGTAAGACATATTTTTGCATTCATGATAGCTCTGTGATTATTTTTGGTTTTCTCACCCTGGAGGCAGGTGATGAATGCAGAACTATTCCTAAATGCCAAAACCAAGGGCATTCTGCAAGTTCACTCTGAATACTGAACTGGTTTCATCCATGTTCTACAGAACCTAGTGCCAAACCCTGCTCTTGGGTACCTAAAATAACAGCAAAACCCAAAGCTGCTAATTTTCCATAGGACTAGAATAATTCCTGTAGTGGGGGCACTCAGCTCACCAAAGCACTGGGGAACGTGACCATTTGGGGCACCTGTCTTACACTCCTCGCTCCTGCTTCTGCAGTCTCTGGCAGAAACTGAAGTAAAATCGCTGAGCTTTACATTGTGGAAACGTCTGCTCTCTTCTAAAGGCACGTTTTTCTATAAGAACCAGTAGATTTTTCTGTCATAATATAGTACTGTTTGAGTTTATCTCCCTCTGCACACCTGGTATGCCTTCATCCTATCCCACTTATTTTTACAGAGTTACACAGAGAGGTTACTGCTATAAAAAGGTGCTCCCAATAGAGGGCAAAGCAAAACTATAATCACACCGCAGTCTCTCTTCATCACCATGGTTATTACTGTTTCAGATTTGCAGGTGCTAAAGGTTTATCCATGGGGGATATATAAGAACTGAAAAACAATAGCGAAACACTTGACTTCCACATACATGCTTCAGGGTCAGGTTGTTACTTTTGCAATCAGAACCAAAAAAAAAAAACCAAAACCAAAACAAAACCAACCAAACATGAAGGAGTCACTTCTGGAAAAGATGAAGATTTCAGAGGTCTACTATGTCACTCTTTTGGGAGTGTGTTCTTGGGGTGGACTGATTGAAGGCAAAGGTATGTTCGTTATCTCACCATAGAATCATAGAATCATTAAGTTTGGAAGAGACCTCAAGGATCATCCAGTCCAACCATCACCCATAATACCATTTCTGGTGTAAGATGTCCAACAACCAGCACAGGGTGAGGCTGAACCACTGTCAAGAGCACAGAAATCAGAATAATTGCTAGAAATAGCCTGTAACAGTAATTCAACAGATATGTATTTCTTATTTACATCATAACGTTTTCCACAGCAGGGAAGTACTCTCCTAGTGCTAGACCCAAACAAAGGGGAGGAAAAGAGGAGTTGTTTAGGGGCCCAGAGAGGACTACATCTATGAGATTTAGGATTAAAGCTGGCAATGGAAAACATAAACTGAATGTGGGGAAATGTTTCCTAACAAGCACTTGACTGTAAAATCCCCGTGTGAAAGCAGAGAAGTCCCAGTTGTCTCTCACATCTCAGCATAGACTAGATATTTAAAAACATACAGAATCAAAAAATTCATTTAAGGTTCAGGTCCACTGCCTGTATTTCTGAAGTGGTTTTCCTCACAAGCTTCTAAAACACTGAAATATGCCCCAAAATCTATTGTAAATGGTTCTGCAATTGTGCTGCAAGGATGGAACAGATATCTTCAATATTTTTCAGACCTAAAAACTTAGTTACAATTGCACAGCTGTAGGCTTTGAAGATACCGTAGCTGATGGAAATAAAGTCCACCCAAAAAAAGTTTTCTGGCTTCCATTCACATGTGGAAGGATGTAAACCTTGGCAAGTTTATGAACAGCAGCTGGCTTATAAATGCTTTTTATGTTCTGTCCTTTTCACAAAGTGCACACACGTAAATATGATCCCATTTATCTAGCACACCCACAACCAGGCTGCATGACTTCATAAAGGACATGTTAGAGTTATCTTCTGTCATCAGATCATTTCATTGTATTTGAAGTTAAGTATGTTAATGTATCTTGAATTAATTTTCCTGGTGTTAAAGTGCAAACTGGGCTAATAAAAGTGACACATTGACTTTTTCCAGAGAATGATGTTCAGCTTACGGAGAATGGCAGCATAAATGAAAATTAGCCTCAAGACAATGTTAATTATGTTTTATCCATTAGTAGGAGGGTAATTGAACCACTCATTTTCACTGCAAAGAAAACCCTTCTGGCTTCATAAAGGGAAACTATGTATTTAATGTGCTAATTAAAGTCCAACAATGTAAAAATATGCAATAGAAAGAAAAGCAAAATGCAGGTAATATAGCATACAGCAATGACCGTCTCGGACTTGTGTTATTGCCCTCTTGCTGTGCTTAGAGGCACTTCAAAACACGTGACAGAAAACTCAAACAGCTATCTGAAGAAGCAGTCAAGGATTACTGACATGAACATGAAATATCCTTAAAGACATGTACTCCAAAGGCTTTGATATAACCAAGTAACCACGATACCTATAGCTGATAGAAACAGTCCTATTAGAACTAATACTACTAATACTCATAATACCAATTACAGAAGGTGGTCTCTGCCAATTTTAAAATCTTCCCACTTCTAAAATCTTCTTTTAAAATCTTCCTGCTCATTTCTCTTAGATCTGTATGTGGCTGGAAGGCTGGTATTTGTTTATTCTTAGATAAAAAAATACCCACAAACCACCGAGGGCATCTGGGTAAATTCTGGCCAATCTCAAAATAAGTAGAGAGCCCTTTCCCTTTCAGTAGCTATATCAACAAGTATTCTGATCTCTATTAATCGTTACATTAATGATTTGATTTTTGATAAACAAAGGATATGCTAATAAAAGTATGTTTTGATTGCTGCACTGCTGGAAAGATTTCGCTGTATACCTATAGCTGTATATGCTATGATATCCTACGGTCTCAGGACTTTCCATGGCTAAATAGAAAGATTTTACATTCTGAATATTAAGCTGTGGTATAAAATTCACATTCCTCTATCAACAAGCTCTAATGTCTTTCCAACACTACATATTATCTGTCTTGGACTTCGCTCCACTGAGAAACTAGAGAGAGAAATGTTTTTGTGTTGGATTTTTTTTTTAAAAGAAGTACTTTGAAGCTGCTCTGAGCTTGGAAAGATATAATAAGATTTCAGTAACATGTTTCAAGGAGAACTGACAGATGAAGTAATCAAATGCTCATGCTAACAGCTAAACGTTACAGCAGTTTATCAGATATATAATCACTGCACTTATGCATATAAACAGAAACGCACGCTCCCTATCAGTGTTACAAAGAGCCTATACTGCAAGACACAGAATGTTAGTGTCAGAAAATACAGTGGACAAATTAATTTTCTTTTATCCGCACATCTGTGGTACAGCCTGGGCCAGAATCAGAAAGATGTTACATGAAAGTATACGATAAGCGACAACACTTGTTCAAGAACCTCACAGTCATCTTGACATATTGTCATCTCCTCTCCCATCACCGAAGTCAATAAATTAGGTAAGCGCAACCACTCTTGGGCTGGTGACATCTGTTTGTATACAAACACCACAATGAAGTCCCACACATAACCATGCTGCCATTTTCATCAACCAGAAAAAGTGCAGGTGGGACAAGGTTTAACTGCAGGTCATATCATGGAGTATCTGCCCACTGGGCTCAATGGAATCTTGATCAGATCCTTGAATTTACTGACCCCAGGGGCAGCATCTGGGCAGAGTTAGGGTGAATTCAGAATTCCTGCTTCTACAAAAGCCAAAAATACATTCCCCTATCCAAAAATAATAATTTTAAAATCAACCTTTATCATAATATTACCATGAGCATTGAAAAGGATTATCTTATTACAAAACCGAAATGACTTAAATTTACCCTCATTATTGTTTCCCAGGGAAAAAAAAAAAAAAGAGCCTTTTTTTATTTCATTGTGGATGAAGCTGCTATTTGCATTTAAATGAAGATATGTGAAGAAGAGGAGCTAGGAAGTTAGGGGTTTTTTTCCCTTTTGAGGATGAGATTTCATTTCATTTCGGTATTCTCCTATAATGCAAACCTAACTCCACTTTCTGCTTCATTAAATAGTCAATCACAAGCTTCTTTCCAAAAATTGTCATAGAGAGAGAGAGACACTTTGGTTATTCCCACTTGAGACTGCAATGATGGTGGCAATGTAGTGTTGGTATCCCCTAAAAATCTGACATCAGCAAATAAATGAGGCATTTCCATATTTGCTGTATAGCATGGAATTTTTTTGATCGACTTACCATAATTGACAAATTTAAACAATTTGCCTTCTTAATACTCCGATTAGAAAGAGACTAGTGTCAAAGGAACAGTTTACAAGCTGTTCTAACATAAATTTTATGAAAAACATATAGACACATAAATATTCATTCCAATGTTAAAGAAATTATTATGGAAAACAGGCAGAGAACCCAACACCACACCACTGACAACTATAGAAAATTTACCATTTACCTAAATGGGAAGGAAGATGCTGCAGAATGGGGCTTCCCTCCTGCACTAAACTTTCGTACCAGGTAACATCTGGATTCTATTTTGAGCATTCAATCTAGCTTCATGTGTGGGGGCAAAAGCCAACCACTTTCAGATGAGCCACTGTTCATAGGCTATAGGCAAAAATTGTGTTACTAAGAGGTACTGAAAAGTCAAGGGCTTGGCAGTATCATCTGAAATTGTCATTGTTGCCTACAATCGAGAGCAAAAGTAAGTTTTAGGAAGAAAAGACAAGAAGAGAGACCATATAAGGTAGGGTTAAAATTAAGGTTTCAACGAAACTATGAAAATATTAGCTGAGACTGGGATGGGAAACATCTTTCCTTTTTTCCTCTCGTCACACTGAAAGGGGAGGCAGGACTGATGGCAAAATATTTTTTATATTAAAGATCCTCTAATTTTATGAGTTTAAATGATCCACCTTAGAGAGCCGTGATTAGAAACAGTCATCGTTGCAAAATAAGATTAGTTTATCTCACACAGTGAGATGAAAATTAATGCAAGACAAGACCTTCACAGCCTAATCTGTCATAGGGAAGGCCTCTGCGTAGCCCATTATACCCTTAATAGAAGAACTGGCCACCTCACAAAGTAGGAAAGATGGTTTGCGATAGGCACTGAAACTGGCAGCAGTAGGGCAGCAGTTGTTGATTGAAACGTTCATCAAACTGAACAAGTCTAACAAGATCTCAAGCCTTGCAGGCGGTGGGGTAGCATCAAATCACACCGGTGGGAGTCAGTGGTTGAAAAAAATTGATCTCTCTTACTCTACCACATGGTTCCAGCTGATTTGTTTCACTCAATTGTTGGGCTAGTTCCCATTAGCTGAGTAGAGTCTAACATACAGATCCAGCAGTCAACAAAGAGAAAAGGTTGATGACAAAAATTAATATATGGGACTCCTGATTATAGTCAGAGATTTTAGGCAGATTGTCTATGCTCCACGCCTATGTTCTGGAAAACACAATGTTCCTTTCAGCTGTAACTATGCATGGCAGTTTCTAAAGCTATTGTACCAGCTATCTGCTGAATACACAGTGAATAAAATAAAACAATTTATTCTATTATGGTAGGCATCTCATTTAAATGATTTTCAAGAATAATAATTTTAAACTAAGCAGTAAATGTTCCCAAGAAAATTCCTTTTAATGCAGCAATGCAGGAATATTTTGATTAGCTAAACCAAGAGAAAATAAAAACTTAATATAAGAGCCAACCAGGAGGCTGCAGAAAAGAAAGGGAATTCTAAGGATGAAATTCTTCTGTCAAAAGTATTCATGCACAGCCCATCAAAGTCAACGCAAATTCTCCGTGCATATTCAAGGACAGAACTTGGTCTAAAGGGATACATTTTCAAAGGGTGATGTTTTTTTCCTTGCACCCAGCATTTGCATAGGCTCATTAGTATTTGCAAAATGGGTACCTGTGCCCTTAAACAGGCATTGCGGAGTGTAATTACCTCTTCTGCTTGCATAAAATGTACAAATCTGTTGGTGCAGCCTTTCAGTATGGGCCATTTAAGAACACTGAGAGAGAATAACGTATTTATTGATATACTCTAGGAATGAATTTCACATGCTCTGAATCCTCCTATCTATTCTCCAGCCATGCTCAAGGGAAACATTCCCCACACTCATTTTGGCTTTTTAAAAATAAAGGTGCAAAGAGGTATACTTAAACAATAACGATGTTTTCAGGTCACAGTTCATGCCCTCCAAGAGCCTTCAGTACGTGCATTCGAGTTTGTGTATGCCAACCAGCGCTGGCTGGCTGTACTAAACTCTGCACTGCTTCACTAATCAAACTCTTCGCAGCCAAACTGTATTTGTAACCCTTTAATGACATCCCACAAGTATTGTTAGAGAAACCTCGTCTACCAAAATGCCAGTCCCGGTAAGAGCTGTTGCCAGTGCTGACTACAAGTACCTGAAAACGTAACTAAAGCTGATTATAAAAGTGCGTGCGGTAGGATTTGGTTTACAACTGAAAACAGGTGCAACAACCCAAATTATTAAGAAAATTAGAATATGCTACACATCAATAACAATATCTACATGTTGAGGTATTTAGCAGGCAAGAGGAGCAGTAAAACTCCAACTCATATGAGAGGAAGACTGTATTACAATACCTCACAAGCGCATGAATAGTGTATAAGCATTTTAATGGACAGCGCACCAGCAACAGTTTTGCCTCTGGTGAGCAATTACAGGCAGAGCTATCAAGATATAACTCATATATACTCTTTTTATTCCATTTTCTAGTCTCTAGCACGCTCTGGATGTACCTGGATAAAACTAATAGGTGACTATCTGCCTTCTTTTCTTTACCCCTTAGGTCTCCGTGTCACTACAGGCAACTACGTTTCCTTCCTCCGCCATCCCTTTCCCCTCCTCACGTTACCCTTCTCTTCTAGCTGTGACCCAGTAGCGAACCTTTCTCAAGCCAAGGCAGGATTACGGGTTTTGTGCTTTGCAGACATATTCAGAGAAATATTGACTACTACAGTTTCTCCTGGTTTTGTCTTAGGAACAGTAATAAAAATGCAGCAAATACATTTTTGAAGCTCAATTCGTGTTTTCATATGGAATGCCACTAGCAAGCAACAACATAAATGATGCTCCAAGGAGAAGAAAAATAACCAGCTTCAATCTTTTAAAATAATTTTCTTCTTCCATCTAACACATTCACCTGATTATAGAGCTACAATTTTCTTGCACACTAGAAACCACGTTTTTATCCATTTACTAAGTTTTACAGATAAAGGCAATGGCAAAGCTGTGGTCATTATGTCTCATTCAGATGTCTTTAATAGCAGTTTTCATCAGATTCCGTGATGCTCACTGCACATAAGTTAGCCATGGTTATAAAAATCAAGCTATGCAATCCTCTTAAAGTGCCGAAGAATAACTACAGAGAGGAAAAAAAAAGCGCCAAATATATTTGTAATTTCCATGTTTCATGCTGAATGTCATGATTCCCAAGTGCTCTTTCTGGTCCTGCTTCTTACCTTGAAAATTTGAATCTTGCAAAATCCAACTGTACAAACACATAGCCCTTAGAGTAGAACAGAATAGAGAATCTCAGTTAGAAGGGACCTACAACCACCATCTAGTCCAAATAAAACATTCCTTATCGAGAGGTATAAAGAAACTGTGAATTATTTAATGTGGCTTTATAATGTAGTTTTGAGCAAGCCAGGTAACAGTTCTGTAGTGAGGGTCAGCTGAAGATGGAGAGAATTTGCCATCCCTTTAGTACAACCTATTTTCCCAGCAAGACTCAGGTACCATGGACCGCAGCCCAAGGAAATCAGTCGTACACACATCTGAAAACAGAAAATTCACACTTGAAAAAATTAAGGCGTGGAAGGAGGACAAGTTGAAGGTACAGTAGCTGTGATGGTTTGGTGATTGTGAGGGAGAACTGACTGACCTACGCTGAGCTGAAATGGGGCTCCTGGGCCTGTGGGTGGGGGGGAGTCCCCAGGTAACACCGGTCAGGGCCATTAAGACCTATTACTGCTCCCAGGGTCCTAACAGATGGTCCCATTCCGCTCTTCTGCAGCCTCACAAGTACCAAGAAATTAAAAATATAAAGCAACACAAAATAAGGTGAGCCCTCTTCCCCAGGTTTGGCAAGTTCCCTGAAGGCTGTTTATTAAACACTTGTAGCTGTACGTGCAGACGGGAACATCCTTTCTGTGTCTGGCTGGTGCAGAAAGGCAACAAATCACTCGCACCTCCGAAAAGGTGCGAGAAGGAGTTCAGGTAAGTGCTAATCACTGCCTGTCTGCTCCAATTCATTTCTTCAGCGCAGACAATTTACAAATGGGAGATTATTTTTTAATGTATTTTGAAGATCACCTGATGATCTTTTCTTACCCTCTGCACCAATATCCAGGACAGAAGCAGGGCATCGTTTTCTTCACACAAACGCTCATGAAATGGGAATGATTCTGGTTCCTGTATAAGTGAGACAAAACCCAAGCTAGTAGTCTGCCTATAGATACGTTGAGGTGGAAGAACAAGTCAATAGGCCTGTAGCTCAGAGCTCTTATTCTGATACCTTTATTAATTAACTCATTTTCATTTCTTTCCAGTGCACTCTGAAAATCAATCCTTTTCTCTAACGCCTCGTGAACAGCTTAGAGTAGGGCAGCTGCAAGTAATGTGTGCAGCCATAAAGAATTGTAGTCACATAGTAGTGCAATTCCTGTGGATCTCTTCTTACATGAATAATTACATTTCCTCAATGGTGGGGATTTTTCCAACAATATGAACCATTTATGCGAGCAAGGTGTGAAACGTTCACTTTGCCTTTCTCTCCTGAGTTTCAACCAAAAGGCAGAGAGGTATGTGGAAAGAGAATCAGACAGACATAAAAAGAAGCAACAAAACAAAAGCTGCTCCTTGGCCAGAAACAGATCTATCTATCTTTAAATAAAACCAATTGGAGCCCATTAACGGACAGTTTTCTTCTTTTACAGCCTTCAAAGATATACTGACAAGGTAAGTGCTTGCATTAGATGCAGCTGGACTAACACTTCTCTTCCACAGGTTGACATTTGAAGTTATTTGTCAAATGCCTGAAGTAAAACAGAACTACAGCCCAAAAAGCGGCTGGTCTAAAATCCTCCACGGTTTTGGGCAGCATCAGCCTGTATTTAACCACCTGCCAGATGTACCCTGAAATGGCATGAAGCTTTTCCTGCCTACATCCAACAGAATGGGGAAGGATTTCTGAAGTGCTTTTTGGTCTCAAGGAGGAGAGAGGAACGTGAAATTCTTTTCAGGACCCACCATCCTGGGCGGGGATTTGGGGGAGAGCGGGATGACCAGTGCTACCAGCAGCTTCCCGAGGCTCTCCCATCCCTTCTCCCAAATGGGCTGGTGTTTCCCTGGCAGCTCGCTTCTGCGCAGCCACATTTTACAGAGCTCCAATGTCCAAGTGGAAAGAAAAGAAAGAGTCAGTAAGTGTTTACTGTGTAGGGGAGATGCGTACATGGCGTTAGAGAGAGTCTCTCATACTAAGACTTCCCCTTGTGATACAATTAAAATACAGCTAGCGTAATCATCATTAAAATTGGTAAGATGTGTCAGAGATTACAGAAGTGCTGTTTCCTGTACAGTTATTCAATACATGTAACCCTGGGTTCTGGTAAGTTCCTCTAAGCACTTATTGCAAGCATTATTCAACGTTGCTTAGTAATACAATTTTTAAAAACAGGAAGTAAGTTAAATGCTTTCTTTGAGCTATTTGTCCATGAAGCAACTCTTGATTAATCCACTTAAGGAGAAAAAAAAAAAAAAAAGAAGAGAGGAGATAAGAGCCTAGCAGGAGATATTTCTAAATGCCAGTTTGTTAACAGAACATACTTCAGTTACTGTGGCACTGCCACCCTTCCTTGCTCCCACCCCAAGTCCTTTCTGTGCATTAATTACCATTACTGAATGAATCATGCAATATACATTTTCGAGTGTATGTAGTGACTTTTGAAAGGGCATGACTGGGCATCCTTTCCTCTATCAGGAACACTGCAAAACACGCAAGAGAATGGAACCAAGAAGACATTCAGAGGTGTACTGCGGACACCGAAGTGTGAGGAAGGTACAGCCACGGGAGGTGAGATGCAGATAAGCCATCCAGCAGAGGGCAGTGGGAAGACAGGTATGGAGTTAAAACAATTAGTATATTCAGTTTATCAGAGCATCAAAATTCTCCTCCTCTGTTTCCAGCATTTGCGGAATTTGTAGGAGGAATTCAAACTCCGTGGCAACCGTTATTTGATTAAAACTCATCATGCTCCAGAAAGAAGGAGCAAAACCCCCACGGTATCCTCGTTACACAGGTGAGGAAGTGGATGCACAGAAGGGTCAGCTGGGTTTAGAAATGACTGCATTTTGGTAGAATTACTCTCATGCATTTAAAAAGCCAGTGTCAGAGGAGAAATTAAAACTACCTTCTTCTGACTCTGTGCCTCATGTTATCAAGATGTGCTTCCATATCAGTGCTTTTCCCTTCCATTTTTTAAATTGTCTAATTGGTCTTGTCTAAACACTGTAGTAATTAAGTTTCAGGTAGTTTCTCAGAGATAGCATACTGCCTTTTTTTACACTATTATATCCATCTTAGTTGTAATTTAAGTTTCATATGTTACAGCATTGTTGTGACTGCATATAAATATCATGGTTATTTTAAGGATAAATATGTTGTTACTTTCTCTAAGACTGTCCAGTGTTAGGATTATGAAGTACAGACCTCCACAACTGCCTTCTGCCAGATATGCTGCTCAACAGTATGAAAAGTAGCAAGAAGATCCTACTACAGCTCTACCAGCAGAAACCAGGACTGTGTTTGTACAGCCAAACCGCTTTTTGTTGCTGTAGCTGCCTTCTCACCAGGGGGAATAGCAAAAAGAGCCTTTACTTTGTTAATCTACAGGCATCGATAGGCATAACCAAATGGCCTTGGTATCTACAGACATCTTACCACAACATGATACTGATTTACTAATTGTTTGGTTAGCTGTTAAGTCTTTTTTTGAGATTTGTGTTTTCTAATTGCTTTCAGACATCAGCAAGAATTCTTACAATTAAGATCTGCTCAACAAAGTCCTTCTTGAAAAGACAAACAAAACACTATTATAAACTCACTGAAGTTTAAAATGTCTCCACACCGGACACTCCAGAAAGTAACCAGAAATTCTGTAAATCTAAAAAGGATATAAACATAAAACGAGCACACGATCAGAGCACCACCACCTGCTGTATGATGGAGATGGCAAGGTGGGCGATCTTGTTCTTGCCAATACTGGATCAAAGCCAGCTTACAAAGGAGCAAGGGCACTTCTTGGCCAACCAGATGTTGCAGAGGTGACAACTGTCCAGCTTTTTGTGTGGGCACACAGGACCATTCAGTGTAACAATCATATGAAGGGGTGTTTTGCTGGCAATGCAAAAGTAGAAAAAAACCTGGCTATCAGGTTGCACAGTGCCCAGAGGGAATTTACTACAGTGATGAAACCAGGTCAGCTCTCAAGGTCTCTGGAAGTGTGCTGGCTTCTGTTTTATTCAGACTCTGCTTGTAATAGGACAGGGAAAGGTGACAGAACTCCAGATAGAAACCCTCAGTGCCTCTGAAAAATGGCAAATACAAGAAAAACAAATCCAGAGTACATTTTTTCATTAATTTCGAGGTGCAATCCTATCAGGAGAAACAGAAAAAGATATCCTCTAACCTTAATCTTTGAAGTCTTCTGGACTGTGAGAATCCATTAGAGACATGTACAAGGCAGTAAAATCTGCCTTCTCAAATCTCCTAAAAGATCTCTGATGATGTTTCCTCCTGTTTTGTCAATGTGGATTATTGGGATGTATAGAAGTCACAGGACAAGATTTTGTGCGGGGGTTCCCAATCTTTTCCAGTTATTAGCCCAGTTCTTTATGACTTACAGTCCCAAATATTATCAAAACCTCAGTTTCTATGAAGCTCAACCTCATTCTCATCTGTTGGGATGCCAGAAATTGGCATCTCAGCCTGCACTGCAGAATCACTGCTTCCCTCTGCCTCCGCTAATTTGGCTGAGTTTACCCTGGAAAAAAATTTCTTCCAGCTGGAAACCCTTTCTCTTTTTGTATCTTAATGCACTTTTAAATAGAAATGTCATAAAAACAGGCTAACTTGGCAGATCTTCCTCCTAAAATGAAAAAAAGATAAAATTCCTGTCTGACGACTAACCACGTTATGTTTTCCTTTCATACTGTGGATACTAGCAGACAATATGGATCAGCCTCGTGCTGGGCCAGGATAAGGACAACCAGAGTAATCTGAGCACGTGGATTTTCCAAAAGCAAAACCAAAAAATTTGTCAGACTGGATATTTTCATATTTCCATATCAGACGGTGAGAAAAAGCTGGAGTTATTTTGAAGGACTGAAGGTTTTAGCCTTTTTTATTTTTTTTAATGTAAGTTTATTGCTCAGAATCCTAGCGACATGTTCTGTTCACTGGGTCTCATAATTACAGTGTCCTAAATTACTTCTTCAAGCCCCCTTGCAAAAACTGAGCAGGCAGACACTCTCCATTACTTGAGCTTGCTCATATATTATTCTTCGCATTATATTGTCACCCAGCGTATCCAGCTGAAATCAGAGCCACGCAGTTACGGACACTACACATAAATAATATATTTAAGGCAGTCTCTGCCCCAGAAAGCATACTATTTAATAAGGCAGAAGGGAAAAGAGAAGCAAGGAAAGGATATCTCTTCAAACTCATGGAATAATGCAGCTATATGTCTAGGTAAATACCAACAATACACTTTCTCATTCTTTATGTACATCTTCCTGGCTTAATACAGAAAAGGTTGTTTAGAAATTAAGATACCTGGAGCAGTACTTTTTCTTTCTCCTAAAGGCCTTCCACTCGTTCTATAGAAACCAGTGGAACATAGACTGGGGCTGGGACAGACAGAAAGCTGAGAATTGCTTCAGAAAACCAAGTTTTAAAAAAATAATTTTTACAATAAGAAATTAATAAATCATTTAACAGACCAGAGAACATTTACTGCATCTGCTCAACCAAATCCCAGAAATAGGAGAGTTTTGGTTTTCTTGGATGCCGGCTGCAATGCAGTTCTGTTCTTTTCTGGTTTTGTTTATGACAAAATTAGAAGTATACTTTTACATATTTTTACATATGTTCAGGTTTTTTCCTCTCTGTTTTAAATGTTGAAAAGCTTTGTTTTTCCCCTCATGTCTATGCTTTTTACTTTTTTTAGTGGTTCCTCTTATCACCAAATCAGCAAAGAGCTATATACATATATTAGATTGTACCCAGTTATGACAAGGAAACTTAACTCTACTTTCTGACATCTTTTTGAGATCAAAGAGAAAATACATGTGTGAGAACAACACACCTTTCTTCCACTGAAACAGAGAGTATTATTTTTAAATTCAAAGGTAATTTGCCTCACAAATATTACAAGCAGAATTTGGGATTTTTTGTATGAATTACAATGAAAACACTTATCACTGTTCACTACAAAACTGCACTACTTTTCCATATATTTTAAAAATTATTGTTTTTTACTGCTGGTTTGAATATTTGAAAGTCCTGCAATCTATTTTGAAATTGCCAGGACTAATTTTTATGCAAGGTATAGGCTGGTTTAAATACTTACTTTCACACTGTTTGGAGCTGATGGGGTTAGGAAATAGAAGTTTAGCATTGCAGAATAAAGTCACTTTGAACTGTACCTACTGTATCTCCAGGGTAGTAATTTTGCAGAATCCCACTCCAGGGTAGTGATTCTGTTATTTTATGATAGAACTACTAGTAAGAGGTATGAAAAAGACTTGATTTTTTTTTTATTTCACATTTACATTTCTTACATGCCTACAATTTAGTCTCTTTAAATGTCAAGCTTTTTTAAATGAACACTTTTCACATTTTGATGTTGTTTTTTGTATTCTCACAATTAGAAACGACATCAGTGATTATAAAACAGTGTTAGGTACTCTGAAATCTCAGCTATGCAGATTTCCTATTTTACTTTTTTTTTTCTCATCCTTTCTTTGAAGGTCACAATAAAAATGAAACAAACATCCCTTTATAAATTTATTTTCTCTACATTCAGTAAACGTTAAGTTCTGAGATCTTAATTCTGGGTGATTTGGGTCCATGTCATCTACCTTTAGGCAAGTCTCTACTGTCCTTCTTCCAAGGTGAGCAGGACCACTCTTCTGGAGTCCATGTGTTTATATTGCTCCTCCTGACAACACTTACCACACCTGAAAATATCCCCCTGCACAGCCTACAGACTAAATTTCTCCCTAGGCACAAGTAAGGTGCCTTATATCAGAAAGAGCCTCAGGAGGTATGATATGTGACGCAAACATCCATCTGAATCACAGTCGTCTGCTCTGCTTTATCCCTTCCTGTCTGAACAAAATTATTTCCCCCTCTGGGCCCCTCCTTTGCTGTTTGCTATCCCACACAGAAAGCCACTCCAACAGCCAGTGCGAAAGAAAGGAAAAAGAGGAGGCACAAGACCAAAGATCTCCTTGTACGTACACTTTCAGGTCCAGAAACATCCTGCACGTAAATTCAGTTTCTCAAATTCATTTTGCAAAGCAATGCAAACCAAAACTAACAAGATAATCACGAAGGCACCACCTCCAGTCCCCGCTCTTCGAGATGAGTGGCCAAAGCAGGGTGCTATTCCACCCTCTTCAGCTGTCCATGCCCTGTCCATGTCCATGTCCATGCCCTACAAAGGTTTAAGCTTCCTTCTAGATCTTTAAGGCTGTTGACAATTTTTTTTTTTTTCCTCAAGTTGTCATTTCAGGAGCCCATGCTGCCTGAAGTGGCTTCTCCCTCCACTTTTTTAACCACTCTTTTCATTGTGCCACTGTTCCTTTGTATGGGCAGGTGATGATGCAAACTGATTCAGAATGACTCAACAACAAAAAAAGAATTATTATTTTTGCCAAGCCGAGTTCCTCAGCCCAGCTCCGCAGCAGCTGCATTGACATTTCTACTAACCCAGCCGAAACTGGGGTGGGGGAGTAAGTGTTGCTTGATTTAGCAACGCCACTGAAAAATATTACCCTCAAATGATCAGGAACCCATCCATGTTTTGCTGTCTGCCTCCCATGAACCCTGCAGCTTTCAGGCCCAACGGATAATCAGTCCCTCAGAAGGTGAGTCAAAGTCAGATGCACAGCTGGTGGTCACTTCTTCTGAACCCTGGGCCAGTGTTTAATCCACTGTCCCTCATCCTCTTTCTGGCATCCTGCCTCTGAGGACATCTCACATAGAAAAATGAATTCTTAATACCACTGGCTGGCAATTAAAAGAAGGATGGAAAAGTCAGAGAATAATTCTCTTAATTGACTACTCTTCTTACTACTTATAATCTAGAGGAAATCTAATTAATTCTACATGAAGAACAGCTATTCTGTAGTGAAGTGTAATTCCTGATCTCTGGGGCTTCAGCTTACCAGTTGTCAAATTATCCAATTACACACTTGTTAAAATCCATTTTGGGGAGATTTTCATGGCTCGTAAATAAATAATTTCAAAAGCTTTAATCCTCAATAGAAGAAAAAAAAACAAAAAGGGAACCCCCAAATGGTGCCTCAAAATCACAAAACATCTAAAAATAACATCAAGAAGCTGAAAAGAGTGATACCCGCCTGCTTTGCTCAAGCAGCACCACAGTGGCGATGAATCTGTTTCAGTAGGGAGAAATTTGCTGTTTCTTTTTCAGCTATGTTTTATTCAGATCACTAATCTGAAGGGAAGCAATTAAGGCAGCATTCCTTTCGTCATGCCAAAAGGGAAAAATCTTTTCATAATCACATCAATTAAGAGGTGGGAAACCCGCGGAGAATGTAGCTCAAGCCAAGGATATTGACGCACTGGAGCGAGGCCAGTGCAGCGCCACCAAGCTGGTGGAGGGCTGGAGAACATGATGTAAACAGAGAGAGCTGGGCTCGTTAGGCCTGAAGAAGAGAAGGCAAATGGGAAACTGTTTTCTACCACTACCTGATCAGAGGATACAGAGAAGATTAAGCCAGACTGTTCCCAGGCTTGTATGGCAATAGCATGAGAGGCACAAGTTAGAACATAGGAAATTCCATTTAGATACAAGGGAAAGAAATTACCATGAAGGTGGTCAAATACCAAAACATTTTGCCCAGAGAGATTGTGGGATCTCCATCTTTGGAGGTATTCAATACTTGAATGGACACAGCCCAAGCAACCTGCTCTCTGAGTAGAGCATGGGAATAGCTAAAGTCTGGAGCTCTCTTCAACCTCAGCTCCGCTGTGATTCTAACTGCTTTTCAAGAAGATTCTCTGATTAAGAAGAGAGGACACAGACATGACACTTTAATGAGTATGCATTTGAAAGAATGTTCTTAAATCAATGTAAAGTCTGACCTTCACTCTGAAAACTCAATTCACCACCAGCTTATTTCTCTTTTAAACTCATAACATTTTTTAATATCAATGGCTTTACAGTAGTATGAAAATGGGCGAAGACTTCTATATCTTGTGTCCATTGAAGCAGGGACACATTCTGGGTGAAACTTGCTCTAAATTCAGATCTGCCATGTTTTTTGGGTCCTTCTAAATTTCATAGCATCATGCAGCTTCAGAGCAACACAGGAAGACTGTCAGGGCTGAAGGATTGGACTTGTTTCAACCCAGTTCAACTGTACACGTCTAATAAAGAAAAACAGATGTAACTTTCACTTAAGAAACAACAGCAGCTGCTATGCAAAGCCATTTTTCTTAGGCTTTAATTCGTAAGAAAAATATCCTTGAGTTTGTTCCTGCTTCTCTAGGGAACCCAATTTTTGATGTTCCACATCAAATTGTGTGGCTGTCAGCAGCTTTGCCAGCAGCCAGTCCAAGCCCTCATTACTCATTCCCCCACTCAGACAAAAACTGGGTGACTGCTGCTTTCTATTATTACAGGTGATTACAGTATTAGTCAGCTAGCAACTGCAGCTCCAGATACAAAAACAAGATTTCTAACCTCGTGTCTTAAACAGCAACATCATCAAGATCTTTTTCCATGAGCCTGTAGTAACCTTTGACAGAAAAAGAATTGGATTAAACTGGAAGAACTGCTTGATGGTTTTCACTGCTTGGGAACGTAAGTAGCAGAACGTCTGCGTTGATGTTGCAATGAACACAGGTACTGTTTCATCGCATGCTCAACAGGTCAATGAAATGTCTAATTGTAAAGTGAAAGAGCTATTGCTGGTTATTTCAATTGTTAAGAACCCCAGAGTCATCATTAATTGTGGAAGGAAAAATCCAAAGAATATGGCGTTTGTTGGATTCTGGAGATAAGGCATCTGTGATTGCCAAGTGCTTGGGTTATTGTCTCATTTCGTTCTCTGTACCCAAACCAAAATGCTACGTGCTAGTGACTCACACATCTGTCAGTTTGTTGGTAGTTAGACAATAGAAGCATGCCAGAGCAAGGCCAACGTTTAGCATAATAGTAATAAGTAAGTTGAAGACCAAACCAAGCCATTCTCATCAGGCAATTCTAATTGGAAAATGAACCCTATGCTTTAGGCCCCTTGCAATTGAATGTATTCACTTCTGGAACACTGTCATGTGGCAATACCAGAACTGTCACACCCAACTGGACTACTCAGCTGCCTGGTCCACCATTTGGGCACAGAAAGGTGCTCGTATTACATGCTCTGAAAAAGCATAAATTGACATCAATGTATAGGAAAAATGTCTTGTAGCTTCAGATATCTGTTATTCAATTAGTTTCTGAAGCAGAACAGATTATTATATGTTTACTGGATGAAACATTTTCTTCTATTAGCTGTACAGGCTCATTACAATTATTAGAACGTGAAATGGAGTCTAATATGACTCATGCATTGCATAAAGACTGACTAACGAGCTTTTGAATACAAAGTCCTTCCAGTTTAAGTTGCCTGAACCACAGAGAGCCAGTCAAAAGAGTGAGCCTTTGGATCCAGGCAAAACTGAGACATCAACAGTTAACAAGACCTGTTCCTCCAAACTGATACAGCGATATTCCAGAATTAGCCTAGGGACAGATTTTTACCTTTTAACTGCTGTCAGTAATGAACCTGGAACAAGACTGCCATGAAAATTTGCTAGCGGTATCTGTTTAGGAGGCATTGTCAACACAGAAGTTTGAACTACTGAACAGCGAGCACCAGACAAAGCCAGAGATTCAGGAGGAAAAAATGGAATGAAATGCAGTAACACACAGTGCAAAGGTTAATCACGGGGACTGACAGTCAGAATTTCAGTCATCAGGTAAGTGGTCTTCAGCCTCAAATAACAGAGGAGAAGATCTATCTGGATTTAATAGTCAGTCACAGGATGAATGTATGCCAGTGTACAAAACAACCCCTGATCCGCCAAACAAACAAACAAAAAAAATCCAATAACCAGAACTAAAACCATTTCAGATGGAGAACAACAACATTGCCGGGGATAAACACTTAGACAACAATGGCAAGGGACATTATCTGGTATCATGTAGTCATCTTGCATATCTCTTTTCAAGAAAGATTAATTAAAATCAGAACAGATAGGTGCCAAGAGATGTTACAGGGAGAATGGAAAATCTGTTTTATGAAATGAAATTTTAAGACCTTGACCTATCTAATTTTAGGAAGCAATAGGATATACTTATGAAAAGAAAATGGTTGCTTGCAGTATCACAGTGATGCAAAGGTTTCTTCCTTTCCCATGAACAGATTTCATCTGTGATTCACAAATCGTCTTGATTTAAAAGTTCTCTCTTCAGAAACGGGTAACATTTTAATTAAATACTTGAAAACCTGCTGAATATTGTGATTGCAGTTTAAAAGCTACAAATTAGGAAGGTAAAAGCTTTTAACTACTATGTAGACACCTTTTTCTTTTTCATAAAGCTGAGTGTAAGTTGAAAGTGTTTAGGAACATTAATTCTTAAAGTTGATTAGGGCAGCTGATCCTGGCTGATGTGAGATTTACATTTCAGCTCTCCCACAGAAAAGCATTAATTTCATCCAAAAGCATCCTAATCATCAGCTTAAGATGGCAGATAGTAGAGAGAAGGCTGTAACAACCTCCAATACCCTATTCCACTGCCCCAGCGTGGGTCCCCTTGTACTCCTGATTAGTTCCCGACAGAAAACGGCAGCCCACTGCCAAGATGATGGCTGGCAAAGCACCGGAGCAGAAGAGGGGAGCTAAGGAAGAGGCAGGGACAGCCATGCCATCTTTAGAGTTACATATGGACCATAAGCTCCAACTGTGACGGCACTTGCACAACTAAAACTGTACTCCAGGAACCATCCCATCTTCTGTAATGGGGAAGAAGAGCCAAGCTGAAGCCTTGGTCTAGGAGAAGGCATTCTGACTTCAGGAGGAAGTTCAGCACACTGCCAGTTCCCACCCGTCTTTCTGTAAGAAGGGACCAGTATTTTCTTTATGTTTTTATCATTAGTCTTCTCTGTTTGGCTTATGAGCTCTTCAGGGCGAGGCTATAATTAAATATGTGTTTGCACAGCACTGAGCATTCTGGTAGCTAAGTCTGAGCTACATACCCAGTCTCTAACAGCACATAAACAGTACTAGCTAAAAATTCAGTATTTCAGATACGTATATTTATGAGGTCATTAACGCCCTAGGCATTTTTAAAATCCAGTAGTGACTGGTGCTGCCATGGCAGCTCATTCCTGTAATTATTAGAAATGATTTTAATATGGAAACACTTATATAATAGATAGCCTCTTTGCTGCAGCAATTGATTTTATTTATTTATTCGGTCTATTTATCCAGCTTCTTACACCAATGGTATGTAGAATAGTTTATTTCCTGTCAGCATTTCAGTTAAATTTTTATAAAGAACATCAGGAACAAGTTGAACCAATGAATTATCTAAAAGGTATAATGTTAAACTGGTGTTCAGGTTTTGGATACAATTTATTTAATATGACTGCCATAAATATAACTTCTCACAAACCAAAATGGCTCTAATGTGTCCGAGGACAAGAGCACGTGCATCTGCAATGGGACAATGGGTTTACAGTCAATGTTGTCTTGATAACTGTGCTAGGATGCAGCAAAACGGATCTTTTAACAAAATATTGTCTTAAATATGAATTTTGTTACATATTATTCATTATAAAATATTTCTGTTCAACAAATAAAGGCAACACTTACTTTTTACAGCTAGTTTATTAACCTGACCTTGTAAAATAAATATTCCACTTGTGTTTCATACAATAGCAGCTGTGGTGACACAAACATTGCAAAAAATGGTTCTGCTGGTTTAAAAGGTTGTTTTCCTTCAATACGACCAGTGACCTGTTCCTGGAGGTTATAAACCTCGTAAGTCACCTGGGATAAAGGATAATGTGATCTTTTTTTCCTAACAGCGCATCCAAGTTTGTTTAAACCATCTTCATATGCAGCTTAAAAATAGGTCAGTGTGATCTGCACCAAAGCATCTTTCCTCTGCAAGAGCAGAGCTGGGTGTGAGCGTTTCTGCCAAGGTGGGAATCCTCGGTAGGGTCAGATGAGCAGGAATATTTCTCTGCCTTCACGACAACCTGTTTGTTGCAAAGTAATGAGCTGGACTTTGGTCACTGACTCAGTTTAAGCCTGTCATAAATCAGGAGTCTCTTCTCAGAATTTTTTTCTACATTTGATTTAAATCTCTCTCTGCCTCACACCTCGCTTGACTGTCCTGGAGGCCGATGTTGCACTGCTTGAGGATAATAAATAAAGGGCCCAAACCAGAGAGCTAATGGAAGCTCAGTTGCTGATATAAGCCTGTAATTCACTGTTCACCATCTACCTTTGCCTGCTAAAATACGGCTGGGAGGGATGGAAGGTTGTCTTTGGAGTTCTTGCCTCTGCCAAGCAGACTGCAACCTCACCACTGCACCATTAATCAAGGCTGAAATCCCATCTTTTCTTCCTGTCCATTTCAGCTCTCTAACAATAAGGTTACTTATTGTTTATGGGTTTAAACTAAAAAAGGGGGGGGGGGCGGCGAGGATTTAGTTTGGACGTTAGGAAAAAATTCTTTACTGTGAGGGTGGTGGGGCCCTGGCACAGGGTGCCCAGAGAAGCTGTGGCTGCCCCTGGATCCCTGGCAGTGTCCAAGGCCAGGTTGAATGGGGCTTTGGGCACCCTGGGCTGGTGGGGGGTGTCCGTGTCCAGGGCAGGGGGTTGGAACTAGGTGATCCTTGTGGTCTCTTCCAACCCAAACCATTCTATGATTCTATGATACTTTTTAGGTTGGTGCTCACTAGATTATATAAACATACCTAAGGGCTGTCCCAATGTATTCAGTAGTAAGGCAAGGCAGGTACTTCATGGATGTATAGGCACCAAACTAACCAAGCCCCAAAGCAGAGCTGAGTTTGATAAAGACTGAAGAGAGCCTGTCCTGCCCGTCTCCGGTAAGGTGAAACCTCCTAATTCAGCTCTAGTGCCAGGCAAGCTGTCCTGCCTGCCAGCAAGCTTGAGATTCTCTGGGCAGCAACAAAACTGAGTTATTGACTCTGAAATATTAATATCATAATTGGTATGAGGTAATCCAGGGATACTCAGCCAGTGTTACCATGACTCTGCAGTACTCAAGGACTCTTGCTCTGGCAGGCAAAACTTTTCTGCTCTTTCCTAGTTGCACAGATCATACAAGGCAGTCTATTATAGCTGACATTAAGATCAGTTAATCTGTGAGGGCTGCAGAGTCTCTCAAGAAAGCAATTCAGATTCACAAGCTTTTTATACTTAAGGGTGCTCATCATCCAACTACCTGGCTTCTTCATCAGCCTGCTATGTCCCACCACCACTAGAAACATCTGGTCCATGTCCATGTCTTTAAACCTAATATTGCCTTGAACATCAGGGCAACTACTTTCATGTGAAACAGGCGGACTCTGATATTGACTTGTTGATTTATAAATTTAACACATGTATGCAGACAACAATTTATCAAAAATTGAAGGTCAGGAAGCTGTAACCTTTTCAAGAAATTTCTGAAGGGACACTAAGCATCCTGCATATATTTTTTTTCTGTATTCTAGGAGAAAGTAAAGTTAACACAATATATTTTCTAGTCAAAGGACTACTCTAATAAGGGATTTATCAACCCTGGGACCAATGTCTCCCCCATAAGATTTATGAAACAGCTGTTTTACTCTGATTCCTTAGCAGATTATTAAATAAAGGGAGGACACAGAGAGAATAGGTTTAGGGCATGTACACAGGTAAAACAGGTTCAGAGTTGGCTCTGTTACTAACCAGCCCAGGTATTTTATTATTCACAATTTTTATTGTTATTTGCAGAACAGATTTCAACTTATCCATTTACCAGCATGTCATCTCTGCCCTCTGCCTTTCTCAGTAGGGATTATCTTGTATGTACACAGATGGCTACAGAGCTCGACTGTCTCTCATCCTCACCTAATCATTAAGGTTCAACAAAAGGTGAACACTATAATTATGAAAGAGCTGACAGAATGTTTAAAAAGCAACAATAATCAATAGCAGCAAACATATGATGAGTGATTAAACCTGTGCCATTCATCGGCTAACAAAATGAGAGTGAAATGAAATAGGGAAGAAACACCAGAAAGAAGTCAAATAGGAATTGGAAACTGATTCTTTAGGATGCCAATAAAAAATAATGTCATATTCTAGAAGATTCAGGCATATTATTCTCACTGGCTGTCACACTACATTGTGGGTCCTCATCTCAAAAACCCCAAGCAGTTTAGCATGTTCAAGACAGTTAATGAACAAATGGACCCTATGCCTTTTTAATACCATGTTTCAAAGGTCTTAAGAAGTGCTAGGTCTCTGTCTCAAACAATATCCTATTCCAGGTGAATGGTAAAAGAATGACTTTTAAAGGTAATTAATTTGTATGTTAGGTGTCAACAAAGAACAACATAGAAGGTTTTTGCTTCTTCACTATTTACTTGTGATTTTTTTTAATTTTTTTTCCCCCAAAGTGCCAAATTTTCAATAATTACCAGGGAGTAATGCTCTGGCATTCCTTGTCCAGAGTTCTCCATCCAGAATAAAGGGCTCTTTGTTTCTATACACATTTTCAACACTTTCTTAAGACCCTTCTTCTCCAGTTTCCTGGCCTCACACTATGTGGCTATAAGAGCCACTGCAAAGCAATCATGGTAAGAGGCCAATAATTTTTTATAACCCTGGATAAACATCTTTGCCTGTAGGCAAAAGGCTTAAGGGAAAGGATCATGCATTGCAAATACCCAGACAGGTGCTCACATGCTCTTACAATTTTCTCAGATTAAATGTCTTCCCCTATGCTATTCCCATTCTGCTAACGAGGGCCAGCTGGGGTCCCATGCACAGCTTACCAAGATGGGTTCTGTTACACTTGAAAATTAGAAAAGGTGTTATTAAAGTATCAGAAATATCAGCTTTTATGGTACCCACACATCCATAAAATACACCCTTCAGCTTTTCTTATCAATATCCTTGAGTGCTCTACTGTGACTTGTGTTGCCACTATTGGTGTAGGGCCCTGCAGCAGTCTCAAAAGCTAGAATTCTAATATGCCATAGGAAAAAAGAATATGTACTAGAGAAGGTAAAGGTGAATGCATCAAGTGTTCTAACAACTTCAGCAGAAGCTAGGCATTTCCAGTGTGTCCTGATCCTGACATATACATTTATACATTGCAGCATTTTGTAACCAAAAAAAAAAAAGAAAAGAAGAAACTAGGAAGCTCTAAATTGGCCAGTCTCCTGCTTTGCAATCTACCAATCCTTAATAGCTAGCAGAAAAAACTACAGAAAACAAAGATGGTGCAGAAGTGGTATGTGATAGTCTATTACAAAACCAAAGCTCTACCTAACGCTAAAGCAATAAAATTGTTCTTTTGAAAAATTAACCTGTAATTGAAATATTCAACAGCATTTCTGTTTGGTTCTTCTAAACATGAAATTACATGTTCAGTTAAGAAGCCCAGCAAAACTAACCCAAATTAACCTCAGTCTCCAGAAACAAAGAAATAATATAACACTTTGTTTTCATTGTAGTTCATCCTAAATGGAAGAGTAGAATTTATTTATTTATTATCTTAAATTCTAAAACTACAAACTGGTTTTGCTAAGGTCACAGGGAAATCTGGGTTACAGCTCTTGGAAGGTCGGCACCTGAATTGAATTATCAGTTCCTAAGCACGGAGTGAAGTATGACAATGATTCGTGATATCCCAGGGTTTCTTCCCTGACACTCCAGTTAACGCAAAGAAGTTTAGAACTATTCCCAGTCTGTCAGTAATGAGGGGATCCCTGTAATTTATCCTTGCTTTCTCTCTTGCCCATTACCCCACCACCTGTTGCCTTGTAAAATGCCACCTACTGATACCTTGTAGACGTCGTGTGACCTCTGAGCGTAGGTAGAACTTTGTGCTTCTGGAAAATGGGCCCTTTTTCATCTTTTAGTGGAAATGAAACAGTAAGTTGATTCGTAGCAACCACCAGAAAGATCTGGTTTTGTTCTTACAAATAACTTTTTGCCACTGTATCACTTGATACTGAAGCAATCACGTATCATGGGCATGTATGAGAAGAGCTAGTGTTTCCTGAAACTGTTGGAACGACTAGGAAAGAAATCTTTTATCTTCCCATTAAGGGATGGAACGAAAAAAAATCCCCACATCTCAGATTATGTAAATCAGATCACCTCTACAGCCTTAACCCTCAATACTCCAGAACTTGTGTGACTACACATCAGGGTCCCATCTGCAGACCTGAAATCCTCTTATCAACTAACCAGCAGAGATCACCCACTGTTCAATAGCAGGAACTAGCCCATGAAAACTGTCACGCAAAGCAAAAGGATTAGATACACAGCTCTGATTTGTTAGATGGCCACTGTTCCAGACGGACAGAGCTGCTTCAGCTGTGATACACACCTTGGTAACGACAGCATGAGCTATTACAAAAGAAAAGAAATATTTTTTGTGAAATAAGGAATCACAACATCTGAGCAGTTCTAAGCTTGGTAAATAACAATAATAGCCATTACCAGTTCTGTGAGTCTGGAACTGCAGAGAACACCTTCGGGCTCAATAACGGCATAATTAACTGGCTATCACTAGGCAAACAGCCAGGTTACATTTTTTTAAATGCTCTGAGATTGATTTTTGTTTCTCTTTCAGTGCTAAATAATAATGTGTCAATATTTTCTAACAGATTGTCTAAGAACAAAGATGGGGCACAGCCAGACCTTAGACAGGTAGACTTCAGCCCTAATGATGAAGAAATGTGAAGGGGAGAGAGAGGAAATGTACAAAATTTGTTTGCACTCCACTGAGTATCTAACAGGGTTTTTTTAGCTAAAACCAAGGGTAAAGAATCAGGAATTTTCAAGCCCTATATTTGGCGCTGTGATGGTGTGGCAACCCATTTGAATGCAGAACAGACAGTTGGCTACGTACTGCGTTTTGTGTTCCCCAAGTAATTAAAAATTACTCAGAAGTCGTGCCACTACTTTTATTTCTCTTCTCACTCTAAAATGAATGTGGAGTCAGAATTCACAAACAGAAAAAAAAAAAGTGATTCAGGAAGGCCTTAAACACTAGACCAAATGTAAGAGTACTTGTGATTCAAGTAAGACATATACCACATTGAACTGCGTGTCCAAGTATACCACTTCATGCAACAACAAGGGCGAGTTCTGAACACTGGAAATGCCATGAAATCAGCTTCTGCCTCCACGAAGCCAGCGTACTGGTCAGAGGGAGTGTGACTTACGCAGGAAGCTATGGTTTATCCTCATGTGCTTTCACCACTGAATGAAGCAAACTTCACAGGTTAGTATCTGTTTCCCAATGCCCTGAAACTTTCTGTTCCCCCACTCCTTTCAGTAGATCATTTGCATCTGTCAGACACTTGATTTGTAAAGCAATATTAAGAACTTGCAGAACGCCAGACATTTTCTTACCATAGCTAAAGGGAGAACTCCTACCAGGTCCTTCTGGTTTACATAGATCTTGGAGATTCCTAGATCAGATGTTGTATCTCCAGGATATTCTACCTGCCATGTGATGAGCTGGGTCCCAGGTAAATCATTTAGGTCTTCAATTTCAAAATCAATTTGCATGATTTCAGATGAAGGACCATCCGCACTGGAAGAAAGAAAGAAGAAATGTTTCATTCACGTGCCTGATAAACCAGCAATAGAATTGGTTTTATATTAACAAAACGTTAGATTACGTCTCTTCCAAAGAGGGGATCTGGTGGGATGATGGATTTAATACTGAATTAATTATTTGCACTTGTCTTGAAGTTTCAGGGTGTTTCCCATACATTCAAGTGGCTTAGTAACACTCCGTGACATGGATCACTAAGCACTGCTCCATTTTACAGGTGGAGAAACAAAAACAAAGTAAAGCTGAGTCTAAAGCTGCAGCCTAAAAAATCTGACTTGAAGGCTCTCCCTTTAACAAGCACATTGTATTTTCTCTCTGTTAATGCATCACATGAACAAATCTAAAGGATATCATCCCTTGAAATGGGAAACCACTGCATTAAAAGTATTTTCTACTTTTTAAAAAGAGGCATGGAAGAGAGGTCAAACCTCTGGATGGGTCTGTGAACCAGGGCAGCAGGGAGAAGAGGACTGGAAAACTTGGAATTAATTTTTGGCTATTCTGCTTCCTTGCTGTGAATGTCTGTCTGGAAGCTTCTTTTGTCCTTTGCTAAACTAGGAATTATAGATAACTTAGCTTGTTGCGAGAGGTACAGAACTGGATTATTTAATATTAGCCAATCCTGCCTAGACCCTTGAATAAAATACACTAGAACAGAACAAAGAGTTCCTCGATGTGGTTTTCCAGGATACTCTGTCAACATTGGAGTTACCTCTACCTTATCAATGCAACTTTGTCTTTGCATGCTGTCCTTCCTAAGGTTACATGATTCGTACAAGTGAGTACCATAAAGCAGAAATATTAAGAGGGAAAATTGGAAAGAGGCTCATTGATGCAATTCCTGTGAAGCCTGTTATAAAATCAGCTACTGTACAGAAAGCAATGCAGTGAGGTTTCAATTGTGTATCTTGGCAAGGTGAGCTCCATACTCCACTGGCATTTATAGAGACAAGAAAATACTCAATTTACTGTAAAGTTGTTGAGGAATGCAGAATTTTGTAGCACTACAGAAATCCAGGGGACATTGAGAATGACAATGCTTTTACTTCTGAAGCACTGAAGGACAAACAGATCTTCACTGTTTTTTGTTGGGGGGGGGTGGGATGGGGGAAGGAAAGAGCAGAACTTCTTTCAGTGGGATAATACTTAAGGAGAGAAAGAATGGTACAGCAGTGATGTGTCGCAAGCCACTTATGTTAGAGAGTGCAGCTAGAAGAAAGAGGAAACATTTCAGCAACTGATTAGAGAATCCCTGAATGTGCCCAAAACTCAGCAGGCTTTCCCAGCTGATGTGGAAAAAAGCTAAAACTAGGTGTATTTTTTACGAAGACCAGTTGCGACAACAAACCCAGTTTGGAATTCTTCCCAAGAGACTCAGAGATTTTTATCACGCTGGCTAAATCCAATGCTTTATCCAAAACTGCTACTCGAAGAGTTTAATCTTACCATCTTTAAGGTTTGGATTTTAATGGATGCATTGAGTTCTTGCTATCCTGGGCGGAATTTAAAAAGAGCCTGTGAGTTTCCAAAATGGAACACATTGTGTTCAATTTCTTATTTCTTCATGTCAGGGGAAGAAAAAGAGCATAATTTCTAAACTAGCACCGAATGCAGTCTCATTTCATGCTGACCTAGGTAGGATCAGAAAGCTGCTCAGTGCAGCTGTGGCAGTTCAAACCCAGTTACCCTAATTGTATAAGCAGTAGTGGGCAATGCGTTACCTATAAATACTTGGCAGTGATCCTGTTCCGTACAGTACGTTCTATCACAGTTTCTGTGGTTAAAGAACTAGTTGAATCTTCATATAATGAACCTTGGTTTTACGATTCTATTCAGGGTGCCTTCCTTTACTTCTGCGTCGGCGTCTGCTACTACCAGTCACCAGCTTTGCAGAATTGGTGCTGTCACCAGAAACGTGTCCTGTAAGAGCAGTGAGGGACTGCTGCACCAGAGGGGACTGCAGGGCAGAATACCACGGAAAAAACAAATCATTGTCAAAAAAGACTATCAGCTTAATCTTTTCCAGGTATTTTGGGAATTAGGGAAAGGAGAAAAGTGATTAGGATACAGGAAAACAATGGAGGGAAGAAAAGATGGAGAGGGAGAAATGGAGCACGGTCCTTCTGTTCTTGAACTACAGCTCTCATATGGCACAAAATAATGGAAATATTTTTAACTTCTCTGTTAAAGCAGGTATCTTAACGAAGCAGTTCTTGTAGCAAACCCTCCACACACTTCGCTACCAAATGTGATTTTGATAGAAATTGTTTGCACTAGCTCCTCTTAGAAATACGAAACACCTCCAAATGACAAGATTACAAAGCACCTCAAAAATCAATAAGAATCTCATTATTGCTACTAAAGATGCATTAAAAGAATGTGAAAGTATTCCATGACCTATGATCAGACCCAGGCTGTCAGCACCAGGTCAGGAACTTTTGTTTAATTACTTTACTCATCACTTACTATGATGATCCTACTAAGTGCAAGTCCCATGGATCTGTGTCCCCAATTTACAGCCTTTCTAAGCAGTATTTATCAGCTGAAATCTTTCAATTGAGAATTGGAAAAGTTACCCTTTAAAAAATACAGTTTAAAAATGTAAGTGGAAAAATTTGGTCAAATAGTATTCATTACTGGGGTTCAGCCACAAAAATATTTGTGGCTTTTTTTTTTTTCAAGTCAAGGCTGCTTGGTACAATAGGAATATTTCTATTGCGTAGTCAGCGACTGCTACTTGAAATGATGCACTACCTAATCCTCCTCAAGGTAGGAACACACTTTATGGTCACTATAATGCAATAGCCTGTTGGCAGCTTGTCTTTGCTAACACTAAAACTGTTATTGCTACCAAGAGTACAGCAGCAGCGTTAGTTACGCTACGGGAGGCTACATGATGAGAAAGTTTATAATGGACAAACGTGAAGGTTCACAACAGCAATCCAAGCTGAGCTGAAGAGTGGCCAAAGTGAAACGATTCTTGATGCTAATTTAAACTCAAATCCTTCACACGGGGTTTTGCTGTTTATAGCTGAGAGTTAAACTGTAATGGAGTTCACGGTGGTGCCAATATACTCTCCCCGTGAACAGAGCCCTGTGGAGCGCTGGGCCATGTAGACACATTTTTAAAGGGTCTCAACCCAATCTGAAGACAAGGAAGATGGAGGGAAAAAAAAAAGAAAAAGAAAACTTCATTGGAATGGAGTAGCCTGCTCTTTCCTCCTGTCAGCCAGGACAGCACAGGCGCATTTGTACAGTATTTCTTAATCTGCTTTTTATTTCCTGTCTAATAAAAGACCAAGCAGCTCTGACAACTTAAGAACAATGAGATACTCTCTCTGATCTCTTGGGGAGCATTTCCCACCTCCACTGATCCATTCTGCACCTGCTGCTTCTGACACATCCCTGGCTGAGGCAATTTTTTTTTAAAAAAAGATCTCTTTTCTGCCCTCTCGGCCTGGGAGCCCTTTTAAATCCGAGAGGCTGATGTCAATGGCCTGTGGCTAACTCCTGTGCCGTCACGACAAGTTTCTTTAGAGAAAGAACCAGCAACGCTTCTGGGTCTCGAGGGATGGTATGCCCTGCAAGGCACAGTTTTCAAGAAGAGCCCCTGTAAATCCAAGAACAGCTACTGGGTGTTGGCAGTGTTAGTCAATTCAGGTGTTCCGTCCCTGATTTCGCTAGCTGTGGTATCGGCTTTATCTCTATATAATGCTCACAAAACTAGATTCGTTCTGAACCTACTAAAACGACTGGGCACATAATGTTTCTCATAATACAACGTATAAAGTTTTATCGCTGTCTTTAGAAGGCTATAACGGACACGAGAAGCCTAAAGCCATGAATATGCTAAATAAGATATATCATAGGAATGTTAATGAAAGAGCCTTGGGGAGAAGAGAGGAAGAAGGTAATCTCTATTCTTTTCTACCTCCACACATGTACCCAGGTCTCCAGCACATCTCTTGCAGGGTATCGAATGAGTGAAATGCTGCACAGAACAGGCTGAGAGGTGGAACAGCAGCACTCAGAAAAGGAAGGATTGTTTCCAGGGATAACTGGAAAACTTTCTAGCATGTGAGAGGGGACACAGCAGCACAGGTGACCCCATGGGACCTGAGGGAGTTTGTGTAAAACGTTATCCCCATCTTACAGCAGAGAGAGAAAATTAAACTGAAAATGACTTTCCCATAAAAAAAGGGATAAGATGATTTATACACCACAAAGTGTATAAGATGATTTATACACACCAAACGGAATAAGGTGGCATTTCAGAAAGAAAGTGATTTAAAAAGAAGTACAAATCTTTGGGTAAAAGTAAGACAGTATGCTATGTTGTCATACCAGATACGAACACCATGCTAGCTCTTTGCAGCTCTATCAGTTGGGTTGCAAAAAGGTTTTAAGGCTTGCTGCACAGAGCCAGCAGTGGCAACATGTATTAAATACAACTTCTACCTGGTGTGGTAGGAAATACTGTAAAACAATATGAGGTGTAGAATAAAGGCATAACAAAGAGCAGCGCAAAGAAAATGTTTTGTAGCAAAATGCCACAACTTTCTGAAACAGTTAATTTCTGATATAGTTGTTTTTTTTCTAGAAACTTTTCCTATGGTATTTACTTCAGAATTTAAACAATTTCACTAAGAGTAGTTCTACAAACTTTTTTCCCCATCTCTTTTGTAATTGCAAGCCATTACTCCTAGTATTATCACTAAAGCATACTTGTTTCCTAACCAAACACGAGGAGGTCAAAGAGAATTCAAAGCACCACTAGAGAATCAGCCTTTCCTTTGATGTATTTTCTTTTCCTGTACCTCCTTCCCTACTGCTCAACAAGCTCCCTTACTGGAGCTCTCCTATAGTGCCCAAGCATTACACTTATGCTCCTTCTATAGAAAGCACGTAACTGAGTAACATTGTCTTCCCCCTAAACAGATTTTGGGTGAGGAAAAAAAGGAAGAGGAAAATAGAAGAAATTTAAAAAAAAAAAATTCACAGAGGGAAAAAGAAAAATTACCTGTTGCAGAAGGATGTGAGAGAGAGAAAAGTAGAAAATGAACTGTGAAAAGTAGGTAGGAGGAGAATGATAGAATAATAAACGAGGAGGCTTGTAGTGTGTAGATGCTTTGTGAGAAACACCTAAAAAATCCAGATGAATAGGCAACAGAGCTACTGTAGATAACAGGGAAAAAAAAAAAGACAAAATAGAGGTTCAATCTTTCCACCAGTATTTAAAGTGGTTTGGAAAGGATCTTGATAAACTTTTAGCTTATCTTCATCAAGAAAAGACTGCCTGTCTAGTCTTTGCTGAATTCATAACAAATACCCACAACTCTGGTTTCAGGAAAGTGCATAATTTTATTAGTGGGGTTCTTTTGTTTGTTTTAAGAAGCCTTTACATGAGAGTCAAACTGTTGTGGCAGGGGGATACATTTGCATTCCTCTTCATATCTGCCGGAGATAGAGATCACATCTCTTCTGCATAAGCAGGTACTTGCAATGCAATAAGCCACTTCTGCTTGGCATGTTTGATAGCATCCTAGAAATTACGTGTACAGGATGTGTAAGTAAAAAATGTGGAATCACTGACAAGGAGACCATAATACTGACATCTGAGGAATAAAAAGCACGGAATAAGAAAGGAACACCATGCGTTAAGGTAGGCTAATTTAGTTGGGCTTTTCTTTGCTCATCACCACACAATAAGCCATTGCTTTGAAATGCTGATAACTTCTTCCAATTCAGCCAGGGGTGATTTAAAAATTCCTCTGCAAGAGATGATGGTGGATGTAAACTTCACATCCCCATTTAATCTCTTTTTAATGTGTTTTTTGTGTATTTTATTTTTAACTTCAGCGATCAAAACATGCTACCTTTAGGCTCCCTGTGCAGATCTACACTAAAAAATGCACCCAAACACATCTGCTTCGGGCACGATTTGAACTCTTCAATACAATACAGGAAGACAAAGCTGAGAAAAGCAGTCCACTACTGACATAAAGCTTCCAAAGACTGCACATCTCCAGGTTGGGGTTCTTTCACCAGTCTCACATGTACAAAAACCATAAGCTAAAAGCCCTCAAAATCATCTTACGGGCAAAGCATCATTCTATGTTTTAATGAATTTGATTGTCTTTTCCTACTGTTTTCTGGACTAAAGCACAATCAATTAATATTTTCCAGCTTTTTTTTGGACAAGCTTTTATATGGGATAAAAATTGCAGAATCTCAGTGAACTGTTTTATTCCTACAACTAGAATTTAAGGTAAAAATCAAATATTGCAATATTTTACATTAAACATAACAAGTTATCAGCATGAAAAATGCCTTTCACCAGCTGAGGAGCTGGCTCAGCTCCAGGATGCGAACTCAACATATCCAATGCTTGATCTCCCAAATGCATTTGGTAGGTATGAATCTAGCTGGCAAGGCTAACAGAGTTTCCACCCCTCTTTTGCCTCAGTTTACCCCAAAAGTTAGAATTTTATTAAAACAAAGCCAATCAATATGGTGCAATACCTGCACAAAATGTTGCCAGTGAACTAGTATATACATATGGGACGCATCAGTACATGGACCCAGTCTAAACAAATAACAAAAAGGAAGAAATATTTTCGACAGGAAAGTGAAGCATGCAGCTTGGACCTTCCTAGGGTCAGAGAGGGTATTCTCAAAAACCAGTATCGGCAGAATCCAGGCTGCTGCGTTATAGCAAAGATCATTATTCACCATTGATATATGGTGATACATACAGCAGTACATGAAAATTTAATTTTATTCATTGTCATCTTACTATTAAAATTTCAGTGATGGTAGGTTGAAAAGTAATTTTTCTTCAAGAATCAGTGTATGAAGTGAACCAACTAGCAAGAAAAATCACAAAAAAATGAGGCTGCTAATCATGTAATAAAGTTATTTTAAAAAATTGATCCATCTCTCTGGAGCATGACATCAGCAGTGCTGGTTGAGAAATGCTTGCTGAATTATTTATTTGACTTTTTTTTTTTGTTATTTTCAAATAAATTTTCACTATGCAATTTTCCAGGTGTTGATAGCACTTTTCCAAAATAACTCAAACCGTTCAAAAGTGAGTGGAAATTAGCAAACCTCTTAGTACAAATTTAAACCAATTTCCCACCAAGCCAGCATTTCAGTTCAGAACCATGATTCGAGAATCTCTTGACATAGTAAATCTGGTGATCATTTACCACATTATGCTAAGGGAATGGTAAATCAACATTGACTTTATTACATCCAGTCTAATAACCATTCAATAAATTATTCAACACAGTAGTCAGTAAACATCAAGTACTTTTGAAGCAGCCCAATCATGAGGCAACAGCAGAAAAAATGCAGTTACTATGCAGGTGAGATTGAATTGCAGGGCTAAGAAAACAGTTTTACTGACAGTATGAAGTCTAATAAAACACTGCAAATACGTTGCCAATCTGGGTTTCTCTACCTGCTGTTTTTTTATTGTTCTCAGCATAAAGATAACAATAAATAGAACATAACTCACATATAAGCGTGATAAAACTGCAAAAGAGGAGACCAGGCATACAGCCACAAATGACTGTTATTAATTGGTAAAGTTTCTACAGGATCCATTAAGGCTCAGACTACACTGTAGGAGAAAACTACGGAAAGTGACGTGACGATTGTTGTCTTAACTGGCAAAAGCAAAAAATAGGAGAAAGATAAGATAATAGTCATTTTACAGGTAGGAAAACCAAATATAAAGGCCTCAATTAAATAACACTTCAGCATACATGGACGTGATGTGTTGACTCCATATCCTTGGTTTGCCTAGGACTGGCAGCTTTATAGGAATTTGACTTTTGCACCATGACTCCCAGAGCTAAGCCTTTACATCAGTACCAGTCTAGAATGTTCCTAAAAAAAGCCTTAGATATTTCACTCACATTACAATTTCCCAGACTGTTAACACTGTCACTACTGTCACTATCGCTGTCTCCTGAAAATAAACGTAACCTTTTGCTGAATAGGAAGAGTTGCATAAATACAACACTGATCAGCACGGAATGAGATCCAGTATATTCATACTGAAAAATTACAGTGCCTGTGCTGCAAATATTTGCTGTTGAGTGATCCCTGTGTACTAAGTCACGAGATCAAACACTACCCTGCAGCAAAATTCATTCCTCATCCTACAAATATTTATCCACCTAAAAACCCTTATATACATAAACAGCAAATTTATAGTTGTGCATAAATATATGTGAGATTAGACTTGCTGAATTCAGGTTAAGTCTTTCTTAGTAATTATTTATCCCTAAGAGGCAACCACATAGACGAAGTTGTCAGCCTGTGTGCTATACAAACAAGCTTCCCTTGAGTTGAAGAATGTTGTTTAACAAAGCCAGTAGGGCTTTGTTCCTGTGATGACCACAGTCAGGGCCAAGGGAAGTCCTTGGCTCATGTGGATGTATGTGCCCATGCAGGAGGCACTTGCAAATTCTGAGACTTAACTCAGTGCTCTGTTGCCAAACTAGCCCAATTATGGTTAGGCAAAATTGCGTTGAATAAAAAGAGAATCCAGTCGTTGACTCTGGTCCTGTGGCATCCAGCCCTCTGCAAAAGGGAATAAGCAGAATATGTATAAACAGTCTTCATTCTGTCTTCTACAGAATGCCTATCAGAGGATCTACAGCAACGTTTTCCAGGTAGGGATCACAGTCCCAGATAGAAGCAAAGGGGTGATGAGGTGCTGAAGAGTAAAAGTCTTACTCCCGTGACTCCACCTGTTATTTCCTTTCACAATTGCATGCTCTTGCTCATCTTCTGAAACAAAGCCCTAATACATCTCTTATATAAGCTTATTATGGCTGCCATGGATAGAGTGCTTATTTTTATTTTTCTAGCAAATATAATGCATTTAAAAAGGGTCAAGCAAGGAATTACCAAGCCTGAAAACACTGAGAAACTGGTTTAAAAGGTACTTCTAGAGAGAGTCTTCCCAAGAAGTATCACTTTACCATGCTAAGTTACTATTTACACATTCACATCAAAGTTGCAGCATTTTGCTGCTTTATGATCCATGCTTCAGACACCAGCTGCTCTCCTTGGTGCCCATCTTGGTCATTTAACTTTGGGATCCAAAAATTATCTCCCCTACCCACTTTTTAAAAATTTAATTATAGTCTTCAATCCAGAGTAGAAGATGCAGTATCTTAGCACATAGCTCCATTCATGTCTCCAAGGTAAGATCTATAACATATCCTCTTTATGCCTTGCTTATTAGTGTCCACACTGGTTCAACAAAAGCAATTACATAGAAAAGCAGCATTACATTTCAGAAGACTCAATGCCTCAATATATTTCAAAATTAGTAGCTTCTTTGGAGAGATCTGCCAAGACATATCCAATATATGAGATTAGTATCCTCAAGTACAAGAACTTCCTCTGCCATGAACTATTCAGCAAGTATTTCTGCTGAACTCATACATCTTGCAAAAGTGCAAAGTTCTTTTCAGATTAAAAAAAAAAAGTTTTATTTACCCAAATGTTCAGTATCTGCCAAGTCTAGAATTAAAAAAGAAATGCTTTCCAGCTTCCTTAATATTAAATAAAAGCAGCTTCTGGAATATCTTTTCTTTCTTACTTTTTAAGCAATAACATGAAAAATAAACTGAAGAGAGAATATATACCTTGCCTCTCCACACTCAGAGCTTTCTGAAAGTACTTTAGTCTGAAATACATTTTTAAATCACAGAATTATGGTGTAATCTTGGTTGGAAGGGACCTCTGAAAGCCAACTGGTCTAATGTCTTTCTGAAAGCAGGGCCAATTTCAGTGTTGGATTAATTTTGAATGGATTAAAATTTCTCACATGGTTTTCCAAAGAGGCAAATTATTTAGACTCCTTTTCATGTTATGGAAATGTTGGGATAGCCTGAGCATTTAGACCTGCACTTCATACACTAACACCCATATGTAAGAGACAGGCAGGCATAAGAACCAAGTCTTGTCTTCCATCAGCTCTTAGAGATCTGAAAGTTGGCCACGACCAAGTAACTAGAAGTAATCCTGATGTCTGTTAGGCTTCTGGTCTTTTCCACCACAAGTGGTTTTACAAACTATTCTGTGGAAGTTTAATTGAAAGACGGTGTTAATATGCAATGTTAAGAAAGCTCCTTTCACAAACAAATTCTTATGGTGACAATAATGGGTCTGGAGGCACGCTGAGAAAGGTGATATCGAGAAACTACATTTACTGAAACCTGCAAATTAAATAACACCATGTTCTGCCAGGCTGTTTCCAAGACTGTCTGTCCTACAGCAAAACAGTGTCAGATAACCAGCACTAAATGGAAAACTGCCACCTCTGCTTTTCATCCATTCACCTTCACAATCCCATTTGCTAGCTGCACAGCATTTGTGAGCACAACCAAGCTGCTTAAAATTTCATCAATCTCATTAGTATCTGCTGTACTGTAAGGGGAAACAAGACCCTCACGAAAAAAGCGCACCATACAGAAAAGTGCCTAAAGACCCGACTGATAATATAAATATTAAAAGTTTAGTAAAATACAATTATTTGGGGAATTATATGGACATACAGAAAGCCATGTTGTTTTCTACAAATTTTTATCAATTGAAGATGACTGTAAATGCATATGCAAATAGTGATCCTGTTTTGCATATTATACATATTAAAGCTGGCAGTATGGAACTGATATCTCTGGGCATACACTGCAGTATGTACATTTGTTTGGCTTTATCAACATATTTCAACCTTGACCTGGTGGCTAAGAGGAACACTCATTAAATAACTTTGGCTGTAATGATGAAAATACAGTACCCTTCTCTGCTCCAGCTATGGTACAGTTTTAGTATTTGAGCAGATGTTTCCCCTCTGTACACTTTGGAATAATCTGATAGCCATGATGAAATCATACGGACAGGACGATGATACAGGTCTGCAGTTGAGTCCTAGGTCCTGTCAAATCAAATCACAGTTTTTGATGTAATTGTGACATTAAAAATTGTATCAGTTCAAAAGCTCACAGAACTCATGTTCTCATTAGCATGAACTGTTCCATTAAGTCAAACAGTGAGATCATTTTGGGTCTCATTGTACCTAGTGTTGACGCACCTGACTATTTACCACTTTGAACCCGAGGCTGAGGTGCATCTGAACTCAGAAGGATTGATGAGATGTCGGGATACATATGTCCTGGCAATCCTTAAGTACTCTCTGAGGAATTACAATGAAGACAATAGTAAGGGCAAGTTATGATTGTAGCTGTTATGCTGCAGAGAATTGTCCTACAGAAGGTATACTGAGACCAGCAAACTATCCCCAGTGTAGATAACAACAACAATTTGCACTGATTTATGCACGTGAGTACACTCGGTCACCATCCTTTGCTGAGGTCTACCTTTTCTATCTAACCATCAGTAATTGCCTATCAAGCAATTCTAACCTTATTTATGAAATGGTCCAGGAACTACTAAAGCAAACAGAAAGACCAACTGTCCATATGACAACTATGAGCATTCATTCTAGATGAAAAAAATTTAGCACAGGAAGGAATACAAAGCTGAGTTTGTGTGCTGGTCTGGACAGGAAGAGATCTTGGTCCATATAATCTCTTCATAAACTTATCAAGCTCCATTTTAAAAGCACTTAGGGATTTAAAATCCCTATTGCCCTGAAACATTTTTCCAGAACCTGATTATTCTAATGGTTAAAGCAGTCAGAGGAGTCACCCTGGCTGGAACTGAAGCCTTCTATGAACCATTTCTCAGAGCAAGCGGACCATAGCAACCTCCAGACATTGAAATGGTAGTATGGCCAAATGCAGCTCCATTTCCTACAAGTGCTCATAGCAAAACATTAAATAACTCTGCAGACCTTCTGGAAACATGTAATGGCTGATAATAGCTCCCTCATTCAAAATTATTCCTTCCACATTTCTGTGTCCTCAAATCACCTCCAGCCAAACAATTCCTTCCCTACCCCAACATAGCTGTAAACAAAAGAATTACATTTCTGCAGATAAACTTAAATGGACTTTAAATATTCACTGATCTGTGCAGGCAGGCTGCAAAATGGTAGGCTCTCACTACCTTATCTCAATACGTTCTGTCAGAATGCAATGCAGTTGTTTGCCATTTCCATAAGTACTCTTTCAGTAAAAATAATAACTAGAAAATTAGAGCATAGAAAAAAACAGACATGGCATGAATTAGGGAAATGCTTCATGAAATACTATGGAAATGTGCCAGTGCAAATAAGAAATATCACCTAACAAGAGCGAGGATCTCATGCTGTCAGCTTATGTGATGGACGTATCACATCACATAAGCTTCCTTACTATGTGGCAAACTTCCATCTAATGCCATTTGGGCTTTAAAGCCACTTTATTGATAAGTTTGAAAATACTAATCTTGGATCTTAAAAGAAGAATTTGTGGGAAACAACCAGCAGCTCTGGGGGCTGATCAGCAGCACAAATTGCATTGCTTCTACTTGTAAGAATCCCAGGACCCTACTTAAAAATCTTCATAATTGACAGTGGAAAGATGTATGTCTCGCCCTTTAAAAAGACATATTGATTTTATTGAACTGGAGGCAAGGGAAGAGAGACCCTAATAATTATAGTTATAATTATGAATTCTGTAATACTAGTAATCATTAATACTTTCAACAGGTTCATAAATCATTCACAGAATGTGGAAAAGCAGTAAGTGAAGATCAATTTCTACTCAGAGGCGTTACACAATTTGCCACCCTTATTGAAATGTGTGAATCAGACTTCCTTTCGTGAATAGCAGAGCTTCACAAGAAGGTGACAATGAGATCAGAGGTGAAGTTGTGTACCAAAACACAAATGGGATTTCATTTCACGGCAGACGCCTAAACATGAGATTGCCTGAATTATTGACTCTTCTTTGTTTCAAACTCTTACTACTATTGCACTATAGTTTCATAGTCCATTTCTGAGTCTTTAGTGACTTAATTGAACGTAAACTCTCTTTCTTTCAAGGCTAACATGAAACAATTGCAATTATACACAAACTACTCTTCTTTCACTGCAATGGAAAACCCTCAAGGGTGTACTAGTTGCAACGCACAACCACCAAAAACATGTAGACTTAAAATACCTCCTCCAAGCAAGCAAGATGGAAAATTTCAATAGGCAACACACTTCAAACCTCATCAATAGCCTGGTTCTTGGAATATGTGTGGAGAAATTCAACAGGCAGCTGTTATGAATAATAAAGGCAACCAAAGGAAGAACTAAAACACAGCACTGCCAAAATTATCACTAGTCTATGAGTATAAACAGATTTTTAAGCACGGTTTTCCTTTAGCTTTACTCAAGTTGCTTGACTTTAGTTATGCTTTCATTGCACAACAGGATAAAGTGTGAATAAGAGCCACAGCGATTGAGGAAAATGAACAAGTTTTTCTAAAAATGGTAGAAGAAACAATCTGCCAGATTTTCAGAGGGCCTGAACGTGCAATATTTGAAGTAACATCAAGAACAGCAAAAGGCAGGTTGGTGATTTTCTGAAAAAAATCGGTGGGTGAGGTTTAAAAGGCAGAAGAAACAGAAAGCGCTAACTTTCCACAAACATTTCAAGGATTTAAGCATCAAGGAGAGAAAATTGCTAGAGCAGGTAGGCAGGAGAGTATAATTAGAAACAACAGGAAATATGGACCAAATTCAAAGCAAAAGGAGAGTGGAAGCATCTCAAAAGGAAATGGCAAATACAATAACTGGAAAGGTTTAAAATTAGACAGGATAAAATGCTTAGAAAGGAATATTTTTTTGCAGTGGCAGATACAGCTGTAACAAGCCTTTTTTTGGTTTTTACGTAGCTCCTTAATAAAGAAAGGATTACACAATCAGTATATCTGTGTGTCTGTCATTCCTTCCAGTAACATTAGACCAATTTCAACAAAGCTAGGCAGAAGCATAGAGGTCAAGAGTTATTAAGCTTTTTGAAGCAGGCAGACAGCAGGAGAGAAGAGACCAAGCGATTAACCCGTCTGACAGAAAGTTGCAGTACACTCCCTAAGAATCCACGTACACACTCATTCCTAAGAAGCAAACACAAAGAAACCAGGTTTCTGTCTTTTGGCTGCCCACTGAAATATGCCTTAACTTTTATGGCTCCCTGTTTTTCTTTGAAGTTCCAGTTCAGAAGTTGACCCCTGCTCAGCAAACCACTGAAGCAAGCTCTTTCAGTCTTCTGGGACTCAATCTCGTAAGTTAAGCATATGTGTAGGTACTCTGCTAAATAGGAATGAATTTAAATACTCTGCTGAGGTAGGCTCTCATTTATCAGCAAAATCACCAGTTCAGCTCAGTAAATTCACCAAATTATACGTGGAGAGAATTACTCCTGACCCTTGTTCAATGCTGCATGAAAATGACCCCTGTAGGAATACAGAACCCTTGAAACAAGTCTCCCACGTAATTAAGAGCATGACCTACACTTTTGCTCCCAGACATCCTGACTATATAAGGAAAGCAGTAAACCAAAGCTTATAATGTTATCATGAACAAATGAGTCTTCCCCTCAGTACTGAGCTCCTCAGCGTAGAGTACCAAGCTCACTCGGTATCTGATGGGTTGCTTATGGTCGTAAGAACAGCTAACGTAATTTTATTGATGACATGATTCTTTTCTATATCACAGCTAGGACACACAATGAACAGCAGTGACCCTGAAACTTAAGGAAGGGGAAAAAATCAAGTCTTTTCCATGGTAAAATCATGCAGTAACATGACAGAATCGTATTTCCCTTTGACAACTCCAAAAGAAAAAGAGCTACCAAATATGTCTCTATCTCCGATTTCTGTATTTAATAATTTAGAACTCTGTTCACAAAAGAAGCATCATGTTCTGCAAACTTGGCAGAGATGTAAAACAAGAAACAACAAATTCCTATCTAAATCTTTTCCAATGCTAAGGAACAAAATATTCTCAAGTATGACACAGTCAAGGATTGATACCAAAGTTTTACCGTGTATGTGAGAAGCAGGCAGATGAATTGTGTGGAGAAAAGACAAAACAGAAACAACTTGTAAGTCATTCCTGTAAGAAAGGGAAATTACGAGCGTTGAAGCAGTTACTGGTCCCACAGCAGATATTTCTCCCATAGGTATGAAAATAGTGACATGTCCATCAGTATTGATGAGTCTAAATTAAAGTGTGCTCCTATTTTCAGAAAGCAGCAGGTTGCAAATATGCTGATCCTTTGCTCTTCTCATCTGTCTCACAAAATACAGCCAAATTCATAGCTGGTGGAAAGAGAAAGTCCCACTTATCCTAGACCACTGCTGAAGTTCCAGGTGAAATTCACTATCAGTGAATTAAGTGAGTCCCACAGCAGTGGGTCCCTTCCCAAGCAGCAATACAGCAGGAGCAGCCACAGAGTCGTGAAATATTGCTGTTGACACAAAGCGCTGAACTGAGAACACAGGAGACGCCTGGCTCTGTCACTCCTCCGGTGAGTGACCCTGTGCAAGCTACTTCGCCTCTCTTCACTACAGTTTTCTAACATTCTGAATATGATTCAGGGCTTTGAGATTTGTCAGTGAAAATTCTTTATAACAGGCTAGAAAGAAGAGTTCAATGCTAAATTAGGATTTTAAAAAAACCCAAATCTTGATCATTCAGATGCTACAAAAGCAGAATCTCATCCTTTTACATTAATAGATCAGACTTCTTTGCAGTACATCCACCAGAGTGGAATACCTTGAGAAAAACTGCGATATGGTTTTTCTATATCACACCTTCCTAGTCTCACTGATCTGCAAAGACCATGGTAGTCCATAAAAGAAGAGTTAGATTTCAAAAAGCGAGTTCTTTTCTAGCCAGATTATTCCACTCCATCGCATTCAAAAGTATAATATGTCACTGGAAAAATGGGCTTCTTGTCAGTCTTTAAAATAAAGATATCAAGTCCTCCATTAGTACATTTCGAAGCCCTTCACATCTGGGGACTGTTTGGGTGGTAAGTTCCACAAGATTCAGCAAGGCAAGAGAAATGAGAAAAAATAAAAGCAGTAGCTGATGATGCAGTTTTCTAGATGACTGGAGAGCCAAGCTGTGTGTTTAAAGAAAAGTTCAGTGGCACAACATTTTATAACTAGATTAGGTTGGTAGCACTAACTTACAGTATCAGCCACACCAGCTCCCCCCTAAAACTACAACAGAGAGAATTTTTTAGCTGTGCATCACATTCCTAGACAATACAAAACCCCCAGTGCTGTGAATGATGCTGGCTTTATGAAGATATATATCATTTTCATCTGGCTGAAGCAACCCGGCAAGGAGTCTGTGCCAATTTGAGTCCTTTCCTTCCTTCAGTTAGCATACATCACTCATGGAGGCACACCATAATATGCAGTGACACACACAGAACAGGCAGAGCAGAAGAAAGCTTTCAAAGCATTTCAGCTCTTCTTTACGAAACATAAATACAGGACACTGGATTCAGTCACAGCACAGTTTTCTAATGTTTGACAATACAATCCACTCTCTGCTACTGAAATATTTATTCAGGCACAATTACCATATAAGATTAATATTTAAATCAAGAGTAATTTGTTTTCATTATTACTCTTATTTCTTTTTAAACATCAGTTAGGATTATAAACTGAATTAGATGATTTATTCTTAAAGCAGCTCTTTAACATTCTGCGTTTATTAATATCAGTCTGAAATGTTCAGCCGTTGATCAAACTCTGTATTTTCTGGAGTGATGGCTTGAAAAAACCCACAGCCCCTGAGCTCTGGATTTTACAGCCATTACTGTCAATTATACACCCCACTGTGGGAGCAAAAGAAATCTTCATACACACCAGCTGCAGCCTTATCCCTGAATTTTGCAGAGGTGATTGTTATTTCAAACACTGAAGGGGGAGAGAGAGAAAGAGGGGAAAAAAAACCAAGTTAGCCGTAATGCAGGCAGTTGAGATTCTACCCATATGTTTGGAGACCTTGACATATGAGTTTGAAATTTTTTTGAGACAATAAATTTTGAGAGTTGTAATAATAACCATAACCGAGGTCTCTCTAGTCTCTTTCATGCAAAGATCTTAAAGCATTTTATGAAGACGCAGGTATAGCATCATGCATTTCACACACTACAAAAAATAGAAAAAGCAAAACCGCAGTAACTTAAGAAGATTTTTGGGACCTCTGCAGCCTGCAGTAGAGCATGGTGCAGCACATACACCCTGAGCTGCTGGTGGCTGTCTGTCTCCGAGGGTAGAAGCAGCAGAGGCACGTGAGAGCGTCCCTGTCCAGCACCTCGCTGTCACCGCTGCCTTACTTCGGAGACAGGAGTTAGTAGCTCCGCATGGTGCTGTGCTGATCCATCAGCCTGACTGCTGCTAGCCTGGCAGTCTGCACAGCAATCCGTTCAGTGGAATAGAGGTGCCAGAGCAGATTACTAGAAGAGGTAGGAAAGAGGTAAAACCCAGCCCTGGCTGAAATAAATGGGAATTTCACCATTTCAACGAGGATGTAGTTTCCACTGTAATAGTCTTGACTCCCTGGACTATTGTCATATCCATCAGAGCACGCTGCAGTGGCATTCAGGACAAAGTTTGAACTCACCAGCACCCTAAAGAAAAGCAGGTCTCATGCCCTGTGATTCCGTTCAGGTCTTCGTACTCTGACCCCATATTCCTGGGTCATTTCCAGACACAAAACATGCATCGTTACAATTCTATATATCTCCTCCATTTGTCTTCCCTCCTTATACCTCAAAGTTAATTAACTATTGTTTTACAAAAGCATGCATCACTTCAAACAAACAAATATATTTTTGCAAGTTTGCCTGCCTGCTCTAAGGGAGGAAGGGGCCCACTGGAGATCAGTGGAGATACTCTGGCATAAAGCTGAATGAAGCTGTAGTGACTTATACCTAAGATTATCCTTTTTCTGTCACTAATTCTCCCCTTTCCAGCTGCATTTCCTACTGGAAGGCTTTTCTAAGATTATGCAGCAAGTTTTTGTCCAAGTGGAAGAAGAGATAATTAGAAACCTCCTTGGAGCTCCCAAACTCTTGTCAGGTTTGTGCTAAGTCCAGTCAGCACTTCCAAATGCTGCAGGGCTCACTGCAGGTGCTAAGAAACAGTGTGAAGGGCAAAACTATCAGCTGGACTCTTCATTCTAGAGACTTGTGTGATCAAAATACCTCAATGACTGGGTTAACATGACAATCTCTGACACAACTTTCCTCTGATTATCTGCTGAGAGTAAAATAGATACAGCCTGAAAACTGGAAAAAGATAGGCAGAAATAAATCCCGCAGGTATTCAGCTGTTATCTCATGCCTCCTGATCTCTTGGTTTGTGTACTAACACAGTGATGGTTCTTTCCAGTTCCTCACAAAATGGTTCAGAAAAGGCCCTTTATGCCATGTGAACATAGAATGGGAATTGTCTCCAGCTTCAAACATTTCTGTATAATGTATAACCCCTTCCTTGTTCTTCATTCCTGCTTGCAATAGTTGACATCAGGTCTGGACTGAAACAGGAGAAAATCAAGTTTCACTCCATTTCTATGAAGAACTCAGGTGGCCCAAAGACTCTGTGATTTTTCTGTGCTTGTGACTGGATCTTTCGTCTATCAAAATGCAAAGTCTCTTAATTTCCACTGAAATCTACAACTCAAGTGTACTTATCACAACAGACAAATAAGATTTTTTTAAAAGCTTAGATCTTAAGCAAGTACTCCTATAAATACATAGCATCGAAGACTTCAAACAATGGGTCGTATATACAGCTTAACATCAACATGCAGGATACTGCAACTGTATAATATCTACACTCCCATTCATGAGGCAATTGATAATGTATCTACTAACAGCTCATAAAATGAGCAAATACCTTTTCTCCAAATAGGAGGTGGAAAATCTCCTGTATCCACTCAGCTCAACTCTAAATACCACAGTCAGCGCTGAGTGAACAGTACATTAGGAACGGCCTGACCTGCTGAGGTGGCACCACTTCTTGAAAGGATTAAATTCTCTTTCACAGAGAGAATGTGTGTGATGCTGCACCGGTCAGGCAGATGGGAACTGGACTTCCTTTACACCCTCTGCTGAAGATACTAGGAACTCTGTTTGGGAACTTCCACAAGATACAAGTGTGGAAAAGTTAGTGAAAACAGACAAAAAACAAATAAAAATCCCTCTGTGGTTTAAGCAACTGGTTGCTGCAGCTTCTGCTAAAAAAAAGCACATACAGAGCTCAAAGTAAAATAAAACCAGATAAAAGCCTAACAAGTTTTACTTAGGGAAGATTTGATTTTAAATGGACATAAATAAGTCATGCTAATTAAATAAATGTTGGTTTGATATTTTGAGAGTGGAATATTAAAAGAAGGAAAAAAAACTTGGTGAGGATAAGAAGTCCAAAATGCAGCAGAAAATGCTCATTTTGGTCAAAGGTTTTAGCCCAAGAAGATACCAGCTCCAGCGGGGTTCAGCAGGTAGTATTCAGCATCACAAATACGTAAAAGGATGTCGAAATACAGTACACGAGCTGCCGGGCTTGCTGCTTACTAAGACCTTCTGAGGGCAATTTTACAACCTTTGACACTTTCAATACTTAAGAGCAATTTCTCCACTTTCAGTCTAGTGCAGTGAGAGATGAAAGAAACTTGGACAGATGTTACACAACTACCACTTATCTATATGTGAAAAAAGGAAATAAGATAGCATTAAGAGAATATTTAGCTCAGGATATTGTTTTAAAATGTTTTAACTAAACATCATAAGAGTCACCATAATCATTATAGCATTTCCATCTTGTATCTGTGTCTTTTAATTTTCAGCATGAACTTAGGACATGTTTTCACATGCTGTTTTATGCTGGGATCGCCCTGTCTGCTGTAGGTTAGTTCCTGCCCTAAGCCTTCCAAGTGGGTGGTCCTTCCTCAAAGATAAGTCTGGAGCGTGACTGTTGAGTTTTCTGTTCTTTGTTCCTTTTACAACATGTAAAGTAGTAAACCATTGTCCAAAAGCCTAAAAATACCCCTGGATTCTTCTGGAATGTTAAAATGTTAGCCCTAGCCTAGGATGTCAAAAGAAATAACGCACTCAGAGCTGCAGATGAAAAAGTCATCTAAAAAGAAGGATAAATTATATATAAGAACTTTCATTGTTCTCTTGTCTAAGGAGTGGAGCTGACTTCAGCAATTGTATTTCATCTAGGACCCAGGGCTACATTTCAACTGAAATTCTGGAGGGTAAGTATTCTGTCCTCCAGAATGTTTTTGTCTTTAACCCTTGCTGTATTACATCTTGAGGTAAGCTTAGACCAAGCCTTCGCAAAGTGAATTTCTTCCTCCCGTGTTCAAGGGCACACAAGGACAGACAGCAAACGTCCACTATTCTCTGAGGCTTCCGCTTTTCTGGATACAGCTGGTACGTCCTAAAGCACTGCATTATACAGGTCGCTGATGAATAAGATCTATGGTACCCAGAATAATTTTCTGCTGTAGTTCTAGCCAGGCTGGAGCCTGAAAGGCTGACTGCGAACTGGAAACATGTAGTTCATGTATATCACCTAGTTCTGTAAGGCTGCAATCTGAAAGATGCTCAAGGCATACTGGACACAGCAGCAGTTTCCTGAATTTTTGTTTGTGCACTCATCACAGGCTACAAGATCCAATACTGTTGTAAAGTTCCAGTCGCTGACCAAAGAGCTTACAGTAAAACCAAGGGTTTGGACTGTAGAAAGACTGTGGGAGACAAGAATATTGAATTCTGGACTGCTCGTGAGACACAACATAGGATGCTCATGCAGATAACCTCTACTCAGCAGAATCGATTTGCTCTTGACAAAGACAGTAGCAGCGCTCTTTCAAAAATCAAAAAAAGCAACCCAAGGCCTCTGCAATGATGATACCAACCTCATCCACTCAGTGTCATCTCTACTACAGCAGACAGGGTAGCTGGAGGCTGCCCAGGATGTGAAGCCATGAGCAGGTAAAATGTGATTTGGAGAGTTCTGATGCTGCTGTATCTGAAGGTTGTCCCTACCGATAGTCAAAGTCATTCCTGAACTGGCCAGGAAAGTACCCCAGACAGGATCAGTATTCACCAGCAGTTTCTTTAGCCTCTAGACTGTAGTCATGATGCAAAGGCTGCAGAAAGACAGCACTGATTTTTAGTGACATTGATAGCAAGAATGTATGGATATATTTGGGATCCAGCTACAACCTTTATTAAAATTTTCTTGTCCCATGCCCACCTCACATATTTGTCTTGACAAAATGGAATCCATCTCCAAGTCATTTCCTCTGCAGGGGCTGGTGTAGCTAAATCACAAAGCATGCTCATCATACAGCTCTAATGTATATTGACCTATCCTGTGTTCTGCAAAGTCCTTTTCAGAGACTGTTCTGCCATGCTGTGAAACAGTATGACTCAGCTTGTCCACATAGACTCTATACCAATCCTCTCCTTTCCCACTAAACCCTATTCAGTTGCCTGTCTAGATCTCAATCTGCGACACCCTCATAGTTCAGAATATTTTAAAAAGCACCTAATATATTATTGGTCCCTCAGAAAGCAAAGAACTATGATATCTGGAATTAATTTTAAATGATGACCTTAAGGTGAAGCCTCATACTCCGGTTATCCAGCTTCTGAAGACAGTAGTTGCACACTCAGGCTTAAAGAATGTATGGCTTACATACATACGTGAATGAACATATATGCACCTTCGACTTCACTTTTTGATGTAATTTCTTGAAAGAAATACTGTAGAATTTATTAACATTCTTGCCTTTGCTTTTCTAATTTTCTCCTGTAAATTACACCAAATTTAAAACCACTCAGGTATAAGAGATATTATTTGTTTCAGTTTCAAGGCTTGATTTTTGTTTGCTCTTAGCTTCTCAAGAGCGATTGCAAAACTCTTGCAGGCTCTTTAATCCCCTTCAGGGCTGCTGGTAAGAACAAATGAGAGTTAAATCTGAATGCCTTTAAAATATTGCTTGTGGGTTCAGAGAAGGAATTCTGCTGCAGGCCTTGAGGGTCATAGGCCTGCTACATGTTCATGTGTGCTTTTCCCTGTACTTCATGTTTTGCTGTTGCCTCACAAAAATTTGGGAGAGGAAAGGAAAAAAGAAAAAGCCTTATAATTTATAGGATATATATATATACACACCACATGTTGCTAGGAGGAAATGTCAAGAGAGACAAATAAATGCTTTCTGACAATTGCTAGTCATTTTGTGCCAGCAGCTAAACAACGTGAGAGCTACGCTTTCCCTCCCCGAACACAAGAGCACACTGTAGATGAATCACTCCACTGAATTATCACTTTCAATAATTTGTGGTGGTAAATTGTCACTGACATCACAAAAACAATGTGTAACCTTCAGATTTTATTAACAGACAGTGAAAAATCGCTGAACTGCACTGTGCTAAACAGCACCCTGTGCAACGCTCGTAATGGGCCTGGTGTCTTGGCCTCTCCGCATATGTCAAGCTACAAACACTAAGCTGAAGCTGCAGTCCCTAAAGATTCACTTATTTTTATAAAATGCGTGATCTTTTGTTAGTAGCACAACGTGAAACATTGCTGTAGATTATAGGAACTAAATGGCAACCAGGAAAGTATCATCATATGACACATTTAAGTGACATTCCCTCTGCTTGGTTTACGCACGTTCGGTAACCTACTCAGTGGTTTGTAACAGGCCGTTGCAAGGTCTGCCACAGGTATTCATAGGTGCTGGATCTCAGTGGGGCGTGGAGATCTACAGAGCGCTCCATGTCACACCAGCGTATACTCAGCATGGGGCTCAGAAGTTCTAGGTGGTTGGATGAAGAAGTTTGACTCTCCAAAACCTGCAGTGTATCCTGCCACCTCTCCCTATCAAGCACCAAGAGCAACCAGAAACCTCTCCACAGAGGACAAAGTCCTTACGCTGAGCTGTGAGGCAGTCCTGTTACATCCAGGGGCCTTCAACATCTCTGGGCATCTGAACTTAATTGTTTTGGGCACAGCAGATGTGCAAGGGTTTTGTTTTCCAGGCATTTTCAGAGGGACTGAATCAAGGTAAAAATTCCTGATGGTAAGGGGGGGGTTTATGTATTAGAAAAAACACAGATTCATTGTCAAGTGCTATATCTTAAAAATAGTCTGATAGTCTGAAGAACGGTAGAGAAGAATTCATGTAAAAGTGAAGAGCAATGTAACATTCAGGCACATAAGATGTCCCATAGCATGCCCCACACCGAGACGCTTTTTGTCATATCCTGAAAAAATAACTGATATTTGCCATAGACTCGACTAGATGCTTCTGTTAGCCATGTTGATCTTCCTTCAAGACATGCTCCCTTCCTGGGACACCCATAGCCGACATGGCAGACTGCAGATGGTTTCCTTGTAAATGGATGGGGCACATATCTTTTTTTCTGCTCTATCTTTTTAATAAAATAAGTTAATAAACATCATATGTGGAAGCATATGAGCAGAGCAAGTTCAATTTTGAATGACAATTAAGCAGCATGAGCATATCCATACACACAGAAGGAATGCGGATGCTTTTATAAGCACTCCTATTGTGGAGATGTCCTTACTTTGTAAAAGGAATTACTTTCACCTTGCGGGTGAAGCTGGAGATCAATCTTCCTCAAGCCTCTTTTGAAATAACACCACCACATGTGGCACGTTCCCTGCTGCGCAACTCTTTTCTTTCCTATATCCCTGCAAGGAGGCGATGTGATGCTCCCAAACAGACTGCTGAGACTACCCAGAGGGAACATTCGCAATGCTTAACTGTTGAGGAAAACATCCCCAGAAGAGACACTGCTCTCGGTTAGTCACAGAATGAAACTTATAAAACAGTCGTCAGGAGACTGAAACGGACAGTAGAAATCCCAGATGGTAGCAGGTAACACACAACCTTTTTACAAACCCTCAGTGAATCCTTCTTCATAGCTGGGCTTTCACAGAGTTTATGTATAATCAGGCCACAGTGAGAAGAGCAGCTCGTTCAGCAGCATGTGTGCCTTCTGTCAAAGTAGCACAGACTACAGTCATTAAGCAAGAAATTAGTAAATGACGCAGCCCTGTAAATTACCTTCTCATTTTTGTGTCCAAAATGCAATGACACATCAATACCTACTACAATACGGAATATTAAGACAGATCATTGTAACCTGAGGTCCCTTCTTTCTCGTGAACCACAAAAAAAAGGTTAACTGGTTGCCAGTTGTCAACCTTAAAGTTGCAGAGTTATTTTTAATATGCAGTATTTCCCTCAATAAAGTACACTGGGGTTTTGGTTTTGTTGATGAAGGTTTTTTTGTTGGGTGGTTGTTTTTTTTTTGGTTGTTTTTACACAGGAACAGCAGCCAAGAAATGCCAAATCTACATGAGAAACCACTCTTTCCTTAGCACGATAATGCTGTATGAGACCTGATTTTTATGGCATTTTGTACAAGCAAAGCCTTTACATAAGCACAGTAAAGCTTTCAAAAAAATGTTTTTTTCAACACAGTGATTTCATTGTGGGAACAGTTCTGAGCCATGCGGGACAAAGCAGTCTGGCTGCTTCACCTATAGCTACCTCACCACAGTGGCAGCAGCAACCCTCTGCAGGACAAAGTGGGTCTCAGGTGCTCACATCCAGGACCAGTTCAGGTCAGGAACCAAAAGCAAAAGACAAAAAACAAAGCAGCAAATAGAGGAGAAGTTGCTGCTTCCCAGCAAGACTTCACCACCTGTCGTGGCAAAGCAGTGCGTAAGCGTCTACAAGTCTGTGCCAACTGTTGTTGTTGCTGTAGAAAAGTTTTATTATTAATACTCTCTGGAAGGAGGTCAAGTGTTCACTGTTTAGACTTGTTCATGTGCCAGCCAAGGGGAAGCGTAAGCACTCTGCAGTGACAAGGTGCCAAGTTTGCTTTCGCCTCCATAAGGAAGGGGAAATCATGTGTAGGTAGAGGAATGTGAGTCAGGAGAAATGTGTTCTGCTCCAGATCCTGCCATGGACCTCCTGGGTCACCTTCAACAAAGTACCTTAAGCCAAATTCTCTCCCACTTGCTATGCAGAAAAGCCCCAGGATAGCAAAGATTTTAAGCAAGCCATGTAAATAGTTTCAACTTAAGATGACATTAATGCACAAACTAGTTTAAAATTGCATGCTTAAACCTATCTCCACTTGGAAAAGCACATGCCTGTGGTTAAGTGCATTTTCACGTTGGAGTTGCGTGTAACAAGCCTAAGAGTGTGACTGCACCGAAGCTAGGCTGAGCCTACTGAAGCCAGTAAAGACTTACCTAATTAGATACAGCAATTAGTGAACTTCCTACGTCTCAGTATTTCTACGTGCAACACAGGGCAATGTCTGATGCCACTGAAGGCTATCATAAAAATACACATCCAATCTTTCTTCTAAAACAAGGACAATAATGTTTCTTATTTTCTGGAATAGAGGAACGTCACAGGGAGCATGCTACGGGTTTGGAGGCATGCAGATCCAATGGTGCATCATCATTACCAGGTAAGAATGTGAAGGTATTTGTACCAGAGATTACTACCGATCTTAGCTGTACTGAAATAATAGTGTGTCAGCTATACAGTCTTTACCAGACTCTACAGGAAAATTAAAAGTTGCCTGACATCAATTACACCGCAATTACAGGGGAGAGAGAAAGGAAGCACTGAAAAATGTCTTCCAAACTCATAAGGGCCAGCAGAGGTAGGCTGGATAAATTCATCCTCATAAGCAGTAAAAAAACCCATCATCACAGAAATAGAACATCATCAGAGAAGGCTCCTACGAGCTGATGTATTGAGAGGATAGGATGCTGAAGCCAACTTTTAGAAAAAGTAGTGAGGACCAACATAATGTCATTTTCAAATATGTAGGGAGTCTGCAAAAGAGTTTACAGCTCAACTTCTGCAGCAGCTGTACACTAGGGGGAACTATGCCTCCTATTTTCCCATCTGTGGCAACCTATTAAGGATCATGGAAGAATAAGACAAACTGGGCACATGAGACGAAGACTCTAGTGGAACATACAACTCTATGATAGCCAAAGATTCTCCTTTAACTAGTTTCGGCTGTCTCCATCACCACAATGATACCATGACAAGCACATTTTTTTTAGAATGCGGCATTTAGTATCGTTTTAAAATCACATGCTTAATTTCTTGTCCACAATTGCAAAATATAATTGGCTACATTAATCTATTATATTATTCATTTGATCTCTCTCAGTTCTGTCTGCACTGTGGGCTACTGCCTGGCACTTCAAAACCAATTTTTGTCCTTGAAACTGGAGACAGTAACTGAACAATAATTATGGATTTCTGAAATGCTAATATTAGAAGCTCAGTATTCAAAGCAGAAGTGTTTTAAACAGGGCATTAAATCTAGGAATCTGTAGATCAGCAGTCTTGGGGTCTGCTTTAAGTCACTGCATTATTCTGCTAATAAATCAATAAATCCTAGGTGTCCTGGGACAAGGGACAAATCACGAAGTCTTTCTGGGCCTCATCTCCCCATTTCTATTTCTCTACCTGACAAAGGTGTTACGGTGATAATCATATGAAATATTATATGGTGCTCTGATAGTCTGATAATAAGGAGCAGACAAGATGTGCAAAAAAAGAAAAGCTCCAGTACGGGAGATTCACTGTTTTATCAGAAATGCAAATACATTATGGGAAACTAAAAAGACTAATTAGCATCGCACTGACGCATCTACTCTGCTTCTGGTCCCAGCATTAACTCATTCAGCACTAACTCAAATATCTTTTTATCTCAAGGGACAATTATGCCACCTGAGACTGAGCCAATGTAGTCTCTTTTTTCCACAGGGGTCCTTCACAATTATGTCCCGAGTTGGGCCCCCAAATCCTTACTGGAATGAGAATGATATTGATGGGGGAACCTGGATCCTCCTCCGGCGTCCACATTTTAAGGCTGTTTAAAATCCAACGTTACACCTGAACAAGGAATATTTTCCATGTACCCTTGTCAGCTGCCACAGCCATGATGTGTAAAATGCCCTCATGCCCTTCTTTAGTTGCTGTCTAGTTTCAATCTTCTTTGGAATTAATAAAGATCACTTTTGAGCTCCTTATCTTTTAAAGGATTTATGATAAAACTGTTCCCATCCACACACAGAAACACAAGAGTAAGTAAAGCCCAGCAAGAAACATTAAAGGAGAATCAGGAGAGAGCGAGTTGAAGCAGATGGCTGAGCATAAGCATTTGAATTTCTAGTTAAGACAATGAGTATTTGTGTTCATGGCAAACTACATGTTTTACAATTTTTCAATATATTTCAAATATTAATACCTCCTTTATCAGGGTCAAGGTCTGAGTGGAGGGATGGAAAGTATGTATGAGCAGAGACGCAGTTATTCAAGCTGCTGAGGCTACAGACAGAAGCCTAGCGGTGTTTACAAAAGGAGACAGGCAGACTCCTCACCTAACTCCCACTGACACTTACCAAGGGTAGGAATTAATAGTGCTCAAGGACAACTGTTAAGCCTTTTAAGACAAAGTCAATGAGAGAGTTTGACAATAAACCAGGACAGTAGTAGATTATTCTTCCGGTGGCTTTCATGGAGATGCCTGGAGTTTCAGTTAACTTCTAAGCACGGAATTACTACAAATGATATTGGCAGGTGGAACATATTCTTGGGTTTGTTGGCTTTCTCAGTCTCTAGATCAATCTCTCAAAGTACATCCATTTGCTTTTCTATTTGGATTGATTAATGTATTAGAAGTATAAATCGTAAGGAAAAATATTACAATGGTCTAGAAATGGTCTAAACCAAATGAGATTCACATTTGGTGGTTGCTAGTTGCTACAAGCCAAGTTATATCTTTGTTCATAAAGGAGATCCACAAAAGTTCATAGATAATCATAACTATTAAAATTAAGACTTTTTTTTCCTTAAACGGGTTAAAAACATATTCTTAAAATAATCCGCATAAAAACTTCGGCACAGCAGATAAAAACGAACATGCCCACATGATGCCATAGAGTAAAAATTCACAAATGAGGCTGCAGAAATAACAAACAAACGTGACGTGCATAAACCAGCGACGACTTTGCGAAATTCCACTGTCTGAGGTGAGCCTTTTCCTCTGCAGAAAAGGATTGCAAACTGCTGCAAAAAGTGTTCAGAATCGCTGCAATATATATGTCAAGAAATAAATTACTCTGAAGTTTGCTTCTCTGCCCTGGTTTAAAGAGTTACATAAATCAGCAAATTTCTCACTTCCACTAAAATACTAATTAAAGTAAAGCAAGAAGAACATTATCATTTTCCATGGAAAACTTGCCCTGGCCTCAGATTGTTGCAATATTTCACAAAGCACGGTGACAATGCATATTGGAATTCACCAAGGTCATAAAATAAGGTATTACAACTGCTCTCAGGTAGGAAAGCTACTCAGCCTTCAGAGCGCCTGCTCACCATGGACACCTCTATGCACTGAGGGGTAAAACACCCTTTCACCACTGAAGAGACTCTTCCCCTGACTTTTCCCACATTTTACAGTCAATTTTCCAAGTCTGTCAATAATTTACAGAGAATCCCTGTATGATTATTCCTTGCAGCTCCCCTCACAGCGGATAACTATACCACAGCACAACAGCTGGCGTAGCTGAGATGCCATAAACAGGTACAGAAAGGTACGTACGGAGTGCATTTGAGCCCACACCCAGGCTCAAAGCTGTCCTGAGGAATCGGGGAGCTATCACCTTCGAGTAGAAAGACCATTCCACTGGTTGGGCTGAGCTGCGACTTGTTTTCCAGTTGAAGTACACTACTGGTTTGATCTAAATGTCTCTGGATTTCAGGACAGACACTAGTGGACTTTTTCTTGGGGTTATGAAGGTTAACAAGTAACAAAAAAAGGGATGGAAATACCTTATGACTCCTTTCTAGGAATGAAATCTCTTCCTGTGTTATCTGGTAGATATGTCCCTTACATCACTGCCAGAATGCTCCCATCACCTTTTCCTTTCCTGACCTGCTTTGCATTCCTCTCTGGTTCATCTTTGACTCTCACAATTAAGTTTATTATTTATTTTGCATTCATTTGCAAAAAACTGCAAAATGTCAGAAGTCAAGGAAATGTAAAAACATGAACTCGAAGGAAATCGATGCTTCTGTGTCAAAAGCCAACTTGCCCATTTCAAAACCCACTCCAGTGGATTTTATACGTTGAAAGAAGCTATGGCCCTCAGCTCAGACACCTACACTCAGATTCCCTGATGTCTCCACTGCTGAAACAGCACAAAATCAACAATGTGGAACTTCAGCTACAGCACTTCTGCTCCGGGGCTCAGGAAGATGTTGGAACCACAGCAAAGACTCCCAGCCTGCAAAAGCTCTCAGTATTTGGTACAGAAAAGGTGTCTCTCTGAAACCCCTCGTTAGGATAGGGCTGAGTACTAAACAGGAAAGGGTAGGAAAAACTCAGCACAGACATATGCATACACGTGTACTACACGTACACCGAATCTAACCAGCCGCAGAAGCTGGTATGCTGTGTATGTTCACATCACGCACGCCGGAGGACCAAAGTTGTACTTTATATATCACATCAGAATAACAGTTTGCAAATCACAGGTGTGCTCCAGCATCTGGCATGTATTTTAACTCATAGGAAGAAGATGGATGATACCATATAAAGGGAACGTATAAAGCCTAAATTCAGTTTGAAGATGTGCTATAACGACTGTTATAAGAGCAAAATCGGGTATTCTGGCAAACTAGGAAATATGCTGAAACATTACAAGAGCTAATCATACTGCACAATACCATTAACTCGGCACCATGGACATTTGTAAAGATACTTGAGGCTCCAGAGTCCCAGTTTGCCAAAATGCTAAACAGAAGCAGCAGCTCCGCTTCTACCAAGACCTTTTTTTTTTTTTGTCATTTCTACTGTACCCATTTAATGAAGCATGAATTTTAATTTGGTCTGACACTTGGATATATTTTTAGATTTGATTTTTGCATCCTTTGTACACAACTCTGTTTCCAAGCTAGGAGATGTGTTACAGGATGCTAAGCCATGCACATTAAAAACCTCTTTTTCATGTAAACTGTCACATAGCACACGTACAAAAGTTGATCCAAAGCAAGACGTTACTAGCACAGAAAACTGGGCTACCTGTGGATGCAAAGGTTACTTCAAATCTAAGATCTGCCAGTTCTTTAACTTTTATTGACATAGTTATTTGCCAAAAGGTATATATTTTAATGGTAAGATTTTCAAAGTTACTTCTGTCTGTCTGCTGCACACACATCTGAGGTACATAAATCTTTGAGCATTATATAGAGTATTTGGACAGTACAAATTCATTATGAAGTTATCTAGAAATGATTGAAGTACTCTTTGATCATAAATATGCAGCAGCAGCGGCAGCCAAGGGTTTGCTTGGAAGGTAATAAGTAACATGTGGGAGACAGACTTTTGGAGAATCGAGACACTATTTTCCACATTTCCTTGGTCCCTATACATCTGTAAATGTAAATCCCAGACACATGGGATGAAAGGGACAATATGTATTTCTATAGTTTACAAACCTATCCTGTCCGCTGTAGCACTTCATTTCCATGTCATTTGTAGTAAGGCGAAATAGGAGCTAATAAGTGATGGATAAACATGATAAAGACAAAGCTAAGTTTAACACCAAATACTGTTATTCACTACAATGAGATCAGAAGCAGTGCAAAGCATCTGATGAATGCTGCTCATAAGATTTTTCTCATCAGCACATGTTCCCAGGAGGGTGCCCAAGCGACATAGTTATCTCAGTTCTGCACTACTGGACATACAGATACTTAATTATTCATTTTTTCAGCAGAGGTCATGCAGAACATAATACAGGCACCAGGCTGCAGGAGGTGTGATAGCAAACACAGTGCAACAGATGGTTTCTGACCCCAAGACCCTGCAATGTGACTGTAAAAGAACAGAGCAAGACTGTTGGGGAAGCCCAGGCATGATACAGGGTAGGGCAAGAGGAACGGGTCTAGACTAACCCACAAGCTACATCAGCAGCTGGTGAGCCTGCAGAGGTTTTAAGGTGAGCTTTTAAAGAGGATAAGGATATGACTTCATAACATTCCCACAGATTTGTTTAAAATCTGAAGAATAATCTAAGAGAAAACCTAAAAGCAGCTTCTAAAAATCTAAGTGGTCACAATGAGATGATCTCATTATCTAAATAAACATAGCAATGGTTAGCCCAAAGGAGGCAAGGAAAAAACAGGTGTAGGGATAGCTTTTTAAAACTCTGATTTTGGTCTTATAATTAAATGGCTTCTGAGCCTATTTGGAACCTTGGATCTTTCAAATACCACCACACTGAAAAATGTCCATTACTTAAAACCAGCTACCAAAGATGGAATTGCAATAGAAAAAGTTTGTTGACTGGTTGGTTTTTGGTTTGTTGTTTTTTGTTTTTTTTCCTTTCTCATCTTTCTCTTCACTTTATGCTACTTCGGCTTAAATAAACATATATCAACTTTCTGTTCAGAATTTCAACCAGATGCAAGATGGCTCCTCTGCCCACAATTCAGAAACACTTTCAGATGCAAGACATGGTGACATACCATGTCCTGATTCACTGGTGAGTTACTCAAGTTCTCTGCTATATTATGTGCTCTTTTCACTATCAAAGCAATCAGCTTTACATCATAACTGTGTTAAAATACGCTGGAGAAGCGGGTTATTGGTAAATGTTTGAGATTTTCTTTTCTTACAGTTATAAAATACTTGAAAAACCGCAGACGGCAAGTGCTACAAATGGATTCAGAATTAATATTAATATGAAAAGGATGAACTAAATGACCGCTGATGTCTAGTTTACCTAAATGTATGGACATAAAGTATCTTTTCATCTCTGGATTGTGAAGGTTATTCCAGTTTTCATATCTTGATTTTCCATTCCCATGTTAAGTCACCTTGATCGATACCAGGGTCCTTCAGAGTTCAGCAGCAAGCTTTGAGGTTAGGGCCTATTTTTGAGAGCCAGCGTGGATTAGGGTTTGCACAATACACACTGAGCAGTGGTTTACACAGGAGGGAATACACGAAGGACCCTAATTATGAAGCTCCCACTGGGAAATCTGCAACATGAATAAGCCTGGAAAATCTAAGTCAATAAGCCAATTAGAAGGTCTAGAATAAATTTGCCATGGAATTATTTTATTACGACCATGGCACAGCACTCTCCATAGATTCTCCATCCTTTTCTTATAACATTATGCTTAAGTTAGCCTCTGTACGTTCCTAATTTCCAGGCACTCAAGTAAGTGACGAGTAATGAATATATTACCAGTATCATTGTTTTATATGTTACATTGGTGGCAAAAGCTGAGCACTAGTGATTAAATGTAGGAAATTAAAAGCTGCTGTGAACAGTTACTTTCTCTCTCTAAAGGTTTTATTCCCTCACCATTCTTGCTCTTGTTGCTTTAAAACAGGAAAAATGCTGTGGTAGTGATTTCTTTATTAGAAATGTCAATAGGGTCTGCCAAACTTTAATCAGCTCACTTGGCTGTTAGACCAGGCTGGCATAAACTTTCTTTATGAAATAAATGCTTGTCTTACTGAGTTTATGTTAAAATACTGCAAATACCCCCAATATGTTGAATGCAGCATTATCTATCTTTGAATCTAAAATATGTTAATCCCCAGAGATGGAGAACTACCAGTGTCAAAGATTTCAGTCGATGCTGGTGACTTTCACAATCCAAACTCTTTTCTTATTCAATTTTCAAATAATTGTGGATGAGGGTTTTTTCCCCACTTCTATGTTTCCACATTTAAAGCTCCTACGACCGCTAGTTTCAAACCAGCTGTAGGTAACCTGCCAAGCAGCAGCCTCTGAGAACAGCTGAGAAAGCTGTTGCTTCACAACTTTGAAGTTGACTGATCCGCTTTCTCACTGTGATCCCAGCGGTATTAATTCCTCAGTGAGAAAGTCTGCCACAATAGTCTGGTCTAAGACTTGACAGATTTATCTCCTATTGGTCACTCTGGAACCAGATAAGAAATAGGGAGAAAATGTTCTTCTCTTTGTCTGTTCTGTATCACCACTGCTGTACAGCAATCAAAGGAGAAACTGGAGAAAGCATGGAAAACAGGAAGAAATATTTCAATTCCACCTGGTCAAGATTGTTAAAGAAACTAATTATATACATGCCTGACTGGAGACACTTCGGCTGAACTTTTGTATTTTCCCCCAGAAGACAGTATTCAAGCATTTCTGAAAATCATATCTCAGTTCAGTTTCTAATTTGCAAAATTAAAATTTGATGCAACCAAAATCACTACACACCTTAGAACATATTTGTCTTATTTATTATAAGTTCCTGCGTTATGCCAGTGCTCCAAGGCTGACTGTCCAAACAGCCCTAGTCTCAGCAGCATTCCAATCCAAAGCTTGTGCAAGTCTAGAGAAACCTATTGACTTAGCTGGTATTTAACCTAGTCTTTTCTGTAAATTAGTGTTATCTGATTAAGCAATGGATGTCTGATGACTTACTCTAGATAAAGATCTTTACCATTATCTCTTGACATAAAGTCCTCGCAGCCATGATTCCGTAACTTACATTTCATACTTTTTCTTTTATCAATTTGTCCTTCTCTTAACTTGAAACATCCTCTTAAATCCGCCCCACCAATGGATTAATTTTAAACAAATATTTCTAGGAAGTATGTATCATTGCTGAATTTCAAGGAAGTGTTACTGATGCCAGTAAAATTTAAAACTAGATTTAGAATGGGGAGCTAGGGAAGGGTTATAACATGTGTTGTAGGTCCACCTTATGGAGGTAGGTTACCAAGATGTGAAGACAGCAGTATAGAAATTATGAAAAATCCACGCTTCTAAAACTTCCTGTTGAGCAAAATGACGTCTCTCTCCATGGCTAACCATACCAGTCTGTGATGCTCTCTGAAGGCATTCACTCTTCTTTCTTCACCTTTAACAAAGTTTTATCTATTGCCTACAAGATGAATATTAGTTACACCGACTGATCTCCCACCTCCTCTTGTGTAGTAGCAAGAGTAATCAAGAGGAGACTAAGTATGTGCATACTAATGAAATGCAACTAAACAAGTGGTTTCATTCAATGCTAACTGAAGTGATGCGTTTTTCTATCCAAAACCCTGTAAAATATTTCAATAAAAATGATAGAATCCCAAACAGCTTTAAATTTCTTTAAAACAAAGCAACAGGGCAGAGAGAAAGGAGGTGTGAATTTCACCATATAAACTTCATTGTTTGAGACTGGGTTCTTTGAGGTCAGGCTAAAAGAAGGAAATGCCATCTTTCAGCCTTGGTATATTCTTCCTAGCTACTCATTTCCTGCGAGACACTAAGAAGGAATCATGACAGATGACTCCTTTGCACTATCCGTTTGGCCCAGTTTCACAGCAGAGATCAGAAAATTTATTGGATTTTGCCTGAAAAAGAGACAGCACATAATAACCCTTGTCTAGGAAAGATAAATAACATGCTGAGTGGAGGTAGAAAAAGCACCTTATCTGTTAATTGTAAGGAAAACTGTAAAATCAATATGGATATAATAGACCAGTCAAAGCAATTTTCAAATTCCTATTCAGGTGTGAGCAATGAAGCAGTGCCCATTGCCAAGAAAGAGGTCACTCCTGTCACTGTCCGTGTTGACAATGCATTGCTCGTTAGTCCTCTCTCCCACATTTTCATTGCATGGCTCTTCAATTTGTGTAATAACTTTTCTCTATTGTCTGCAGTTGTAGCAGCTAAAGCATCTCATGGAACTCAGGTGTGTTGATACCTGGTTCCCTGGCATGGGTTACACACTTTGTGCTTAGGTTTTACAGAGAAGTACTTGTTTCAGGCAGCCAGTTGCAGGGCAGGCTGGGGGGTTGTGGAAAAAAAGGAATAAAAAAAGAAGTATCTCAATTTTTATAAAATCTTACTCTCTCTGTTCAAAGCAACAGAAGCAATAACATCTCCCTACCTGCACTGTTTTCCTCCTCTTTCACTCTTTCCCCAAACAACCTCCAAACTCCAATGCAGCTGGATAACTGTGTTCCAAAACCCACAAATTCAAGACCACTGCTTTTCTCTACTTCTTGAGACTCCACTCGGCAATTTTCCAGAGCAGAGAAATAGTTTATTTCTTTCTATACAACTCTGCTAGCCCCAAGGCAAAGTAACTGCTATCGGTGGCCCCCAGAAAAGAGATGATCTGAGACTGAATTAATTAATTAAATGTTGTATCTCTGACAAAAAAAAAAAAATCTTCAAATGTTTTAATCTAATGCATCTAACATAGTTAATTACCTGACAAGGAATTTAGATACTGCCCCAAGAGAAGAGGAAATAGAATGTTCTAAATAAAACATGACTATAAATGGGGTGGAAATCACAACTTTGCTCACGTAGTAAAGATTTTGCCTTCCTAGGATTTATCTAAGAGAAGTGGGAAATTGTATAAATACTAAATTAAGCACCAGAGGCTATTCACACTGTCCTTTACATAAAATTAAATGCCTAGTCAGAGCTTTGCAAACAAATTGATGTTACAAGTGAACAAAGCTTTTTCTTTTTAAAAAGCTCTGTGTCTTGATCTACACTGAAGAAGAGGTTTTGGTTGGGTTTGGGGGGAGAAGGGCAACATTTCCCTATTCCAAAATCACAATTTAAAAATTGTGATTGAGTGCAACTTCAAGTTTGCTGATGACACCAAGCTGTGTGGTGCGGCTGACACACTGGAGAGAAGGGATGTCATCCAGAGAGACATTGACAGGCTTGAGAGGTGGGCCCATGCAAACTGTACAAAGTTCACCAAGGGTGAACCCATGGCCCGTGGGTCAGAGCAATCCGAAGCACAAATACAGGCAGGGTGGAGAATGGCTTGAGAGCAGCCCTGAGGAGGACCTTGGGGGGTGTTGGTGGATGAGAAGCACAACATGACCCAACAATGTGTGCTTGTAGTCCAGAAAGCTGACTGTACCCTGGGTTGCATCAAAAGAAGCATGAGCAGCAGATTGAAGGAAGTGATTCTCCCTTTCTACACCACCTACTGGAGTACTGCATCCAGCTCTGGGGCCCTCAATACAAGACAGACATGGACCTGTTGGAGCGAGTCCAGAGGAGGCCATGAAGGTGATCACAGGGCTGGAGCACCTCTCCTATGAAGTTGAAGGATGAGAGAGTTGGGGCTGTTCAGCCTGGAGAAGAGAAGGCTTACAGCAGCCTTCCAGTACCCAAAGGGG
>VWZZ01000195.1:513077-641193 GCA_013399095.1 Psophia crepitans
CAGGGTGCCCAGAGAAGTTGTGGCTGCCCCTGGATCCCTGGCAGTGTTCAAGGCCAGGTTGGATGGGGCTTTTGGCAACTTGGGCTAGTGGAGGGTGTCCTAGCCCATGGCAGGGGGTTGGAATTAGATGTTCTTTAAGATGCTTTCCAACCCAAACCATTCTGTGATTCTATGATTTAGTAAAAATTGACTGTATAATTAAAGCCACACAAGGAGCCGAATGCATATACATTTTTTCAGGTGCATCTTAGATGCAGTTTCCATTTTCAAATTATGCTAATCACAAAAATCGAAGCAACTGGACTATCATGGATCCAAAGACTTTATGTGTACTAAAACTGAGCAGCCATTAATATAGCCACAGTGATGATTACCTAAAGAAAACATTTAAACTATTCTGTTTCTTCAGTCATTCTGGGATGTAAAGCTGACCAAAGATAAACCAAATTAATTTAACAATAGCACTAATTATTCTTTTTGAAATGGAAAATTCCTGCATACACAATAGTCTTAAAAATTAAATGTCTTAATTCCTACTAACTGTGAGGTGGCACAAAATAATTCCTTTGACCCAGCTGCTGTTACTAAATTAATTACATATCTAGTTTCTATTAAAGAGAGCTAGGGAAGAATAAACAGATTCAATACAAATGTCCGAACAAATAAAAAGGTATTAAAAAGGTAGGCATACTTTTTTAGCCCCTGGGAAACAAAGGATCACTTTTCAAAGTGTTGCTTGCAAAACTTGACTCCTAGGTTTGAACCATGCCTTGATGCTAGTCCACTGCAGGGTCAAAGAAATACATAATACAAACCATGACAGACAGAAATGCTTGTTAGCAAATTATCCCAAGCAAATGAAGAAACTCAGGGAATCGTCTGTTGGATTGACTCTAGGGAACAAAAATAACAGGCAAGGTAAACCAGTCCATTAGTTAGAGCTCCCACACAGCACACAAGGAAAATGCTGCACTGGCTGCTGAGACACAGTTATCAAAGCCATCTGTATTTTCAGTAGTGCCAGAACCTCTATCATAAAACACCCTCTGTCTCATTTCAAGTTTGCTACATTTCATAAAACAAAATTCAAAGTAATTTTTTAAAAAAATTCATATTTCATTATGTTGCAAGCCAGTCTTTCATTTATTTCTCTAAATTAAGATTGCTTTTTCTTAAACACTTTCTCCAGATAACAAACACTAATGGTTTTTGTTAAGTAATGTTTTCCCTTTGTTTCAGACCCTTTCCCATCTGTTCAGTTGTTTATTGACAGAGGAAACCAATTTCAAGGCAGACAGCAATACTGAACCGAATATGGTTTTGCATTTTGTGTGATTTTTTTTTCTTTTGTGTCTTCCCAGAATGATCTATTTGTTCAACTGTGGTCTAAAGGTAGCAAGAGGGCAGGGCCTTTTTGGAGTTTTTGAATTATACTAAAAAAAAACTTTAATATAGAAGTCTTCTTGTGGTTATATTTTTTGCAAAACTCCATCACAATGTAATAAGACTCAGTCTCACAATCCTTTTTCAAGCAAATTCGCGATCAGATCCAAAGAGAACAAGACAACAAAGCCTTTCATACTTAGTACGTAACTGTCTCCTGTGTCTGTTCAAAAACGAGGACTCCAAAGTCAGCAAGGTAGCATCCATATCAATAATAGGATGACTTCTCTGCACAAACCTCTCAACCACCTTCCTCTCTGAATTCTGCTTCTCTTTTTCCCCTCAGCCTACTAAATGTATAGACAGCTTTGGCTACATTTATAGAACATAGAGCAACAGATCCACACATGTAAAAAAAAAATAATAAAAGCAGCTAGCATAGTCCACTATCAGCTACAGGGGACCCAGTAACCTTTCCAAATCATAAGCAACAAAACCAGTCAGACTGTTCTGCTCTTTTTTTAACCTGTTTTCCCCATGGCAATAATCTTACAGAGACAAACTATATGTCCATTTTTCTGTCGGTCCCATCCTGACAGTGTCAGTGTCAACTCAGCAAGTGATGTTGCCCACTTGTTTTACTTGTAATGCAGGAACATGGGAAGGAGCTGGAAATCCTGGAGGGAGGAGGATGTTGGGAATGTGTAATACCAGGAGCACTGCAGAAGGGCATGAGGATGAAAACAATGTAGGACACAAATCCATAAAAAAACAAGTTTCTGAAGTTCTGCTGCTTACAGAAGGACCAATTTACTTTTCAGAGGGAGAGCAAACCACTATGCTGACACAGTCCTGACTTTAAACATTAAGTATGAATCATTCTAGAGGATGTGATTACTTGAGACGAAAAAAGTTGATTTAGTGATTATTTTTTTTCAATCCCAGAACCCATGGTAGCATGCGTTTTTGCTAATATCATGCAAAACATGCTATTTGGATGTCACCAATATATTACTTCCATATTCATCTGGGGAAAAAAAAAGTTACAAGGTTCATTTTTCCTGCTGTCCATTTCTCATTTAACCAGTAATGTGATTTTGTTTTTTCCCCAGTCATGTTTTATCAGTTTTGCTTTCCTGTTCTCCAAATCACTGAAAAATAACACTGCACCAAATTTGTCAGCTATCAGCAAAAACAAGTCTGCCATTCCATTTTGGGGAAAACTTTTCCTGTAGTTCTCTTTCTTACACTTCCCTTCCTAAGGCAAGTGTTTGGCAAATATTATTTCATAGGCTTCTTCGCCAGCCAGATATCTTAATCACATGGAATGTCTCAATTTCTGCTGGATCTCCTTTTATTTAGTTTTTACAATTCTCTAAAATAATTTGAATGTTACCTTCTAAAACAGGAATTCCTTATTGCCAGGATGGGTATTATACTTACTGGCTTATGCATTCTAGTAGAAATTTGACAAAGGCCCAGCCAATGTACATCAAGATCTATTCCAGTAACACATTAGAAACGGTACAGGACATTTCCTCTTAATCCCATATCCAAACTATTTTACAAAGAATTTGTGCAAAATGTCCTATCATTCAACTTGGCATGTTAACATCTGCACAGCATTTTAACCCGAACTCTTGATCTCTGCCTTTTAACTAAAGATTGAAAATATTTTATACTCCTATCCCTTTCAGAATGCTCAGTCTCCATGGAGACCAGAGGACTATCACTTTTTCTTTATTTTACCTTTTTTTTTTTTAATTAACACCATGGCCATATGCCACTTGAGTGCAAATGCAGTGAAATTTTCATGGGCTTTCCACTCCATTTCAGCAGGATTATAGGTCAGTGAACCTTGAACGGGGAGAGCTAAATACAGTGCCTCCTGATAGACCATAAAAGCAAAGTTAACGTGCCTAAGGATAAGATTCAGTGAAAACCAATAGTTAAGTGCAGAACTATTAGAATTGCCACAGAATTATGTCCGCTATATCTTATATTTGTTTTTATAAGCCTTCCATCCAAGGTTTTCAAAAGCTTTTATATACACTAAGAATGTAATGCTTAATATCACCGCAGTCCTAGGAGCTAGACAGCATTATTGTCCTCACTCTTACGTGTGAAAAAACTAAGCCATGAATATATCATCACTTGTCTAAGGTCACACCGAGTGTGATGCTGCTAACTTACAGCTGCTGCTGGCAGGGCCATATCCATTGACTCGCTGTGCTCTCACTACCCTCACTACTTACCGCAGCTCCTCCCCACCTCCTGGCACTCACATGGGATTTTCATTAAGCCGTTTTGGGGAACTAACACAATATTTTTATGATGTTGGTTTCTGGCAGTTTAGATGCCTGAACCAGCTTGCCGTAGGCTCAGAGCACAAAGGAAAAGCAGGAGGGGAAGGAAGATGCTCCCCCCTTCATTAGGTGCAGCCGAACTGTGGCATCACTTCCCCACGGCAGGGCCAAGCTTGGTACCCAAGGCCCAGCCTCTTTTCCCTCTACCCTTAGCTAGTAAATCTTGTTCTGCAATCCACTGCACTACTCCTATACGTCTGACCAGCCATTTTCTTTCCTAAACATGCTGGTTTTCCTCATTAATTACTATTTAGCTACCTACACACACACCCCCATACTAACCAATCCCAAATCATCAGTGCTACTTTTTGGATGAGAGTACCACCTACAGAGACCAATCAACCAATTATCTTACAAGATCCAAATATCACATTATAAGACATCTGTGTCCTGAAGAGCTCACAATTTTAATATGGCAGACAAAGAACAGCAATATTGTCATCCACCACTCCTCACTGCTTACAAACCTGCAGGTGAACCACACAATTTCTTAACTAACTTAAGCTCTAAATAAGTTGGGGACACTGTGTGACTTGCATCACACAGAAGCATGTTAAGTTACCTATGCTATAAATACAGCAGTACTTACATTTGCTAACTGAATATATACAATGCAAATAGCACAGCTTAGTCAATACCCTTTTTTGTCCGTTGGAAATAATTATGTTCAGCAAACTCTGACAACAGTATATACAAGGGCTTAATTTTCCTTTAAAACACACTGCCTCCTCATGGGAAGAGCACGTGACACCGACTGCTGTCCCAAAATGCCTCACAAGATTCAGCTGCTGGCCAGCAGTCTTTTGTTATCATCTTCCATTCTTCTTTGGCTTGTCATCGTTTAAAAAACAATAAAAGAAAACACAAAAGAGGAAAAGCTAACAGTCCTGGCTCAATACCTTTTGTGAAATGAAGCAAGAAAAGTTCAAAATTAAAAATCACGTTTTTCTATCAGGGAAAGACCCTGACACCAAAACATGTTCCTCCTCTCTGCCCTTCTTAACATATTAATTGGGGTTGTACTCTCCAGCACTTGCAGGACTGCGCAGAGGAAAAGCTATTGACTATGTGATTTTGAAGAGGGATGAGGTGATCGTGCTTTGCTTTGTGTACTGTATGTGAATCAACCGAGGATCTATACAGGAGAAGTGACGGGGCTGATCAATCTTTATTCCTAGACAATCAAGCAAAGCTGCATCTTCAAGTCCTTTTACGGACAGCTCATAAAACGATGGTATTGATCACAATGCCTAAATTTGTAGTTTTGACAATAAAAGCAATTTGTTTACGGAGGGAAATAGCTGTATGAGGTGAACGTATGTGGTTTATTAACTTCAAAAATAATTCTTCTGAGCAATAATGTGAAAGGTTAGACAAAACTTTTTAACCTTGAAGATGTGACTTCCATTTTCCCTACTAAGACATTTTTCTCTTGAGAAAATGTATAGTTTATGTTTTGGAGTCAAAGACTGGTAGCAAGGCGTGCCTCCACACCACAGCTAATGCTTGTATGCTCTTCAAAGTGAACACTTAGATTCATCACAGTTTGGGACGGACTGCGGGGTTCAGACAACACCAACCTCTGAAGGGCTCACTCTGCCTTATCTAGTCCTTCCCCTTAATGTAAAGCAGAACCCAGCAGAGCTGTTCTACCCAACAGCCATTAACCACCCCCATGCTTCTCATAGTCCAGGTGCATCACGTGCTTTCATGCTCAGTCGCCTGCACCTTGTATCCTCCTGAGAAACTGAGGGAGAAGCAAACAAATTTCCTGGTTGGAGGTGCGAGCAAGAAATCTACTCGCCTCAGAGGAAGAGGAGCTGGTAGTTACCACTACTGGTCCTTACCCTGAACACTCTGCTGCCCTGAACCTCTCCACCCAGGGGCCTCTGGAATGACCCCAGCACACGTGCTTTAGCCCAGATAAGGCCAGTGGCTGTCCTTAAAGCAAAGTGCTTTGACTGGGCCAGTTAGCTTATACTGAACCACGTTTGAGAAGCTCTCAGCTTTGAGTGTACTACAAGGAGAGATGTATTTGTAAATAAGCCTAATTCACGTAAAAATGAAGAGAGGATAAAAAGGGCAGCTGCACAGAGCACTGAAGATGTTATTCAGATGAGGATGCAGCTGTAGCTCGTTGTTAAGCAGCCAGGTAGATTCAGTCCTTGGACTTGGGAGCACTAGACTACAGCACTCATGTTCTCATGCAGAGGAGAATATAGCCCAGCTCTAGTGGAGCACACAGCTCTGCGAACAAACCTGTACTGACACTGAACAGGAGAGCCAAGAGCGATAAAAAAGTCTCCCTTGTATTCCAGTGAAAGAGAATTTTTACATCTGGCTTCCAGAGCCATAGTTTTTAGCTTTTTCCCAGTTCCACGTCCTGAACAGAGTCTCTCGCTGCCTGGCATCACAGGCCTGCAGTCACAGGTCTCAGCTACAGCACAACTCCCCAGAAGAGGGGCTAGTCCGCTGTGCGAGTGTGGAGCCTGCCATGACAAGGTGGATCTCTGGGCCCACGGTACACCACACTATAGCAGCTCCAAGGGCACATGCCTCCCGGAGCACCCATGGGCATCTAGTGGTTGCTTCTAGTACTGTTCATCTCCCTGATCCCTTGTCTCCAGCCTTCCCAGCTGTGCTTGGGAAAGATGATGTGTCCACAGGATTCCCAAAGACTATTTGTCTTCCAGCGGAGCTTACCCGGCTCAGCAAGGGATCTCGGTGATAAAAAGCCTAGAAGATTTGGGAGCAGTTAAACTAAAACACAAATGTAATTACTGTTACTCTAGGTCATAGGCTACACTCACACAAATACAAAAGCTATGCTGAATTTCTATCCGAGAGCCCAGCTTCCATTTTCTAGCTTCACACCATTAACATTTTGGTTAGGCTTGCACTGCATTTTAGGCTAATTCCCCTTTCCTCCTTTCAGAATACATCAAAGTGGAACCTTGACTGAACTCCAAATCCAGCCTACCTTATTTTTGACAAAGGGCCCTTTCAGCATTACAACGCACTCTCCATTGTTAGGCGCTGAAGCCAGGTCTGCGCTACAGAGGCAAAATTTTCTGGAAATTACATAAGCATGAAAAAGAAGCTCCATGAGGATGGAGCAAGTAAAAGCTAGTTTCCTGTAGAGCTCTATCTCGTGGTTGATTGACTCTCCTGTCCAAGAAAGTACATCTCTTATTGAAGATTTTTCCATAATTGGCTATTGATAAGAATTCAGCTGCCTGGGGACTCTCTAATGTCTTTTTCCTCTACTGCCTGCATATTTTCATGAAACATATAAGAATATAATCATCTTTGAGTCAGCTGTGTCACTGTCAAATTTAAAACACATGCACAGGCAGAATGGTAGCATAAGGCTCATTTCCTCAGAAAATCTGGCTAAAATCCCTCTTTTTCCCTAAAGAAAAAACAACAAAATTCAGGAAAAATTGACCTAGCTATAGCTACTTCTTTATTTACTTCATTAAAAGTGACAAACATATCCTTGAGTTAGCACATGTGTAGTACTGCTAGCTGTATTTATGACATAAATAAGCAAAAATTCTTTATTTTGGAAAAAACCACATACACCTGTTATTAGCAATGGGTCTGCACAGCGTGCTACGGTACTTAAATATATATATTTGCCTGTTGACATCTTTAAAATAGGAGGAATATTATACTGTTAAAAATAGAAAACATGAATATTTTTGACAAGTAAACAAAAAAAGTAATATCCACAGAGTACAGAAACAGTATGTAAATTAACACCTAATGTAGCTACAGAAGAAATCTCATATTTTAAGAGAAAAAAAACTTGAAAAAATTAACTTGACATCTTTATGCACTTTCACTGAGATGTGGTTAGCACAGCACAAATTGAAAGTAAATTTAATCTGCAATACATTGAAATGGCAATCACCTAATAATGCATACATATATGTAAGTTAATTTGAATTATTTATTACTTATAGAAATAATTCTTAAAACTTGAGATGCAGCTATACTAACTTCTTTTCAAATTTCTACTCAGGCCTTCGGGGCAGGGGAAAAGCAGCAAAAGTTACATGCACTTCTTTGCAACTACATCACCTTTTGTCCCTTGAAGGTTTATGGAGTTTTCCAAATCCTCACATCTCTAGGCTCAATTTTTGTTGAAGACTGTACGAATTCAAGCTGCTTATGGCCAGTGCCTTCACATCTGCTTAATGCCCCTTCAGAGCAATCCTTCACAATGACACTTGCTTCTACTATAACAAAAGAGATACAGATTCTTGCATATCTACAATAATGTTAAATCATTCCCAAGGACTACCTATAGAAAATCAAAAGCATTAAATTATTGTCTTAGTTCTTTTTTCTAGGTCTATACTACATGAAAGATCTCCTCCTGCATTCTTTTTCTCCAGCAACACCTTCCTCTAAAGTAACGGCACCTTTTAACAGAGCACATGACTCTGATAGCTTTAATGTTTTAGCTTTGTGACAATTAAGGAAGAGACATTCAGTAGAATAAATTAAAACTTGACATAGTAGACTGTTTGAAGTGTCCTTTAATCTTCTGGATGATTTTAAAAGTTCAGCTGGTTATTTCATTTAGAGATCAGACTAAAGCAACTCCGTCCTCCCCCTCCTCCTTTTTCTCTTGTAAAAGATCTGTGACAGCCTGGAGAAATACTGTCTATCTTGGTTCCAGCCACTGCCCCAAAGGTGTAAAGCTATAGATGAGTTCAATACAGCTTGTTTCATTGCTAATTTCAGAGGGCATGTGGAGCTTCTTGTTCCCCTGGCTTAACAGACAAATTGACTTTCTAATTTTAGAACAGGAGCATTCTGTGCACTGACAGACCAAAAATGCTACTTTTCTGATGGATTTAAGTACAGATTTTTGCTTCTTAAAACCATAGCATCTCAGTGACTTAGAAGTTGCCATGAAAAATGGTATTTGGGAATGTCACCCCACAGCCAGATGTTTAAACAATAATCTTCAGATTGCTTGTTCCTTGGGAAATGACTGCTAAGAATAGCTCTGGTTAACCTGCCCTACAGCACGGCACACAGTGGTTGGTAATTGCTCTGATTTTAGAGGAAGACAGCAGACAGGTCTTAACAGCCTATCTCCTTTCACTGGAAGATCAGTGCCTCAAAACTTGGCCATGAGGTTCATGTATGCTGGGGTCCTGAACCCCACGCCCACCCACATCATCACCACCTCTGCCCCACGCTATCAGGAAAGCGGCATTCCCTTCCTTCCCACTCACCTACTGCCCAGTTTCATGTTCTGGTGATGCTTTGTTAGCAGCCAGTACACATTTGCCCTGCCAACATCCCGCCTGTGACTCAGCTCTGCAGAAAAGGTAAATACAGAAAGAGAGAACCAAACAAAGGCTCAAACACACACAATTCTGCTCTGCTCACAGGGGAGTGAATGGCCACATCTCTGCCTTAGTTCCCAGGAATCCCCCTCTTCAGCACCTCATCTGAAAGGAAGACAACTCCTGGAGTGGGAAAGGCAGGTCATCCATAGCTCCAGTGCTACAGAACTAGGTAACCTGACCAAGGACGGTATTAACATCCATCGGTGAAGTGTTTCAACTGTTACTACCAGTCTTTTTAGCAAGATTTACAGACTAATCTAACTGCCAATAAAGAAAAACAAATCTGTTTGTTAAAGCTACATTAGAAGTACGTTCGGGTTGCAAATCAAGCAACGTCATTAAGTGCTTCCTGTGTTTGCATCGTAAGGATCTTCATAATACGCATATTGCTCTTAGTCTTCATCTAAGTATTTTCTTTCTTTACTCTGCTCCTAGCACAATTCTTTCTTCTACACTTTCAAAAGTTCCACTTACTGTACTTTTTAGGTTTTTTTTTTTTGTTATGGAAGAACAAATACTCCATCTCTCAAATGTAAGGGGGATGAGAGCATCATCGTTCCCCCAACTGACCATCAGATTGATATGCACAGGATTGTGCTTGCCAGTAAATAATTCCCTTACCTAAGAGTTGTTTTCACCTGTCTGATAATTATGCATTCTTTTATAACTTAATTCTCCTATAATTTCTATGTTTCTGATGGAAGCATCTGGATTATCATTAGCAGTTCATTAGGGCTTTCTCAATGTGTTTACAAGTTGTGATTATAATTGTAGAGTAAAATCTTTATTTGCGGTTTATCCAAGAAGCAGAAGCAGCATTTCCTTTCATAAATAAGATTAATCTCTTAAACCCCTGAACAGGGGAGATTTTACTAGAGGGTTACATAAGCATGATGAGAGTGCCAAAACTAGAAACCGAAAGAAAAGAGGAAAAATACTGCTTTTACAAAACAATTGCTGATTCCCACCAGCTCAACAGCTTGATGGAAGGCTACATTTCTGAAACTGTGCATTTATCCCCATGCACTAGAGACAGCTAAATTCTTGATCATTTACTGCTTAGAGCCACTGCAAACAAGATTTATTTTCATCTTGTTTATGAGAACAAAGTCTTGATTTTTGAATAAATAGTAATTTTTCATCAAGACATTGTAATTCTCTTTGAGACTCTTAAGGACTAAGTCAGGGATTTATCTCACTAAAATACATAAACCAAACGCAGAATACACCCACAATCCCTCTCTTCCACGAAGTTCTTGGTATTGAATGTGCATAAAATCAAACCTGATTCAATCTATTACTGCTGAAAAAGAATTGCAATATAAAGGGTATGTACGCACTGTGCGTGTATGTGTATCTGACATAAAATAGTTAACAGTGAGAGTATGGGAATATATTATTTGTTGCTTTGATGACTACAAAATTAATTAAGATCATTCAAAATTATTTGTTGCACTGTCCTCCATTTGGTAGCTGACAATGTAGCTACTTGGATATAAGTTTTTGTGTCAGGGATGTGTCTAGATTTAAAATTTTGGGGAAACCAAGTTAAAATTGTAGCCATTCAGCCATGTGCAGTAGAGTTGAGGAGAACAGCATTGTCTATTCATATTAAGAGATGCTTAGAATTGGAAAGAAACATTTTAAAAAATAGAATAAAATTATGATGTTTCTTGTGCTTTCAAGTGAAGACTCAAAAATTGGCAAGGGATGTATCATTTGGATATTTAGATAAACTTTAGATTTTGCATCTGAATTACAAAACTCCATTATGTTTTCCCTAGCCCACGTTTTTCCACACTGTCACTCTTTGGGGTGGGGGAGCGACACAGGATGGGAACGTTATTTTGAAAAATGGTTGATAGAGACTTGTCAGAGTTTGTCTTCCAAATTCTTCTCTGCCCATAATCCTATGGAAAAAATACCATGTGTTCATGTAAGTAAAGCTGTTTTTAATGAATATGCATGAAAGATTAATTCTAAGATGTCCCAATTTCTGCAACTTTTGAAAGCTTCTCTGCTATGGATGTTGACGAATGCATAACGTATGTACAACATATATAACGCATTGCACAGATACTTATTATGTGATAATCTTCATATTTTTTTATAGCCATCCTTTGTTCTCTTCTATGCCTTTTGCTTTCCTTGCTTTGCTTTTTCCTTTCCTTAACTACTTCACGCAAAGATCTGCATGTGTGTAAGAAAATTAATTGCTTCAACAATTAACAGGAAAGTGCATCTCAGAGGAAACACTTCATAATCGATCTGTTTCCAGGTACAATATTTGCCAGTTAGGAATAGATTAATTGGATTGAAAATTATTCAAGCTAATTATTTTCTTTCTAGTGTAAGATTAAATGTAAGATTCAAATAAACTGAAAACAGAGAAGCTCCACTCAGCACTTTACATTCTTCTGAGCTCACAGTGATATGTCATGTAAGACACGACACAGTCCCATTTTCTAAGATGCTGCTCATTCTGTGACCAGGGCTTGCTGAACGAGCATGTGGCACTGTGTCGCAGTCAAGTTGGCCCATTTATCTCCACATGGCACTACTCTGTGCCACACAGACATATATTTCTTGGTCTCTGCTATGATGACCTTCATCTTTAATATGGGCTAAGAGCATGTCTGCACTTGCCAATGCTGCTATAAACAAACCTGTGGAGACTTGGAGACTCTGGTGCATTAAAGTATAGCTGAAACAGGAATTACATAAATACCAGAAACAGATGCTTTGGGACTGATTTTATAGCTGATTTAGAAAGGCAGTATAAGAAATAGAAGATGAAAGTAATATAGTCTCACTTCCAGCAGTATAAATTGAATAGCTATCCTGTTCCACAGTCCCCATGCCGAAGTTCACAAAACCAGGATTTAGGAAAGCTTCCAGTGAATAAAGACTTCAAAAAAGAGAGATAATATCTTGTCAACATTGAAGGTATCCTACAAGTATTTCAGCTAAAGCTGAGGAAAAGGCAGACATGCATTCTTGCAGTATGCCAGAAAAAGGTTTATGTCAAGAAAGGATGGAGAGAGTAGTCATCCATTTAGCTAATTGCACATCTGAATATTAGCTTCGGGTAATCCCTGAAACTAAGAATAATATTAACACATAAGTGCAGGCAATCCCTCAGCTACCACCTTGACAATGAATTTCAACCACAGAGACATCACAGCCAGCTGATCCCTTCATCTTCTTTCTATCATCAACACGAGTGCAGCGTAAGTGGTAGACAGGCTCTTTGTCAGATGGTTTCATTCGCTAGCGGACTGTGACCGCATCATGACCAGCACAGAGCCTAGGCTGGCCTCGTGTCAGAGGCAGAACAGCAGGGCTTCAGTTACTCAAATTTTAATGTACCTAATATGAAGTCATATGTATGCTTTTTGCATGGAAAAGCTCGCAGGGATTACTCAGGAAGCAACCGAAATGTACCCTGTAATGATTCCTGTATTTTTCCAAAGAATCATGACACAAGCCAGTCTTCCTGGCTCTCTTATTTGCCGTAGAAGACACAGCCTGGTTCCCCACTCCTACAGACTCTAAAATGTAGTTTTGTCTAACTTATGTAATGCATTTTCTGTGCATTCCTTTGCTCAACTTTGTGTCAAACTATCATACGTAAAACACAGGATTCAAACTTACAATATGAGGATGGATTTCAAATGGAAAGATTCAGACTTTAACAGAGGTGCAGATGGAAAGTGTACTGAATTTTAAACCAGCTCTATAAAATACTAAAATTATACTCAGATTACACCTTAGGTTGGAAAACACTTGCAGAAGATGGACTGTGTTGGTAGAGGTGGAAGTATTGCTTGTTGTTGCAGATTACCAAGAAGGGGGAGGAATGAATCACATTACACACTCCTTTCATGTAACCCAAAATACCCAGTGATCACACAGACAGCTCTGCCTATGGAATCTTACACCTCAGTTTGCTGTCCTGTTGCTGATTTTTATGTATGGGTGTGTGTAGTATGCTGGAATCGATGTCCACAAAGACAAGGCATCCTCTTATCCTAAGAAAGCCCAGTTTCATCTATTGGCATTGAAATGAACAGAAACCTCTTCAAAAAGAAGCCTAAGACACACTACCAGCTCCAGAGAACTTTATATAAACTCCTGGGAGGGAAGGTTTTTCCTGATTAGAAAAAAAAGAAAGTAGCCTTTAGTGCAAGTTGACACATGAGGAGCTGATCTCCATTTAACTCCTCTGTCACACTTCCCACATGACCTGGGGCAAGTTATTAAGGCTTGTGCAGTTATAAAACAATGCACCACTGATTTTTGCATTGTCTTAGTGATTAGCTCGGAGCTCCCTGCTCAGTATATCGACTGATCTGGAGCTTTTGCTAAGGCTGGCTACGTAACCCCAATTCACTGCATGCACATAAATCCTAACAGGTGATGTCATTGATTAGCATCAGAACTACCCTTAAAGTTAAGCTTATGTCCTCTCTGTGGTTCTACCAAGCTGGGACAACAGCCCTCTCTTACCCCACAGAGATGGTTAAAAGGCCAAGAGTGGACAAAGGCAAGATAATTTAGAGGATGAGTTCTATCTGCATCGTCAGTTCGTATAAACCACCCACAGATCTTTAATGTTGCAATCCTACCTTGTTCATGTCACCGATAAATCTATATGCTAAGAATTGAAGCTGTAAAATAACTCAAGCCTGGTGAACTTCAGCCTTGTACTTGCAGTTAGAATTTACTTAGGATTAGCTTTATGATTTATATGGATGCTGGGCTGTATTACATAATTCTGTTAACCTTCTGAACCACACTGTGCTGCATGTAACTTATATGTGATAGCTGGATTTAACAACTTTTTATCCAAAAAATAGGAATCCCCATGTCTCAACAGCAACAGCCATAGTTTCAGCCTCAGCTCACTTTCTAACTCTCTAATTAGTATTACTTCTTACAAGAGTTCCTCCGAGGAAAAGAAAATCAACAGCACCATTAGAGATACTTTCACAAGACACATTTTTGCATTTAATATTAGATTTTTAATAGACAGGAGATTACTCACTTGCTGTCTCTTTCATAATAGGTAGCAAACTGTTTTTGTGCCACTGAAATTCTTATTTTGAGCCCTGGGGACTACAAAAGCTTTGAGAACTGCATTGCTGAGTACCACAAACACAGAGCAAGCTTGATGATGATGAATCCTTAAGGTTCTTAAAGGAAATGATTCCTCCTCAGGTCTAAAATTATATTTATCAGACTGGATAACACCAGGGTAAAAATAAAGACACTAAATACGCATGAGGTTATCCAGACCATTGGACTTGTCCTTTAGCTACTTCAACATCATATAGAAAGTAGTGCATCGCCTCCACGAGAGAGGTGACAGAAATACCCATAAAACACCAGCATATCACCAAGGCAGAAAGAGAGGAAAGGACAAAACCCCAGCACAATCTGTGAATGATCTGCCCTCTCTGTCACTGACTTCTGTCATCAGATTGCTTAGGCTTCGACTGTTTCCCCTCAATTCTTTGATTCCCAGTTCTGCATGCCAAGAATTCTCGGTGAAAGGAGATTAAACACTTAACATTATTTATTGTTTGTGGATTTCACAGAGGCAGATCATTTAATCTGAACAATTACAGTATCTTCAAGACTCCCTCTAGACAACTCCTGGCATTTTAGCAAAGTCATGCTGATCGCTGTGCTATAGAACCTCATTTTATAGAGGATACTGTATATCAAAGGAAACAAACCTAATTACCAGCACATCATAGACAACTTTGTGTCTTAAGAACTCCTTGAAATGTCAAAAATATAACTCTGCCTTCTTCCATGTAAGCATTATATTATAGTCTCTAGTTCCGTGAGCACAGGAATCTTCAGAATTTCTCCCAGGACTGCTCAGTTTCATTAAACAAACCCTTACCTTTTGAGCTATCACAATGACTGTTGGCAAAGATAGCAGCACATCTTTGCTCAAATTCCTGCTAAGCTCATGAGCAGGGCAATACTGAGTACCCGTTACACATTCAATTTTGGTATCATTAACGAACCTCACCTATGAAGTACTTATTGGATCCTTGAATTCCATGATTACTTTTGTATGTAAAATAAAAATCAATAAAATTTAATCCAAAAATACAAAGGGGATAAAATGCTCCTGCTTTCAGATAATCTAGGACAGGAAATTAAATTCATCCCTGCTCACAAACACTGCAGCCAAACTTCCTTGTGTTCAAAGCTCTACCCTGGGGTCACAGCTGAAATGAGTTGGGAGAGGTTACCCTGATGCTAGCATATGTGAAACATGGAAATGGTCCAACTCAAATTAAGAAACACTTTCTCAGGTTGTCTTCTGCTGTACATTCCAGAGGATACAAAATTTCTTCCCAGGGTTTGTGGATATACAGAGATGGACAGCCTGGAGCGGATGGAAAAGTTGTGTGAGTAATCTGAACTGAAGATGGTGGACAGTCAGTAAGTGGCCACTGGCCTGTGACCAGTTAGGCCATTAGGACACCAGTCTGCAGTCACTACAGTCTGTAATTATTCATTGCCCTTATTTTCCACATGGGATAGACTGTCACAAAAGCAGAGCCAAATATAATAACGGACTAGAAAAGGACCACATATTCTAAGACAGATTGGACCTAGTGCAAAACATTCTCTAATTAACATGACATCTTTGATCGGTCTCAATTTGTCTCATTATTCCTACACGTGCAATGAGAGCTGGCAGCTGATAACCCCAGCTCTCCCTGGGGTGTGCAGTGAGCTGGCACAACTGTGACAGTGATCCCAACTCTCTGGTTCAAAAATTCAAGTCCTAGAAAATCTGCAGTCTCTGGGTTGCCACAGAAAAAGGTGGCCCTTGATCCCTTTTGACCCAACAGAAACATCTAGAAGCTAGGAGTGCAATATGTACCAAATCAATTCAACTATCTTTCAATTTCTCTTTTCAGTTAGTTTTAGCTAGGGCAGGAGTGGTAAAAGATCAGGAAAAAGTTACATTTTAGGGATACTTCACCTTTACCACTGTCCTCAAGATGACGTGCATGTAGCAATGATGCAGCTCTGAATATCACCAACTGTAACCTGTCAGATGGTAAATGCTAGATAACTAACTGCACATTAGTATTTCAAAAGAATAATCCCTGAATGAGGGAATTTTATTTTAATTTTGTTTTAACTGCTTAAAAAGGCAGCGTCAGCAATTGAATGCTAATTGTCACTTCCCCCATTTCCAGTGGCATTATGCTCACAAACCAAAGAACACAGGAACAGCCTTCTCTAAGGAGAACCCTAAAATTCAGCTGAGATTAAAGGGAATCATCTTCTTTGTAATGACAATGGAATTGCCCTGTGGTATCTCCTTCATGTAAACGTCAAATACAAGAACACAGTCCAGAAGACTATCTACATGCCTTTGAAGTGTTTTCCTGCAATCTTTTTGTTTTAAAATGAATTAGTCTCTTTCAAACAGGTGAAAAAGTTGGCTAATAATGCCTTTATCTAATAGCTGTTGGTTAATATTTCATCTCTTTTCTTTTGATTTGCTTCAAGACAATAGCCATAAACATTTTTTCTAGTATATTAGCATTGAGTAGGATGAGTTCAAGAGAGATTCTGCATTTCTTGATACATGAAATAGTTTTCTTTTTAAAAAATAATAAAAAAAAGTGGGTCACTGAACCTTGGTTCATACACATTTACTTTGCCTCAACATCTCAAAGGGTTCTCTCTCAGAGGGCACATTTAAGTTTTAAAACGAGAAATAGAACTTTGTGACTAATTGCTTTCAAACAGTGGGATGTAAACATTACTTCTGAGCCCTTTAGTACTTTCACATCATCACAACATATCAAGTCTTAGAAATGTAGAGGTCTCAAATAACACAGGAAGGTAAAAACAAAACCCAAACGGTACATGGTATGAAACTCTAAAGCCACCCAGAATAAACACGTTTACAACGGATCATTGCCCACGTGCCCAGGAAGTATAAATGGATTTAAATCCTGGTGTTTCAATGACAGTATCTGCTCAATATACATTTCTGAATGTATACATAATAATAACACATATCTTAATGTATAGCCATTATACAGTGAATAGCCAGGTTTTTTAGGGTTGAATTTTGAAACCACATAGAAGACATTCCCCTTCTCAACATCACCACCTCCACACCCCCCAGAATACAAATAGTAGTAAAAAAACCCAGTAGAAATCTTTTTCCTCAGAATTCACATATTGCTTTATCTTTTGAGGGGAAAAAAAAAACCCAACAAATAGTCTTGTGTTGCCATAAAAATACCCAAACATACAGCCTAACCCGACCCTTTGCCCACTCTGCTTGTCCAGCTTTTTTAATACCACACTTGAATATATACCATCTGAAAGCATGTATCGTCACTACAGCCATTTTCTTGGGGCTTTTTTCATCATGACAAACAGGAGCTCATGTGATTCATGCACGATGTGGATGTGATGGGACAAAATACATTGGAAATTATTTTTGCTGCATCATGCATCTTTTCTGCAATTCCACTGAGTAGAAAATTTTCTTTCCAAGAAATAATGTACCTCCAGTTGATAAAGTCACATGAAGACACGAATAGCAAGGGAAAAAAATTAATGATGATCTAAAACATGAAACTATTTTTACAAAACATTTTGATGAACACCAGCATGAGACATAATGTAACTATCGTGGCTATTAGGCTGTTATTTGTGTCAAATTTGTTGCTTCAGAAGTATTTTAGAATTATAGCACTCTTGAAAATCTATCAAATGTACTGTCAGATGCAACAAGTAAGAGAATGAGGCAATAGTTCACTGCTGTTGAAACATGAAAACTATATGTTAAATAACCAGATTTGAAAATGAGAAATATAGGGCACTAAGGATAATGTTATAAATGTAATTAAAAAAGTATTACGTAGGAAAATCAAAGGCAATACTGCCATACGTTTTCCTGTCCCCTGTTATTATCCAATATCATTAATTTCTAGTATTATAAAAGTGTTAAGAAAATTAAGCACTGAAATACAGTATAATGAAAAAATGAGACATACAGGAACAAATATGGGATATAACCCAGGAAATACTGTCATTGTCTCTTACTGTGTCAATATTATCACAGACTGATTCATTCGCTCATAGTTCAAACTGAAAATAAGTCTCTACTGATAACAGGACCAGCATCTGGTTTCAGGCAGCATAAGCCAATATCTACTTCAATGCTATAGAACTGTAACACAAAATTGCAAAAAAAAAAGAAAGTATCAAAAGAAAGCTATCTTTGTGATATTTACAACAATAAGCATAGGAAAAGAAAAATTGCTGAGCAAAGCTTATCCATGTTATAGTTCAAGTACATTTGGAGATAAGGCAGTAAATGGTCATATGCAGACATTAAAATTATTTTATACTTGCTTGGCTCAACGGCCTCATTCCTGCCAGAAGCACAGAGAACAATAATGTATTCTGCAATGGAATAACAAACAGTTGTACCAAAAAAATATCAACATGAATAAAATATTTTAAGAGGATCATGACATCCATTAGTATCATATCAGGAAATCTTGCTAAATTTCTCCACAGCAGTTATGGACACAGAAAAGTGCTATCAAATCATATTTTACATACAAGGAAGATCCAATAAATCTGCATCTTTAGTCACCCCAATAATTTTCCAAACCCATCCCACCTCCCATGCTTCCAGTCCAGCAGGAAACACAGGAGAACAGACAGGAATCCCAACCTCCCACTTATGACTATTCTCAATCATCACTAGCACAGCAGAGATGCTCAATTTCAGGTACAAGGGGAAACAGCACTGACCCAAGAAAACATTCTCAAAATGCAATACTCCTTTAATCTCATCTTTCTGTTCTATTCACCTCATCACTTGAGGAATTAAGAAAAGGAAAGACCGGTCAACTTCCAAAGGAAATAAACAAAGGGTGGCACACATCAGGATATATTTCCCTAATTCAATCAGTGTTTAAGTGTTTCCCGAGCCACATTTCTGAGCCACAGGTTAATTCACACCACACCATTTTCTGTTTGGTTTTTTTGGTTCTCTACATGAGAATAGAGGAATGGAAGATAGATGCTTCTCAGAGAAGAACGGAAGTGCTGTGCAGATACTACAAGTAATAAGCCCATCTAATAATCTCATGGGTCAGGATTTAGAGTGTTAGAAAATTATTATTGCCTGAGAATGAAATCAGAAGAATTGGGAAGAACTTTATAATTGCTTCACCACTAATCTGGAACACTGTCGCAAGCCCATAATAAGCAAAGCACCGAGAACTTCAAATCATATTTGACAGATGGGCTTAATTAGTTATTCTCATACAGACTTATAATATTTGCTGTTAATATTCATTCTAAAACACCCTGCTGGCTGTGATAATATTTATATGTTAATCCTGTTACGATGAGCTTTTGGTGCCAAAACCTCTCCAAATCAAGTGATTGATATATTTCAAACTTCAATAAAGAAATGCTCAGGCATCCTGGTTAAGTTTGTCACTTCCACACGTGTCTCCTTAATCCGTGAAATTACACCTGTAACAGTAAGTTGTTTTCATTTTTTTTTAATCCATGTAAAATTATCAGAAATGCAAGAGTATTGAATCTTTAGTTAATTAACATTGCCACCTTTGAATTCCTGTGATCAGATCTATGATTTTTAAGAGTAAATAAACAATATGCAAATAGAGTTTGTTGAATTTCTAACTTAACTATGGAGGCAAACAATTTGGTAAGTCATCAGTATTTACCTGTTATCCACTGTGCCTATTCAGTGACATCAAACATGCCTAGAAAAGGGAAAAACACTTTCCCAAGAAATATTAAGCACACTCTTTTCCTCCATATAATTCTTGATCTTACTTCTTAAAATGAATAGCAAAACAGACATGACTAGATTTAATGAGGAAAACAACATACTGAATAATACATTGCAAATATTTTGCATTTGTTTACAAATAATGAAGCAGTTCTCAAAAGTGAGAAAACCACAAAATCTTAACTAGGAAATCAGATGGAATAAGTCAAATCAAAAGTTATATGAGAATGACACATGCACCTTGTTTTCACTTGATTTTCTTTCCAGTAGAATCTAATACATATATGAGCTCACATTTCTTTTAATAAACATGAAGCATTGCTTATAATCAGCATGCGAATGTTTACAGAATCCACAACCACTGCATGAAAAGCAACATAATAATTTGGGGGTTTTGTGTACAGGGGGTCATTTTGAAGGCTTGTCATTGAATGATGAATAGTGAAGGCAAATAAGTTGCCAAGATTCAATTCACCCATGAGGTTGCGTTATATTTTCCTGATGAGGAAGAGAAATCAGGCAAATGCACTGTATGGACCCAACAAGATAAAACGTGATGGAAAATTCATCTTTGAAATAATCTTTGGTTCTGATCCAATGCCCATTTCAGTCAATGAAAATATTCACACTGTCTTCAAATAGCTTTGAACTGGGATTTTATAGAATCTGTATGACAGATTGTGCTAGACAGTAGGAAGCTCTGACCTTGGCTTATATACACATTGCTGCTTTGACCAATAAAATTCAGTCAGGTACAAGACAATATATAGTTGAAAAAAATATAGATGAAAAAAAATATATAGATGAAAAAAAATTAGGATACTATAACAGAGAAATTTTATAGAATCTGAACTATAATAAGGAGAAAGCAATTTATATCATGGTTATGAAGGGAAATTCTTCCCTTCTGCTTCTTTTCTTATATCCAGATTGCAAAGACATGAAGCTTCCTCATTATGAGGCTCAGAGAATATTTATTTAAAAACTTTAAACCTCATAATAAATCCCCAAAATCTGTAAGATTTTGTAAAATTTCAGAAGTCACAGCCCAGAACTTCCATGTCATATGGCTGGTTTTCTAACAGCAATGCCAAACACCATGCATACGCAGGCAGTCAGATCCTTATAAATATGCAGTTGACATTCAGTTCCAGAAACAATGAGCAAGCAGCAGCAAATTAATATAAAAATATATTTATTAAAGCAATCAGATGTGATTAGAAAAGGAACATCTACCTGCCAGGTGAAGGCTGTTTAACATATGTCAGTGCCCTAAGTTGTTGAAGAATGGGAATGGAAAATTAAAAAAAAAAAACACTATTCCCTCCTATAGATTAAAAATTCATATAAGTCTCACCAACAGAAATGGGGGTTTGATATCAGCAATATGTTTTAAGTTTTCTCTGGATTAAAAAAAAACAAACAAAAAGAGCCCCAATCTACCTGAAAAATGCCAAAGAAAAAGCCACCCCCAAAACCCCACCACAGTCAGCCCTATAATTACCCCTGCTATAATGTCTGGCAGGAAATAACTTGAAGAGATTAAACTAATCTTGACTGAATTGTAAGATATTGTCCTTGTTTCAGCTGGGATAGAGTTAGTTTTCTCCCTAGTAGTGGGTATAGCGGTGGGATTTGGATTTAGGGTGAGAACAATGGTGATACCATTTTTTTTTTCTGTGTGTGTGATACACACCGATATTTTGGTTGTTGCTAGGGAGTGTTTGCACCAGGTCAGGGACTGTTCAGCTTCTCACACTGCCCTGCCAGCGAGGAGGTGGGGGTGCACAAGGAGCTGGGAGGGGACACGGCCAGGACAGGCGACCCCAACCGGCCAAAGGGATATCCCATACCATACGACGTCATGCTCAGTACATAACTCGGGGGAAGCTGGCCAGGATTTAGATCATGGCTCAGGAACTAGCTGGGCATGGGTGGTGAGCAATTGTGCTGTGCATTGTGTGTTTCCTATATTATCATCATTATCATAATCATCATCGTCTTCCTTTTTGTTATATTAAACTGTTTTTACCTCAACCCAAAAAGTTTTATTTCCCCCCCATCTCTCCCCCACCCCACTGGGAGGGTGGGAGTGAACCAACTGCTGTGTAGTTGTTTTACCTGCCTGCAGGTTAACACACAACAGACATGAAACACACTCTTCTAAATACTCTGTGAAAACAGTGTTTCCCGCTAGTTTTAACTTCCTTGGAGTATTACAACTGAGTAACACTTAGCTCAAAGTGCCTGTGGTAGAATTAGCAACACGCTACAAAAGGACAGCCACAGCTTTTCCAAAAGCATTTTCATTATTCACTGAAAGTTATTAAAATCACGGCAAAACGTTTTGAAAAGGCAAAACAACAGCCAGTTATTAAAAGATATACAGCTGGAAACAACCTACCTGTTTTCAGAGGCAGCAGATTTCCTCTGGCAAACAATAACAGCTGGTGCATGTTTCCCAGTATAATCCACGTTCTCTCTGATGTCCCATAAGTATGGGCTGCTGGCTCTGATGGTGAGAATGTTCACACCTTTCTTCACCTTTGCCCTAGGAGAAACAAGAGGATGTTTCACCAATTAGATACAAAACGTCAGCTCAATCTGTTACTTATTTCTTCATGATTTTCTCATTACTGCCCCACAGGAAACGCTACCACTCATTAGAGTTCAGCAGTATTACAAGGAGAAGAGATGAGAGAATTAATTAAGAATTCCATATTTTGAAAAAAAAAAAGATATCAAGATAGAAATGTTATGGAACTAATGGAAATTGTAGTCGTAGCTAAGTTGCAGAGTAGATACGTTCTGGAGCAACACTCCTGCTCTTCCATTATCCACACTACGGGCACCACTGAGCACCTTAAGGCTCGCTCTTGGCTAGAAGGTACTGTATTGGAGAGGAAAGTATCATGAAGTATCATTTTTGTCATAAAAGAAGTCAGGTAGTTGCTGGGGCTTATATCCGGAGTGAGGAGCCGTTACCAGGTCTCATACTGCGAACAAAATCAACCTTTTCTTCTCCCTCCCTCCCCAGATTACTCAAAGATGACATTTCGTATCTCTGCTCCAATTTTCATCATCTTTGAGTTTACAACATTTCTTCAGTTTCTTTTAATACCGTTGGGTTTAACTGTTCCATCAGCTCTCATCCTAAAGTTACTTAGGAATATTCTTAGTTTTCCAAAAGTGCCTGGTTTCTCTGGAAGCCAGTTACTATGTCTGAGGTTAAACAATAGGAAAAACTTTATGACAAAATGTTACAGTTCTGACAACTGCACTGGCTCCTACTGACAGGTACTTTCTGGTTCTCATGTGTTAGCATAATATTTCTGGTTTTGAATAACTGATGGAGAAGAGAAATATATATTTATTTAAATATGTCTTATTTCCTCCTAGCAGGTGCTGCATTCCTTAATTCTTTCTTTCCCATTCTTTAACTAAATCTCTAAACATGTATCTTAAGGCACTACTGAATTAGTCCACAGCTTTGTAACGTTGGCCAGTTTACTGAATTCGGAGTTTCTGGTGTTGTTAACTTGTGGTTTCTGAAAGTGTTTACAAAAACAAAAAGTCCATTGTGGTCAAACAGCCTCACATACGAGCTGTCAGGAAATGACAGTTTAATTATATTTGCTTAGAAACTCACATACAAAATCCGTTCAGTGTTATGGCAAGTTCTCAATTCTGGGCATAAAACCAAAAAGGTATATGATTTTTTTGTATAAACAGCTGCTGCCATGCAGAGATGCTAATATCAGTAAAACAAGCACTATCAGCTCTGCCTCCACATGAAATTACTTGTGAAATCTTTGAAGGACAACATCCACACAGATATTTTCAGAATAAAAAGCCAAAGGATTCCTTCAGCTGCCTTGGACAAAAGAGGTTGCATCTCATTTATTCTACCACTAACTCAGTGGCGGCGGCTGTAATTTTCTCAGCGCACCTGAAAGAATAAATACATGAAGGTCGCCAATTTGTGCTCAAGTTCTTCTACACTAATTTCACAAAATGTATTTTAAGCAGGTGCAGTTACTGCTCCTAGACCACAAACATCCCTCAGGACAAGAGATCAATGGTCAGAGTGGAAACTAAACTGCATTCCCGGCATCTTAGAGAAAGAGAGGGAGACAGAAAAAGGCCAGAAATTCTGGATGAAACATTTTTCAGCCTATGTCTTTAGCTATTCCTAGTGACCAGCATCTGTTCCCACCTTTCTCTTCCACCTCAAAAGGGAAAACTGCTGGGTATCAATGACAGAAAAACAGTTCCCACTTTAGAGGGAAACTAGGGTGGCTCAGATCTTTGAGTGAAGGCGTCTATGTTTAAGAAACTCATACCCACCCTTCTAGCTCTCTAATGTGGTCGCTGTCTCTACTGTAGTTGACTGTGGCTGATGAGAAGGTGCTGATGTGGGATTTGGGCCACCTAGCTGAGCTCATGTATTTGCAGAGGCAACTGTCTGGATGGAGCCATCCCACTGTGCTCAGCTCCAGCACAGGACAGTAACGGAATCGCTCTCAGCCAGAGACTGCTCGCAAGAGCACAAGTGAGTGGTTGTTTCATTTCACGAGGTCACGTACGCCTGGAGCTTGTGCTCCAAGGCTGGCCCCTCAGGTTTGCCGTGCAGGTACAATAAACCACTGGCATAGCGCACAGTAGATTTGATCAGTAACGAATCGCTGTCCCCACAGTCTGCACATGCCAATAATTGTATCTAGTATTTCATGGAGCCTCCTTGGGACATGTGCCGGAACACTGATCCTGTTCGGAGACATTTGGCAGTGCTGGACACAGGTATTAAACCCTCGAATTCTCCTGGACAACATCTGGAAGGGTGGGTGGGGACGGACAGAACACACCCTGGAAGCCCAAGCAGATGGTAGCCTTGCATAAAAGCAACCATTTTCCCACGACTGGAAGAGCAATGTTACAATTGCTACTTAAAAACACACAACAGATTATATTGACTATACAACAGCTATGTTTTTGTGTGCTTTATTAACAAAGCTGGTAAGGAATCAAGAAAAAAGCAGCCTTAGAGCATAGCATATTCTACGTTGCTCTGCTGGCACATACACAGTAGCTTTACTGCGATTGAGAAAGCTGTGCAGGGTCTCGCACTGAAAGCTGAGGAAATTTCTCACTTAAATTTTAAAAAGCATTAAAAAAGACTAAATTACTGTACAAACATGGACACCTAACAGATACCATCCTCTTATTTTCTATCTGGATTCATTTAAACATCAGAGTGATGGGATAAACCAGAGATATGGAGACAAAACCAGTAAGACAAGCTGAGTGCGTTCATCCCTGACATTTACTTTACCCAATAACAAACTACCATCCTGCACCAATTTCTAATGTTTCCAAACAAATGCAGATCCTTGTGTACACTCCTTGGGGTAATTGCAGTCTACAGATCAGGATTTCCTAGAAGAGTGTTTGATAAGGTCTAATTTAGTCATCTATTAAAAGCCTCAGACCCCTAATTTTACTGAAAATTAGCAACAAGATTGTTGTTTTCTTCAGAATTAGAGGTTAGGGAGTCTTTTTGAAGAATCAGTTAAATATACTTCTATAATTAGCACAAAAGCTTCAATTCAACAATCCTAGGAAATGCTTTTTCCTCTAATCCGTCTCGATGCTCTGTTTGCTGCTGTTGGGGAATCGCAGAATTTTATTCACCCGATTTACAATGGCAGTAGCACTTGGCAATTACCAAAGAATGACCTGGATGAAACAGGGTTAATAATAACTGAAGGTATGTTATTTGTCAGCAGATAAAACTGAAGATACCTGAGGTGAAAACACTATGACTGCTGCCAGGGCTCAATTACTTTCTTGCAAATCTGTTTTATTGAGTTGCATGGCTGGCACAGGGCAAGCTGGGTCTTCGACCCTTCGGCTGCTCTTGAGAGCGCTCAGGAGACAGCCTCTCGGTTCAGCCACAGTTCAGCCTACCAAGACTCCTCAACTGCAATACACAAAAAGGCACATGGCAAAGCTTTTTCACATGTTTGCTCACAGTTAGCAGCCTAAGTGCACAGATTGCACATTTGCTTGAAACACCGTGGCTGGGCAGTAGCGAGTGGAGCTGTTCAAGTGTTGTGTGCCCATCGCTTCACTTTGGGCAGATTCTACTTTGGAAGAGAGGAGGAAAGAAGATACTTATTAAACATTTTAATTGTGGTTGGTTTTGAGTTGTGCTTTTTCAAACAAGGATCCTAATCCAACGAAACAGTTTCATAGGTGTTTCTGCAAGCTCTTATTTACCCCTGCAGGACGTTGGTTACTGAGACTTTTAAGTAGCTCACCCCTTGCACCAAATCAATCACGGCAAACGAAGCCCTTGGGAGTCCTCAATCCCTGAAAACCCATCAATGCTGACAGGGTACAAATCAAGGGAACAGAGAAAGAAAGAAAAAAAAAACCCAACAAAACCAACCACAAACCCCACAAAACAAAACATAGAAGGAACTCCCAGAATCAATACATCACACCTGAAATCAAGGGAATACATTTCCTAAGTGGATAAAGATAGTGATTCCCAACGTTATCTCATGACCCACTAAACACTATGTTTACTCCAGTGATAAAAGAGGCTTCAACTCGACCAATTAAAATGCAGGCGATGTCCTTTCTCATTTATCAAAGTGTCTGTTTTAGCATCTCCCAGTTTCTGCAGTTTACAACCAGTTAGCGCTTAGCTTTCAGCCCCTGTCATTACTGCGGGCTGGTAATGGCTGTGAAATTGTTACTTAAGCGTTGTATAAAGTGGAACAGTTGGCTGGTGAAAAATAACAGCATTACAGCACGTGTGCTGCTAAGTGCCACGGTACAGTGTCAACAAAGCGTCTGGTTTGAAGCACCACAGGGAAGGGAGAGCGAGAGCGCGAGCGCTCACACAAATTCACCCTCAAGACGTGCAAGAGATCAAAGCCAAGGAGCACGCCGAAGCCGCAGATATCCTGCCACAGGCAGGACTCCTGCCTCCACACTTTCCTCCTGACAATGTCCCGCGTGCGGTATACCAATATCACACATCCCTCTATTCCAAACAAAGTGCAAACAAACAGGGAGTCTAACCCCTAAACAGCTTTAAGTAAAGATGTTTTAGACCCATGACATTGAATCTAGTTTTCCATTACTGTGAGCGCTCAGGGCAAAGATCCGTGGGAACCTTTCATGCTCTTTCTGAGAAAGCGAGCTACTTTCTACATCAAAGGAATAAAAAGAAAAGGGAGGCTGTTAACACAGTACTACCCCTGGTTATCATCTTGTTACCAGTGGCGGCTAGGAGGGAGCAGACAAATTGTCTGCAGAAGGGTACGTTTTTGAGAGCTTCTAGGCACCTAACACAGACATCACAGTGGGCTCTGAATTTGCCTTGTCACCATATCTTCCCAAAGCACTTCAGAAATAAACAGAAATAGGTCCCCCCTCAAGTTATCTTCACTGTTGTTTCCTGCCCAGAACTTGATCTTAACCCAGCAATGGAGACAGACCAAAGCGGTGCTGAGCTGTACAGATGACAGTCTCCACTTCGCTAATACTCACCGCCCTCGGACTACGGCAACAGTAACGGGTGTGGGAGAGGCTTTTCCCCCACCAGTCCTTTTGAAATCAAAGATAAGCAAAATGTGAGTGGAAACAGACCTGACCATAGCTCTTCCAGTCATATGACAAAGAAATTGTATCCATTCCTACTTACCGGAAAGTCTAATGCACTCATCTAAGACAGCAGCAAAATACTCCCTGCAAGAAACCCTAAAACCATTCACGGTCCTAACCTGTAAATAGCCAATATATGTCATTGCCCAGAGCCCATTTTTTGCTGATGGCTATGCCACAGGTTGCTCTTCATGCAAGCTCTTTCCAATGACATCATCTGTTGATCCAATAACAAATTACAGCTTCTGGAGGTGGAAATATCTAGTCTGTATTTGCTGGGGCTCACTGATGCTCGCTGCAGTATCTGAGGTCATTCTGTTACTGCACATTGCATAAATGAGACCGTTTTGAAACCAGAACACTTGAGTTTGACATTTGCGTCCCGATGTTTCACCTCCTGCAAACAATCTCCATCCCCTCCCAGAGGCTTGATTCCACTAGGCAATCCCAGGACCAGTTCTGTTCTCTTTTTAAGCATGGAAAAAAGGAATACATTTTACTACCCACTACAATCCTTCAGGCTACTGTCAATTTTTGTTGTTTTCATTACTCTCAACAGGTTCAGAGAGGTGATCTAGAATGAAGTGAAAAATAAAAAAATTATAGCTTGTGCTGTCTTCCCAGGAATCCTGGGACTCATTCCCTACCTCACACTGCATCTGCTGCACCTGCAGCTCTCTGTGCTCAAAGAATCATATTAAAATGCATGGAAACATCAGGTAGCCATGGAAAACAGCAACAGCTTTTCTGCCTTTACCTCTGGCCAGGCTTCTTTTTAATTTTGGAGTACCAAAATTTAAGACAACACATGGAAAGACTTTGATTGAAATATTTTTGAACTCCAAAAAAGCTAGTAAGCTAATGAATAGCACTGGCATGAGAATTAAGTATGTTAGAGAGCACACCAGACATAAAAGTAAGAGGAGGGTGAAGCATGGAGCCAAGCTTCCTAAGGAAAGCAAAAGCCAGAGGTAATTCAGTGACAGCAGACCCCTTTGTCTTTCCAGTCTCCCTGAAAATCCATACTTGGGCCAGACTCTCCCCCTGTTTGAGAAGTCCTCAGTAGATTACAGCCTCTTGGTATTGGAAGCCACCACTTCTTCCACCTCAGCTAGTACTGGCACTTCTGTTACCATGGGGGGTCTTGTAGCAAATGAGGAACCATAGTAAATACTTCTAGCATAAGTGTCCCAGTCACTTCCTTTTCCAAAAGCCTTTTTATCTATTGACTTCTAAAGACTGAACCAGACACATTTGTTATATAAAACAGAAATGATCAAATTAACTACTCCATGGTGCAAGGACCGGTTGAAATTTGTTTCCAGCGTTTCCACTTGTAATACAACATTAGGGTGATGCTAAATTTATACACTTTAAGGCCATACTCTTCTTTTGTCCCTCTCTGCAGTTTCATTGCTTTTTATGGCTGAAGCTAACACAAAACAGAATTTGAGCCTGAAAGAGATTCATCTCTTTGAACATCAGTCCAAAAAAGAAAAAGTGTCTGTCACTGAGAAAACAAGCTTGTTTTTGTTAGACTTAAGGCTTATTTGCAGTGATTGGAAGAAAACCAAGGGTACAAAGGCTTTCTGAATTTGTATCTATCACAAACCCCTGAAGAAATAAAGACCATTAAAAAAAGGAAAACAAAAAAAAAAAGTTTTCCCTATCAGGATCAAGCCTTCATAGTTGAAACTCTGAATAGAAAGAACCATATTTGAGAAGAGCCCATCTAAACCAACCATTTTAGAACTGACTAAACAAAATTGCAGCTTTCTCGGTGCAACAGTAATTAGGTCATGTAGTGAAACATTTCATACTAACCATCTGAATGTCTGTCTTTTAATTTTATACCCAATTTTGGCATGGCTTACAAAAGGTAGGATTTGGATGCGAGGATTTAATGTACAGAGCTGGCTTCTGTGATGCTTTTTTGTTTTGTTTTCCCCATTGAATACTTTGCGTACAAACCAGTGTTGTCAGTTGTTTTTGGAGAAGATGCCTCAAAGTTTCTTCAGATTACACTAATAGTTTCATTGATTGAAAATCCACAGCAGAAGAGAATCGGGAGTCCCTGAGATACTGATGGAGTTAGAATAATTTATGGAGAGCGGTCTAGCACAACATAAGCTATTTAAAGCTGTATAATATACCCACAAACTCTTATTAAGGTCTGTCGTTTTCAGCCCTGTGAGACAGAAACCAGTTATCATTATGCATCACCATGAAAGCAGATTAAAATGAAATCAATCTGTTTATCTATGGGTTTGCAATGCAGCTTTTCCAAAGCATAACGTGTTCTCCATCTAATTAACATTTCATGAGGAAAAGCCATTCCACCTAGACACTAAACCATCCTCCTTCAAACAGAGATATTACAAAAATACAGCCCAGGTGGATTTATAACAAAATTTAATTAGCGAAAGGGCACAAGACCTATTGAGGCTTCAAGAGTTGAATTGTGCATACCAGGAGTTAAATAAAATAGATCTCTTTGTAATGTGTATCTCTTGGACTTCACAAAATTGCCTATTGTGCTTACGGTTTATGTCCACACACACAGTTGCATATGTATACACACACATGCATTACACACACAGAGTTAGATTTTATTCCTGTGGCTTTCAAAAAGAAAGTCCTTACTAAAAGTAATCTTTCTCAAGATGTAAAATGCAGAAGCCTCTAGTGAATTAAAAGGAAAGAATACCTACAAATCAATTTAAAACAGAAAGAAATACAGAGTTTGTAGTTCTGACCTCTATTCACTTACTAAACAAGCCATGAGAGGGCCCGATCCTTGGTGGGAACCAGAACCCTTCATGGTCTGCAGAACTGGATCTTTTTGTTTTAGAAAGATCCTGAATTAGAGCTCAGAAAGCAAGCACTGGGGTTTGTGTGAGTAATAAGAACAGCACCGCACCTCCCCAGGGACCCCAGCAGCAATCATCTGGGGACTCCCAACATGAAGAAAAAGTCAGAAACAGGTTTTTCATAAACTTCATGACTGTGTCAGCCAGGAGTCTGGCTGGTGCACCCTTCTGCTAATTTCATCTTGGGGACTCTACATGATGTCAGATATGTGACAAAGCTGAGAAAGAGGGGAACGGCAGCATTGTAACCTGAAGTGGCACTACAGAAACGTATGCTACTAGCAGGCAAAATCTCAGTAACATGGTAGATAAGACACCGCAGTTACAACTGGCACTGTTACTGTTAGCGATGTTCTAAGGAGGTATTACCGTGTTAAGGGACAAGCTGGTACTCCTGCCCATAGCCATACCTCAATACAAATTATGAAACGAGCACAAAGATGTTTAAGTGTTATGGTTTAACTCCAGGTGGTAACTGAGCACCACACAGNCGTGACAAAGCTGAGAAAGAGGGAAAAGACAGTGTCGTAACCTGAAGTGGCACTACAGAAACGTATGCTACTAGCAGGCAAAATCTCAGTAACATGGTAGATAAGACACCGCAGTTACAACTGGCACTGTTACTGTTAGCGATGTTCTAAGGAGGTATTACCGTGTTAAGGGACAAGCTGGTACTCCTGCCCATAGCCATACCTCAATACAAATTATGAAACGAGCACAAAGATGTTTAAGTGTTATGGTTTAACTCCAGGTGGTAACTGAGCACCACACAGCTGCTCGCTCACCCCTCCTCCCCATTCCCTTGGGGTGGGTGACAGGAATGGGGAGAGGAAAAAAACCTCATGGGTTGAGAAAAAGACAGTTTAATAGGGTAACAAAGAAAGAGAATAATAATAATAAAAGTAAAACAACAAAAAGTGATGCAGAAATGCAACTTTGCCACATGCAGAAGGAGGAAAACCACCCTGAAGCCCAGTTTGTTTCCGAGCAGTGATCCCACCTCTCGGCTCGCTTCCCCAGTCCTATCCGGAGCGTTATGTTCTGTGTCAGGGAATATCCCTCTGGCCAGCCTGGGCCAGCCGACCTGGCTGTGCTCTCCCAGTTTCTGGTGCATCTGGCAGGGCCTGGGAAGCTGGAAAGTCCTTGACTTAGTGTGGACACCAGAACTACCCAGCAACAACTAAACCATCAGTGTGTTAGCAACATTATTCTCATACTAAATCCAAAACACGGCGCTGTACCAGCTGCTAGAAAGGAAATTAACTCTACCTCGGCCAAAACCAGGACAAAGAGGAGAGAGTGTCTTAAGGTTGATAGATAGTTCGGGGTCAAGGTGAGGAAGTAATCCATGATCTCCTTTTACCCCAAACCACTCAGCATGTGCAGTGTTGTAACTAACACTGACTTACTGTCACCTCTCCCAGCTGTATGGCACTTTTTCCTACAGGAATGGATAATTGGGCAATAATGAGCAACAATACTAAACAAAACAAAATATTTATGTATTCAAGGGTGTGAAGGAAGGTGTTTGTTTACAGAAATGAAAGACAAAGATAAATAGTGCTGCCTGCTGATTTAAAGTGGTTGGGAGCCCTGTGGACTGTTTCCAACTACTGCTTCTAAAATAAATGCAAAAATATGAAGTAAGGTCTGAAATATATCTTTCTAAACTGCTTGCAAAAAGAAGACAATGCAACACATCCCTTTCTTTCCTGGCCAGACAGACATTAGCAGATCTACTAACAGCACACAGCCTGTGCAACCAATAATTTTTTAATTAGACTTAGATTTAAGAAAGGATAAGAGAAACAAAGCATGGTACTGGGGACTCTGTGCAGTACGAATAGAGTGCCATTTGCCCATTTCGCAGCTGAAATAAAATGGTAAGAACCATACCACAACAAGCACATGAGTGCAGTTGGCTGCAAGCTACCCCTAGAGAACCATCTAGACCACAACATGAGTGTAATGAAGGATTACTCAGTTAGCCATTGCAGGTGGAGTAAAACAGAGCATAGCATATTTTTTTAAGTGCTGTAGGAACATTTATACATGAGCTTTTATGTACACATACATATATTTTTATGCTGAGTGGGCAAGCAACAATTGGAGAAATTCTTCTGGATTCACTTAAATTGGCTGAGAACATTAGGAGTACAGTGCGTAAAGAAGAGGAGGCTGATGGACCGTGCAGTATGAGTACGGTTACAGAAATAAGAATAGAGCTATATATTCTTTATATATACCAAGAAGGATTGATAAGACTATTTCTTTGGCTTTATCTGCAAAGCACTGTCTGGTGCAAGACCTTTTAATTTTGAAGTCCTACAATAAGAGATCATTTTTGAGGGATGTAGATACTACTCCAGAGCTATGACTTGGCTAATCACCTTTTAATCAGACTTGGATGCTAGCAATCAAAAGTACCAGCATTTTGACTTATCAGATCAACAGCTGCTGCCCAAACTCCCTTCAATGTCACTTCTAGCTGTCTGATGTTCAGTGAAAGAGAATGCACGCCTTAAAGCAAACGCTTCAAGGCTGAGGTTAAAGTATATTAGCAATCACAAACATATCATAAATGCAGATAGCACGTTTATCTCAAAAGGATCTCCAAACATGTTTCTGTCCTCTCCTGGAGAGACTCAACTGCAGAAATGCTTGCCAGGGCGATACTGCTCTCGGTGGGAGCTCACCTCCTGCAGCCCCAGTGCTTGACACTGAATCTGCCCTTTCAGTTCTTCACAGTGACACCTTGAAACCCACGGCACTATTGGTGAAGGGTTTGGTGCTTGAAGGTGATCTAAAAAAGGTTCTTGAATAGGAAGTTTATTTCAAACTTCATAAGCAGGACAGTTCTGAGGTATTTCCAAATCACATCCTAATGCGAAATGAAACAGCAGTATTACTGAGCGACGAGAGAGATTACCTCAACAGTGCTAACGAAGACCGATCAGTGAAAATGAGTTAGCACTGTTCCCTAGCAACTTCTCACAGCTGCAGACAATCATTTTCTGGACATCACAGAAACTGTGAATACTTAGTTCTCTTATAAAGGAATTCTCTCATCCATTGCCTATATGCAGCCTCCTCTAGGAGGTAACACAGGAGCAATTTACAGCAAGCTGCACCATTATGTTAACTCGTCCAAAAATTTTTAGAAAGACCCATGAATCCATGTGTGGTGTGTTTGTCCTTCATTCAATGACATGTATGTCAGATGTTCAAAGAATAGCATCAGCGACAGAAAAACAGCATATAACGATCCTCGCCGCAAAAATCCTGAGCCTGCAGACCCTTTTTCATAAAGGTGTTTCCTCACTCACAGCAGAAGCTTCGCTGATTGCTGGTGGCATTACTTAAGGTTTACAGAATGAGGTCTGCAGTAAAGAAAATGTAAAATAAGTGTAAAAATAAAGGGTTCTGATTCTTTAATGGAGAAAAGAGTCTGCATTGCTCCAAAGAGTTGCTATCGGCACAAAATAGATATTCACTGAGCTTTTGTTATATACATAAAATCTCAGGCTGAATACTATACATCTATACAGACATATTTAACCACCTTTCTGTCATCTGCACGAGTGGCTACCAAAGCAACATTTGCTAAATAATAGCAAGGAGTTGCGCTGCAGGCAAACCCTGATAGCTCAGTGAAGCCACTGATGCAGAAGGGAGTTCAATTAATACAAAAATGACACGGCTCGAAATTATTCTGTGTCCCTAATGTAGAGTACAAGCAATGCTGTCTGTATCCAGCTGCAGCAGTTAACTCTAGTGCATGTCAGAGCACAGTTATGGTTATGATTTTAATACTGGAAGAGCCACAGAAGAAGGCCTGGTTGATCCAAGCAAGCAGAAGCAGAGATCACTTGGAATTACACAAAAATCTCCTTGTCGATTGCTCTCCAAGACAGAGCTTTTTTGCAGGAACACAAAGGCAGCTGGTAATCCTCTCCACATATAAATCCTGAAAAACTAATAATTACACCTCCTCTCAGCCTCAAATTTCACACATTTCCTTGGACTGTTTTATTCTATTTGTGTATTTTAATATAAGGAAGATGAGGAATTAGAGACTTCTCATCACAGCACACAATTGTTCTAACCACCCTACTGTGGAATTCAAACGTGTGAGAACCCCCTGATGTCCACCTGTCGGTGGTCAAAGTCAAATGTCATAAAACAGAATGGGGGAACTTAAAACACAGGCTGAGCAAGAATTATAGTGCACATACATTTTTCTTTCATTTTATATTAAAACTTTAAACCTGCTGTCTAAAGATTCAATGTGTCACAATTTTTGGGAGCAGATTGCCCTTTTGAAAATAGAGGTTTTAGAAAGTATTAGTGAGCTCACATCCAAAAATTCTTACTAGTGGCAATGACTGACATTTTTTGCTTCTGCAGCAAAAGCCCGGTAGTAATCAGCTAAAAATGTTAACGTTCTAAATCATTTGCCACTTTTTAAAATTCACTTGGCAGAAGTGACCACTAGGCAGTTGTTTTTGAAAGTAAAAATGTTGTATCCCTGGCTACCAGCTGGTAGGACAAAACCCACTAAGAAATATGAGCTTTTTTTTTTTAATCAGGCAACCAAAACATCAACAAAATGGCTAAAATGGCTAGGTGATAAACTGCTGAGAGTGATGGAATACATGGAGGCTGAAGAAACCGTGATGGAGAGAGAAAAATTGCAGAAAGGGAACCCAGGAAAATAAACCATAAGTTTATCAGACATTGACTTTCCCTCATTCTTTAAACCATAAGAAATGCAACTATAGCTTCAGGAATCCCCATGCTCCTGTAAAATCCAGTAAGGATTTTACAACACCGCGTAACACTACCGTTCAGCATGGGAAACCCATATGGTTGTAGTAAGAAGGAAATTAATAGTCTGCCCAGGGATTAAGGCATCGTTCAGACCCAGTAAAATCCCAGCGCCTGTTTGCTTAGCTTTTTCTCTGATCAATTAACTCCTGCACTCTTGCCAAGTGGATGTGCACTCACAAATTCAAACCTGTTCATGGTGTTTTGACAGTTTTGATAGACTTGTGGTCAAAATTAATGTTCAAAAAAGACACTGTTTCAGCTGCATGCAGCAGTCTTCTCTTGACTGTGCATTGAAGCAAGCCTGGGCCACGTACTGCCCCCTCTGAGCCTGGGTCTGGAGACCAGGTAGGAGCTGCAACACACTCCAAGTACACCTGTGATCAGACCTCAGAGAGCATGTCATCACTAAACATATTTAGCGCTGGGGTAGACCTGGCACCCAAACTCAAGCCACTTGCCTTTCTGGTGTGGGGCTGCTGCAACCCTCAAGCACACTGATACCCAGCAGGCCTTCTTGCAGAGTTTAGCACTGAGGGTGTAGTTCACTCCTTTCCCTCGACACATGCCATGCACTGCCTTTGCTATGAGGCAAAGTAGTGCAGGAGTCTTGGAGAGCTGTCTGTATTGTGATAGGAGACTATTTATACAGCAAAATGATACCGAGGACCTCATGTCTGTGCTAGAGGAGACTCAGTGGCTGTACTTACTGCTGTCTGGTTCTGTGGACTGATGTTCCTTTAGCTGATGGAGTGCATTTGGTGACCACAGCTTCTGGTTTAGTTTAGTTGGAAAAGAATCTAACTTGCATACTACACAACTGCTCTGTGTTTTGAATCAACGCACAGTAGGTGAGAACAAATAAGACACTCACCCTGAAGGTATGCTAAGGGTGCAAACTGAATACTAATGTTTACATGGCAACTGACGTGGTAAAGAGTAAAAAATGTTAGAAAAACCTGGAGCTGACTGAACATTACCCTTTTAAAAAAAAAATATCACTTTTTCAAGGAAGACACTAGTAGCAGCAGAAGCCTCTGAATACCCCAACCTCCACTTTGAGCCATGGTCTTCGCTTGAAGAATTTGTCTTCATAGGAACTGCTTTGAAACATTCAGTATGTTCTGTTTCCATGAAAGTCACTGTAGAAGCCACAACCCAGCTGTATGACCCACTGAAACATCACAGGCTATTGAGGCTGGCAGAATACAATACATGTTGGTATTTTCATAACTGGGTTAAAATTCACAAGGTTGAAAAACCTGCAAAACCTAATCGAGTTTTCTAACACAGTAGACAGAGGTTAACACCAGAATTATATTTATTTGAGACTCAGGATAAGAGTCCCCCGGATGACAATGGGGTAACGGAACCATACTGATTTAAAAGGAAAGTACCCTCACCCATGGGATCCCTGGTACAACACAGCTCTCTGAAGATTCCTAGTGCAAGAGCAGAGCTGACCTATCCTCACTAAGTTTTTAAATCAAGGTATTTCTAGGCAATTGGTGAAAAGTCAAGTCACAGGTACCACTCTCACCTTGTAGACTGTTTCAGGTTTTTTTTGGTTTTTAATGACTTTAAGGCAGAAGGCAGGCAGACGTCTGTTTCATAAAGAACATTTTTTCCAGCTGTAGCTGGAATTTATCCTGCACCAAATGTGCACACGCTGCTATCATTCTGAAAATCACACTGTTTTATTCCCAAATTGCAGCGAGGTAAATGATGAATCAATAAACACAGCAATGAAAAATTCGGTCCACAGTTCATTCAACTGCATTGAAATTAGCCCTTCATGAGCCACTTTGCACACAGATTCTTTCTATATAAAGTTGTCTTTGAAGACCTACTTCAAGTCCACAATAAACGTAGCTCTGCGTGCGTCACAGTCTATTGCGTATCCCTTTGAACAACTGCCTTTGCAACTCGAGGCAGTTTTTAGAGACACTAATTAAACAACGGCCCCTGCCACCACGGATCCTACTGTGAGAAAACTGGTGATGACATGACACACGTGCTGCAAGCAAAGAGCACAATCCAACCATGAAAGCAACCATGCATGCCAAAGGGTCAGGGGGAGGGAGTGACAACTGACTTAAGTATTTAAATCTACTCTTTATCAGTGGGGTGTGCAGAAAGAGCCCAGAGACTGGGGACTCTGAGGTGACTCGGCAGAGTTGCAGAAGGTCAATGTGGAGCTGAGGAAACAAAAGTGTTGTAGGAAAGACCGGTACAGAAAGAAAGAAAAAGGCAAGTGTTGGTCTGTTCTCTGTGGCTGCAGAGGTTCCCTTGGAACTGCCTTTTTCGGTCAGGAAATATGGAAAAAATAATATGATATACATTATTTAAAAGAACTACCTTTCCTACTGGCTGAAGTGCTGATAACAGACAGATGAAAAAAGTCTCTCTTTTTGTGTTGATATATTGCTTTCACTTAAAACATAGAAAATAAGTGTATTGAAAAAAAGATGCTGGGGTAAATTTTTTAGTAACCTTAGCTGCTTGTTGTAACAGGGCTAGTTTGGGGAAAGAGCATGTTACTAGATGTAACACGTCTTACTCTTTGCCCAGCCCATGAGGATGGGGACTAAGTGGCCTCCTTTGGAGAGGCTGTTTCCTGGGCACAGAGACCTGACACCTCATCATCTTTGTCTTGGAAGTTCTTTGCTCAAATGTTGTAAACAGATGTTGGTATTGGCTAGGACAGCAGCCGCCATGGGCACACAGGGTCCCTTGTGCAAGATCCGGCATACAGTACAATTCCCTGCACAGAACAGAGACAAGCAGTGCATCTCTGAAGGAGGAAGAGAGTTGTGGGTACAAGAGGCAATAAATCAGCCCAAAGGTTTTGCTAACCAAAGAAATTATTTCCTCTTCCAAAAATATCTGCCCGGAAGTCAGGGAGTGACTGCTAGAGGAGGTTAACTAAAATGGTACACACTAAAAAAAAAAAAAAAAAAGATAAAATTAATCTGACAGGCTCTTCTGAAGGCTAATTTGAAAACCTTCCCTCTAGGAGGCTCTGACAGCTATCACTATACATGTGTATGTACTGCAACACTGTAGGAGGGTACACTAATTAACTTACACTCTACCTGGCCAAAAAAATTAAACAAAAACAAAAAAACCCACCCTAAACCAACAAACATCCTGAAGGGAAGAAAAGCGATGAACAGCATTGAAGAGTCCGATACCAGGTAGTGCTGTTAGCAAATCCTACTTGTATTAGCAGGTAGGCAACAGCTCTGGAATATACATTTTAGAATTAATTATCTGATGTCAAAGGTTCATTGAGTTTGTCCTTGAGGCAGAGCAAAGCGAGACTGAAATTTGGAAACTGGGTCACTCAGTGTGATACTGAGTGTCAGAGGCATTATCATATTTGGTTATGCATTGACTGATCAGTGTCATAACACTGTCTTGAGATGTATTCTGAACAAGGGATTAATTAAAATAGAAGCTAAATGCTGCTGATATTGGTGATGCAGGAAGAGACTATTACCTGGTAAAAACCAAAGATGGCTAAACACAACGTTAGACAAAACAGAAATTCACAGTAAAATATCATTTAAAGAAACAGAATCCAATTTAAAATAAGATTTTTGCCCGTTATTTCAATAATTCATGTTCATCTCTTTCAAAGTTAAAAAGAAACCTGGTCTTCAAAATGTTATTTGCAAAACATACTCAAACTAATGACAGTACAGTAATATTCACATTTTCAAATGCTCATTAATTTTCCAGCACTGCTGAGCAGCACACCTATTTACCCTATGATAAAATAGTATATTTTTACTTCTGAATAATTGGTCTTGAGCAAACAAAAGAGACAGGCAGAAAAAGAAGTAAGAATTCACAATTTCCTGGATTTTACTCATGCTCAGAGACTGAGGACGTGCACTCCTTGTGGATTTTAAAAAGCTCTTCTGTACCCCCTCTCCAAATTGCTGTGTCTATGCAAATTGCCAGCTCTCATCTGCACTGTCTGATTTGAATGAAATTGGGTATAAGTTGGTTCAGAATTAATTCAAGCAAGATACTAGAAATGTTTCTCTTATGAGTTTCGCATTCTGTGAAGTCACTTTGAAAGTAAAGAAGCTACAAGTCCCATCAGGATATTGTACTTCCAAAAGTAAAAAAAAAGAAAAGATGAAGTTTCATCAAGCCAACAGTAACAGAAAAAAAACCTCATCAACCTTAGATGGGTATTTAAGAGCTAGGAGCCCTTCCTTTTGACTCACACACACTGACTTTGCTCCTGAACCCACTTTACCCTGCAAGTCATGACACTGGGGTTTTTTATGGCATCATAGCAGAGAATTTCCCCTCAGCTGGAACAGGAGGAGGAGATAAAATGAGCTCTGCTGTCCTCAACATGCCATGTTTCTATAACAGTACTATCACTTACTTTTGGGAGAGAAATAGAGAAACTGGGATCACTTCACCATAGTCTATGCTAAGCCAAGTAAGTGACTATTACAGTGACATAAAGTAGGGTGCTAGCAAGGCTCTAAGAAGAAAAAGAACACTTCTGTACTGCTCCTTTGGAAAGAATATTTACAGAATGACTAAGGAAAAAAAAAATTATCAGTTCCACCCTGTGCAAAGTGAATGCCAAAGAAGGTTTGAGTGAGGCCATACATGAGAAATAAAGAGACTAGTTACTAGCAGTAACTAGTGATCTCCTGTCACACACTTTATAGAATAAAAATGGAGTTGGTCAAGTTGGACTAGTGTTCTGCTGTTCAAAATCCAGAAAAGTTATTTTCTTTGAAAATACTACAAGCTCACTGTTCTTCTCAAAATCCGGTCTTGATTGTCTTTCACAGAAATATACACCAGAATGCCGCCCAGCATGAATGTTCACATTTGCAAACTTGTGTCTCGAATTCAACTTCTTCAGTACAGAACACCACAAATTAGATGCAACCCCTGCACCCACAAAGTTTATCGAGCTTTATAGCAACACTCAAGATCTGTAATGCGTTCCTTGCAATTTTTCAGCAAGTAGCCCAATCCCGTTTCCCTAAACACAAACTACCGGTTTTGTGTGCTCTCAACAGATCAGAAATTTGCAAGTCTCTTTCTCACTTTTATCCCTAAGGAGTTCTCCATACCATCTCCCTTCCACATCCATAATTTCTAGTCTGTCTTTTCTGGTTTTATCCTTCTAGCATTCACCCAATAACAATATGATATTTACTTATAATCAAGGAATCTCTCAACTCATTAATTTCTTTCTGGCTTCCTTAGAAATTCCTTCAGAAATTTTGGCTGTTGCTGTCAACACAAGCTGGAGCTGCTTCAAAACCCTGCTAGCTTGCGATGAGAAAGTAGCCCCTTGCAAAACAAGCTCTAGGACCAGAATACCAGGAAAAGGCTTTTACTTGTAAAGCTGACATTGTCATTGCTAAAAACCTGCCCACTGATTTCACTGGCCGCTGGGAATAGCTCAGGTTCATCGCATATAACTTTATTTTAAGACACTAGTGAAGCAGCAATATATTGCAAAGCTGTGTTAAATTACGTGGCTTTGCTCAGCAAGATGTGTTTGGAAATCAAAGGGTGTGATATACGTATTTGCTCCTGTTATGCACAATACATTATTTATTATGTCTCTTTCTCATTTCAAGATTCCTAGACAGGTAGTGAAAAACATGTGAAATGATTCACTCAAGGTTGGGAACACTTACAGCATCCATAATATATCTCAAAATAAATCATGTTGCTTCCAGAATGTACTTCATTTTCATCAGTAGGTTTGAGACATCTCTAGAACTTCTGAACGAGTTTAACAAATCTTCTCAAAAACAGACGTGTATAATTCATCTTATGAATTTCCCATGGAAACAGGAGGCACCATTCATTTTTTAAACCCTGATAGGTACCACACCTGTTAACTTTAAGTCACTAAAGCTCCCCAAAATTCACTTATCTATACAATTATTTTGCCCTTTGATTTGCTTTTTCCACCTCCAGCTCATCTCCTAAACACACAGATCTATCCTTGTCATTCCTGCAGTTCCCTTTTCAGGCAACCCTTTCCGAAAGTTCTGCATCTTCAGAGCTACAGGATGTTTTTAAGGCCTTTGTATTCCATGAAAATATTCACAGGCTGTCTCCAGTTTGCACTCCAGAGACAAGGACCTGTTCTAATGCTATTCCCCAATCTTTCCTGCATTGTTACCAGACCATTAAAGGTAGGACATTTCCATGTAGTTACTAATTACTGCTTATTAAAGATAACTACAGGTTTTGACAATGCATGGTAGTACGTAATTTACATAAGCTAAAAAGACAGGGGGCACTTAGTATACACAAAGGCACGTAGAAGAGATGGCACTATGTGTATTATGAATAAGCATATTATGCTAAAATTGTCACTTCACTAAATTAATCTTTCCCATTATAAACCTATTTTTAAATTCCCTATCACTACAGAGAAACTCAGAACTAGACTTCTGCTTGAAACACATTATTTATTATTATCAGAATATAAATAACATTTATGTAAGACTAATTTTAATTCTGTCACAGAAGTATAAGGGTGGGGTTTTTTTGATTCCAAGGATATCTGATATGTAAATTCTTTGTCTAACTGCGAGGTATTTGATCAGCTTGAGACCCACGTGGTCAGGTTTGTTATTGAGGTTTGTACTGCAGTAGCCACCAGACTGTACTTCTGAAAAGAGTGCCATTGCTGATAACGTTTTCCAAATTGCCTCTGTTAAATACTAGAGTACATGTTCATACATCTTCCTAAACAACTTTTGAAATCTTGCAAAAGATTTCACATTTTAAAGAGATATATATCAAAAAGTAAACCCCTTGTACAGTGCTCTTCACAGAATGGGGTCCTACAGGTGCTGGCTCGCTGACAGCCAGAATAATCAGGCTTATACCCATGCAGTCCCTTGCTGACATTAAAAATCAGAAAGCAACTATACAAATAGCCACTCCCAGCTATGCAGTCCCCACCCTGAGATGTGCCTTTTCCATATCACAGTTTCAGGGGCTTCTAGGCACCATGAGAACACAGCACCATTAACGATCAACAGGATCTAGACTACAGAGTCACTTAGGTGCTGGAAAGCCCTCTGAAAGCATTGCCCCTGAACTCCAAAGAAGAAAAAATTCTGAACCCATAATCAAAACAAAATGCAGTCAAGTGCCAAACCCACATCATATTCCTTTCCGCATCCAGCTGCAGTCCACCCTAATGACTTTCATTTGCAAAGCGGGCATAGGTGACTGGAACAGAACGAGGTCTCGTCATCTACCTTGGTGCAACAGCGTATTTCTCTTCCTGAGAATGTATTAAAATTTGAGACAACCAGTTCTTTTGGCTTAATAACTTCCGTTTTCAGTTTCAAAGAAATGCATAGAAATTCTGACACCTATCTGAAATTAAGCCCATTTTATTGAGATTGGGATATGTATATTAAGTGTCTTCGCTCCCTGTATATTTTTTTTTTACTTCAAGCCAACCTTTCACTATGAAACACGAAAATTTAGTAGCATCTTGTTGAGATTTGTATGACAGCCGGTCAGGTTTTAATTCCCCGATCAGCTGATAACATTCTTCAAAGATTAAATCCTTTTATCACAGTAGCATTGTACCCAGCCTCTGTTTTTATGCTGGCTAAGCCAAAGACAAGTACAACATCTGAACAACTTGCTTCTGTTTCATCCTATAAAACATTGAGTGCCAATAAGAGGAAAAAAGAGACTAGAAGGTACATGAAACAATTTTCAAACAATCTCAAACCTTTAAACTGTAATATTTGTGAAGGAAAGGTAATGCATTCCTTAAGGACTTTGAATTCTGCCTCCTATACTCTGTCACTGGACAAATCTGAGTCTAAATGGCTGTTCTCTCAATACCCACAGGATATGAATGGCCCAGTTGAGTTTACAACAGTAATAAAGAACAGACTTTCAGACTCTGTGGATTGAGGTATACAGCAGAGTGAAAAATAAACACACTAAAGCTGCTACATAATTCTGTCAAGCATATGGTTAAGTTACGATTTTATTTAGAAAACAGATTGTAAGTGTGAAGTGATGACAGATGAGGGTATGTTGGTCAGTCATAAATAAGAGTATTCTAATAGGAGCTGGGCTTGTTACTGATCATATGCTGCCACACAGATTTAGAGAGAGCTAATCACTTAGAAAATACAGCTACTTAAATACATGTTGCAGCTCATTTTCAGCTTTAGGTTGCTCAGTTGAAAAATCCATGAGCATTACTTGCACCTAACTCTTAAGAGAGAGATGGGGGAGTTACATTTATCGACTCAATTAGATATCTTCGTAAGAGGGTAGAGTTACTCCCTTAAGAGAAGCTTTCCCAGCACCTGGTGCTCTGCATAGAGATGACTATACCAGACAAAAGGAAACACTGAAAGCAATCCGAAATCCTTTTTCTGACCCAGATTTCTCCACAGCTATGTCAAAACCAAGAGACCAGTGACCACTTTAAAGCTCCTACTTCTGGGTGCTCCATCTGCACTTGAATTTCTTCTGGGGCAAGACGCTAGGTACATACTATCTCACTCCTGTGACTGCTTCTGAAACCACAGAATGCTCCATCCAGGATCCCAAACACTCAGTGATGCACACCTGATATTGAGCTTAGACACCATTTATGCTTGTAGTCCTTTATATGCAAAAACCTCCCAGCTGCACAGGAGAGGTACATGCATAACCCCCTGCGTCGTGCACTCCTTTTACTGGGCAACTGCTGCAGCAACAGTGGTATTTTCTGGCAGTGAGTGGGAACCACCATCACTGCTGGTGCCTCTGAACACACAGCTTGTGTCTGCTGAACTTTGTGCTGAAATCACCTTCAAAGAGTTTTCTTCTGAGTGCAGTATCTATCCAAAGACTTGTAGACAAAATTTCATATCAGGCAAAAAATAACTAACCCATGAGTGTGTGTTTGATTCAACTGTTCGAGTCTTTTCAGTAACGATCAGAAATACTGTGACCACAGAAGTCAAACCATGTATGGTTTATAATTCCTCCCGCCATTTCGTATTGGTTCCAGAAGTTACTGTCAAAAAAAATTAAGCTGGATCACCTACTGTTTTTTTTCGCCCCCCCTCCCCCAATCAAAATGGTTACAGTTCAGATCATATGCAAAATCTGCATGTCAGGTGCCAAAGTAACTTCATCTTTTTAAACTGGAGGAAGCTATGAACTTCCTGGTAGCTATGAAGTCAAGTAAGGGGATTTGGGATTTCAACCTGAATCTCTGTGCTCAAGTATTTCTGAGAGCCAGCCAACTCCCCTGTTCAGGATTGCTTTGTTTGTACTTGTTGTAATGCAGCGCATTTCCAAAGAGCAGAGAAAATCAAATAACGCTACAGAAGTGGAAATATTCACACATGACCGAGACAGAAAAATTATGCTATTGGAGTATACGAGCTGTCTAAGAGGACACACAACAATTTGTGAAGGTAACTTTTTAAAAGCAAAAAGACACAGGCAAAAAAAACCTCCCTGCACAGCAAAGAAACAATGACATGAAGCCCCAAACACCAGTCGTGCCCGCACTAGCTCTTACACAACCATCAGTAAGTGCCTGCCAAAGCCATTCGCTGGTGAGGCTGACACACCTGCCCCTCCCGTATAATGCTCCATGGGACCTTCATTCATTTCCAGGGTTCAAATTGAAGTGAAGTCTGTGACATTTCTTTTGTATTTTCAAAGCTAGGAAAGAATTTCACACCTCTTAGAATGTCACTCAGCCCCAGGTAGAACACTGCAGTCCCCAGAAGTGTCTGCAAAAATTATAACCTCTCTTTTCCTAAACCCCTCATGGATGTAGCCTCAAGGTGAGGAAACCTGACTTGAAAGTAGTAGTATTGCTGTTTTAGCACCAACTGGCTTGTCATTGAGAACTTAAGCACCTAAAGATGCAAACAGGTCTTGAGGAGAATTTATTTATAAATACTCTGAAACAAATTATCCATTAAACTACTTTAGAATGTCATGCACAGCCCTAATTATGCTAAATTATATGACCAGGCAAAAGAAAACACTGCAGTAGGAAGACTGCTTGGGGAATATGCCAAACCACAACTTGTCCAACTGGAAAAGAAGCTACAGCCCAGCGCTACAAACATGTGAAACGTCAGTGCTGTGGCAGCAAGGCATATCTCAAATACAAAACTCATTTTGACAGCACTGCAATCGCCATTGGTCTTTCAGCAGTCACAGACATTGAAAGCTGGTGCTCAAGTTTCAGCCAAGTCTAAGAGTTTCTCTTGCCAGTGGAAGCCCTAATGCTTTTCAGTTGGTGGGGATCCCCCACCCCCTAGATGCTACGCAGGAGTTCCATCCTTGTTGCAGGTTGCTGTGGGGCCAGGCTTGATACCAACAAGTGCACCATCCACACTTAACCCAGGGGGGGAAAAAGACAGACTCAGAGTTACTAAGTTCGTTAGTGGGAATGGACCCAGCTTTGTCCAGCCTCAAACATGTACAAAGACTCATGCAGGCACAGGGCTGCTTTTGGAAGAAAGTCTTCACTTGGAGAGCTTCTCTGAGTCCCACTGCCTGCACATCTCATTACTCTATCCTTGGTTTTGGAACCACAGCCCTAGGAGAAAAGTTTATCATTCCAATTCACCGTCAAAGAACACATACAGTTCATGCTAGCAGCCTGTTGGTTCACATCTGAGCTCTCCTGAAATATTTCTGCCCACAGAAGAAAACAAAATGTCAAAAATGGTGGCACTATAGTGGCACTCTTAATGAAAACATTTCCTATGAAGTATAACATATACTTGTTATATTTATTCCCAGCTCCAGCTGCTACAGTTAACGGTTCCAAATGGCTTTAACATCAGCACTCTTGCCTAATGCAGTTCGGGAACCAGGCGGCTCGCTTCTAGTTTGTCTGTTGCTGTTCTCTTGACCTTTTTTTTTTTGGCCTTTTTTTATCAAATTAGACACTAATGAACTTTTCTGAATTATTTTTCTTGTTTGACATGTCACTTCTTTTGTGCACAAGCTCAGGGGCTTGTGAGGGTGGGAAACAGATGGTTGCATCCTTTCTGTATCCACCAGAAATCAGTCTGCTTTTTCAACATTTTTGCCTGTGTGGCACATATAGTGCTAAAAGCCTGTCACTGTTACTACACATGTCGCATCAGAGCTGTATCAAATGCTAAATTCTGGTTATTAACATGGTTATGCATTGAAAGCAGCATATTCCAACTGGTATTTGCAGGGTACTGAAAATGGTCAAAGAAGTTGCATTTCTTTCTTTGGTTCCACTGTAAGGGCAAGAGAAGCTACACAGAAGTCTGTCACCAACCCACGGTAAGATGTCTCAGTGTACGGTATGTACCTATTACTGAAAACAATTATATAAGAGAGCAGACAAACAGCTGGTAATTACTAGGCTTTACACGCCCATTAGGTTAAGTATTCTTGAAAGTATATTCACCCAACATCACATTTGCATTCTGATGGCAGATGAGAGAAATTGAATATTAAGTCTATTGGTCCTCTTAGAGGGCCAACAGAGCAAAAGAGTCTATTAAATCACAAAAGGAGAAAAAAAAATCCTAGCTATTCCCCACATATTGTCTGACCTATCTTCAAAACCTGCTAGTGTGTTTAATATACCAAACAGGGAGGCTGTAAGGCATCCTAGTGCTGTCTAAAAGGAACATAATCAACTCTCCTGTTGACTTGACACTGGGCAATTTAGCTTCACATTTCTTTCTTGCTTCAACTCACCTGATTGCAAAATGGAGTCAGGGATTTTTGTAAAAGACAACGAAATGTAAAGATAAAACGAGTCTTATAAAGGCAAGAGTTCTTTTTTATCTATTATCATTATTATTTTTGGCTTAACATTTATTTAGTTTTCAGCGATACAAGACATCTGATAATCACATACTATTCATTTCTAGTTTTTCAAAGCTTCCTAGCACATTGGTTAGGGTCCCACAGAGAGCGTCTTCTAGTTTGACAACCAAGGGCTTAAAAGTTTCTTGTCTGCACCTCTATGAATGAATTATATGCTTCATACACACACAGGGTTGTGTTTGGGTTGGGTTTTTTTTTTCCTCTCTCTAAGTGACATCCAGATCCATCAGGAGACATATCTGACACGGTTTCAAACTTACTGGTACCTGACTTTCATATGGTATTGCAGCCACCTATGGAAACAAATACCCCATCAGTAAACAAGCTTGTGATATGAATGAATTACCAAATCCTCTTCCTCTTCATGGAGATGTCAATCACCTGCAGACTGTGACAGTGCCGATGATGCACGAAAGGGCATACATTACATTTAAGCTGTTTATTTCAAGCTTGAACAAAATGCCTCACCAGAGCAGAGAGCTTTTGTTTTAGCTGAGCTGTCTTCCCAGGCTCCAGCAAATGCAGTTCAGCTTCTAGAAAAAGCCTGATCTACTACAGTATGAAGTTGAGAATTTGCCATAATTGTAAAAGATTTTGCAAATACTGCCTTAAGAAACAAATGTGCAGTCAATCTCTCAGTGCCTCTCAGAAAGAGAAATATAGAAAAGCATATTGCGTACAATAAGGTTCTGTCTTACAAGACCATTGCAATATATGCCAAGTGCCATGTTTTACAATCTTCTCTTAAGCCAACTGCAGGGGGGTAAAAACAAACAAACTAACATTGAGTCTACTCAGCAGTTATTCCAAACAGAAACTGCTAACATCGAGTGCATAATAGTGCCTGGCTGGTCCGAAAACTCATACAACCACCTGAATGCAACCAGAGGGGGTACAAAACATCAACAAGGATTATTTCCATGTTCAAATGTGCTCACTCTGGTTTAAAGGGTAAAATGAAAGACTGTCTAGTAGACACAATAACTTAGTAAATTGTTTACAGCTTCGAGGAGCCACTGGAAGCATCTTTCCCCACATTTAGATGTAGCTTTGAAATAATTTCTAGAGGGATTCTAGACACCCATTAAGGACAAATGGCTGTAGAAAATTCCATCTATTCAAAATGGCCAGTACTCCTACACTCATAATAACCAGCAAGCACCAGGTACCTATACAATTCACACATTGACAACAGATTTTTCAGGTTACGCAGCTGAAACATCTGCAAGGTTGCCCACTCCACAGTGCTGGATACGGACAAAGATTGGGTGGCAGTGCTGTCCATTGCAGGCCCTGGAAATAACTTTCTTTTTATGTTCTCAGGAGTTATACCAAAGTAACATATGGCTCTATCATAGCAACTGACACACACCACAAGGTTTCTGCTGGAGATACCTGTAAGTCTGTTATCCTTTGTTGCAGTTGCACCACAACTGGAATAAACTAGGACAGTCTCATTGACTCTATAGCAATGGGCACTACACTAAGTCTCAAAACACACCTTTATTTTGTTCCCGGCTCTCAGACAGCCTGGCTCAGAGACCACAAACCTCAATTCAGCCTTCCTATACATCCAATTCACCGTAAGGATTGTGACACTAGCTGCTCTATACAGGTACATTGGCATCTATAAATGGAAGTATTGTATCAGAGCTTGTTGTTACAGCTATTGTTGAACTAAGCTGATACACAGCAGGTACGCGTTTTGTTGGATTTTTTTTTAAAATCAAATGCATAAGTAATAATACACAGTAAAAAAAAAAAGAGAACACATTAAGTACATTGTAAGTGGAACACAGTGAAGGAGGATGAGAGCAGCTCTAAGTAGGCTGCTGTCCTATGTGAACCTTCCATTTGATTGTTATTTACCAAAGTGGCAGCACTTAGTCCCATACTCAAAGTACCTGAGAATACTCAGTACAAAAGCTTTGGTAACTCACTCCTCTTGAAATTATTCTGAGCCACTAGAGTCATAATTACACTGTCATAATGAAGAGGAAAAAAACCCCTTCTAACAACTAAATTCTTGTTGTAAATTGCATTATGAAAGTGGTAATTCCCTCTGAAGTAGGCATTATCATGTCTTACTGCCCACATCAGTTCATTACGGTGCCTCTGCTATCCCAGCGGAGCCTTCGCTTAGTAAATGAATGTTTTGGGATGATATTGCCAACTCGGGACTTATTACTTATTTGAATATGGAAACATTTAGGCCATTAGCATACATTTAGAAGTGTCTTATTTCACAGATGTTAATTTATCTTGGGGGATGTCCTTCTTCCCTCTTCCTTCTCCTCTTTCAATTCTTTCCCTGCAGCCAACTTATTTATTCATCTGCAAGCCTGTGGTAGTGAACGGCTTGCTGTTTTAACACATTCCTGAACCGATATTTGGAGCCTATTTTCAAAAAAAAACAAAACAAACCAACAAAACCAAAACTGAGCAGCCAAGCTCTTCCTATATTTCCTTACCACTGAAAAAATATCGCCAACTCTAGATGATTAAGAAAATCTAACCCTGTTCAGCTACATGAGATTTTGCAGGTATTCTGAATTGTTTTATCTACCTAATTATTACAAGATTTCAAACCATGCATACATGCATAAAGCGTTTCTCCGCAGATATCTGGCTTATAGCATTTTTAACTGAAAGTTAATATATTCCCTCTATCAAAACGGTCAAGAAGCTAGAATAACAAAATGAAGGAAATTCCCCCTATTCCCTCATTATTAATATATATTGGAAAACCTACACTAAATTCAGGAAACTTGCCAACACGTACAGGATCCTAAAGGAAGCTCCCAGTCATGACAGATGTGAAGTCCTAGGGTTTGGTTTCTTTATCACGTTTCAGCAAAGGTTGAACAACTCCACGGTGACAAACAAGTTGCGAGGAAGCCGTGCTCTCCGTTTGACACACTGTGCATGACTGTTGAGGGTCTCCAAAAACCTAAAAAACTGCAGATCAGAGGGAGCTATGTTCGATACAATGAGTTCTTGAGCATATTTCAAGCAGCACAAGCTACCTCAACTCTATCATATGTTTAGAGCTCAGAGTATGAAACTCCAACCATTCCTTAGGCAGTAAGTAGTGAAATATTGCATGCTTCAGTAAAACAGAAAGCTGTTCATGCATCCAGTTCTGTATCATGCCTATATCTGTTTAATCTCTTATGTTAAAGAGAAGTCAATATTCAAAAGCATGAGGTAATTGAAATTCTTGCACCCTGACTCATCCCTGTGCCCTTTCCAAATCATCCAGCCCAATTACTGAGTATGTATAGATATTTGCACAGGTCACCTCATTTTACTTCCATGAATTTATCAGTGTGCATCAAAACCAGTGCCTTCATGTTGGCCTGTGCTATGATATGCTGTCCCAAACAACTCTTCCCTCCAACTGACTGCTTTCCACTGATTTCAGACCATCACTATACTGTGTGGGTAGCAACTTCGCTGCCCAGTTTTGTGTTCCGTGGGTGACCAGGGAAGAGCAAGTTACTGCTGGGTTCCCAAGGATTGGGAACTTGTGCTATTGCAAGTCTTCTACAACTCCCGTGAACAGCCTTTCTTTGAAATTAGTCTATTTCTGAAAAATGCTAGAAACTGCACTGGTTACAGTCTTTCCACACTGGCACTGGAAAAACCATCCCCTGCAAGGCATCCACTGACTGTTTGGCCTGGAGATTGAGCATCCTGTCTTTTTTCCTTCCTTCCTTCCCCACCCCTCGGCAGCTCACCAGGACCCTCAGAACATCGCTCCTGTCATGCTTAATGTGGCACTTGTCTGAATGCTTGAACATTTTGGAAAAAAAGGGCTGCTTTCTGCTTCTGCAGCATGTGTGTTAAAGATGGAAGTGATGCTGGAGAGGAGACAGTATTATCACAAGAATGCATTTTAGTCAAAAGGAGCCAGGGTATATGAAAGAGGCAAATACAATAGCTGCTTTTGCTGAAACTCTGTTACAAGTTTATATTATTCCTTCCAGCAGCTTTGATATTTATTCTCTTCACTGTAGCTGTCCTCACCTGTTCTTGACAATAACTGCTTTCAAATCAATGATCTGTATATTTTCTCCCTGAGCTTATTTAAAAAGTTTTATTCTTGCTACTATCTATTGTTCCTTTGCACTTCCCACCTTTGTCAAATGTTATGTCTGAGGCAGTTGCCTTTCCTGTCCACAGAGTTGTTTTATTTTCCTTTGTTCCAAGAACATGATTGGTTCCTAGGGCTTCTAGGAAAAATTATTCAGATATTGTCCTGATGAAAAATTCAACAGCACAACAAAAATTCAATTTTTGGTTTAAAAAATTGCTATGTTCTGTTATGGTAAAGTTGGAATATCTGGGTCACAAAATATTATATAGGTGTTTCAGTGGTTCTCTGATTTATCAGGAGATAAGGAGAAGAAAACATCTCTGCCGAAGTAACGTAGGGGAACTTTATTTTCCTACTTTTGTTGTGGTTGTCCCATTCCTTTCTCAACTGTGTGCTGTGAACTTCGGTGTAATGTGCTTTACAAAGGCTTATCAACAAAAAGCTGTGTCTTCACAAATCTTTGGGCCCTAATACCTGAAAGTTCTGAAGTGTTTGGGTTTAAGGATTGTCTTTTTTGAGGAATTGCCTATTTTAAGTATTCATTACTCAAGATAATGGATAATGAAAATGGCTTTAAATCATCTGGTGGGTTTTTCCTTGTTTGTTTGCTTTGTTTATTATTTTCTTTAAGGAACAGGATTGCTTGCCTCTAAAAGTTCAAGAACTAGAGTTTATGTATGAAGGCTTTTTTCCCTCTGCAACTAGAAATGCTAATTGACTTTGATTTATCAATGTAAAATAAAATAAAATAAAAATCTATGTTAAAATACCCTTTCTAAAATGTGCTTGTGATCTAGATTTTGTGGAGACAGTAATTGCTTTGCCACTCTGTAGGATGGAGCAATCTGTAAAACCTGAAAGAAAAATGTCAGTCGCTGCCAGCTGAAGCAATTGTTTGTGGACAAATTCAAACCCAGAAAGGGAAAGTCAATTTTCAACATTACCACTGTAGTTCAGAGAAATGTTTAAATAGGCCTTCCACTGCTTAAATGGAAGGGGGAGGGAGGTGAGCTACAGGTGTGTATATTGCGAAGAGACAAAGCAGTGTGGTGGCAGGACTAGTAGAATAGGAAGATGCCTTAGTGACACTGCTTGCCTTAAGGCTGGTCACACAGCAACAAGAGAGACAAAACTGGTCTGAAGTGACGGATGCTGTAGAAACAGGAGGAGGAGAGGGAAGAGGAAGCAGACCCCCAGGGAGCAGAGCAAGCAGATTGAAATGACACATCTCTGCTTGAGTTCTGCTGCACAAAGATGGTCCCCAGCTCCCTCAGATCCTGGGGTATTTCAAAGTCCAGCAGATGAAACAGTGCTCTGGGACCACATGCTGTACCAGGTTAAACTCCAATATCCACCTGTTTTTTGGCAGAGGATCTCTGGGCAGCATGCAGGAAGCTTGGAGAGGTGAGCTTCCAGCACCCAACATGGCCAATAGGCAAGAACTACAGAGAAAAAGTTGAGCAGATCATCCTAGTTTCAAACTGTACTCACTTTTGTTTGATGTAGCGTGAAGCTGAGGATTCACTCATGTACTGCATTTTAACATTGGGCAAGAAGAGATGGGTGACTGCTGTGATTTTTGCAGACATGAAAGATCTTTTGTTTGGAAAGTTGATATCCATGAAGAATTGGAATTTGATAAAGTAACAAGATAATTTATTAAAATATACCATGGGTTTACATAGGTAAGGATGTGTCAGATCTGTTTAAGAAGAGTAATACATTTGAAAATCTAAAAGGGCTCAGATTTGCCATTAGAAATGGGAAACTAATACCACATTTCTCTGTGATCAAAAATGCACTTTGAGATTACCTGAAGCATTTCATATGTGTGTTCATTCTAGGTACTGTTACCCTCAAAAATGTGAACACAACATTGTGAAAAGTGAAAATATTTCAATAATTTCAAACCAAAGATGTTACTTCCCTCCCATGAAATGTCTTTTATTCCTCAAAACACTTTACCTTTATTTTAAAAAGTATTTTTGAAAACAGAAAAAAAAAATCCTTCCTTGAATGGAATTTAATGTTTTACTAGAATATTAGAGGAAGAGAAAGGACGTTCGTTGACCCAAAGTTTTATAACAATGTTTTACATATTTGGCCACAAATATTGAGGTAAAATGAGAGCAACAACCAGATAGTTTTATGTGAAGATATACCTAACTGGGGACCAACAAGAATATAGGAAGACCATACCAGATCCAACATTCAGTTCCTAAATTTGTCAGTAATAATTATGAAAGTACAAGAAACTAATGGGCATGCTCATCACAACCACCGGACCTGGCAGAGGGATTCCTGACAAACAGTTGGAAGACTGATAAAAGACTCCTACACTTTTTTGCCACTGTGTGACTTCATGCAGTGGCTGGGGCACATCAGAGCTAGAAAGTTTGCATGGGGTTTTGCATAAGCCTGACTTTAGAAATGGACATCCAAGGCAGATACGAAGTCAGCACCATGACAGCCTCTGAACTCTCAAGGGGCATGTTTCCCTGTCCCACAACAGCAGCAAACTGGTTTACTCTCAAGGAGATGGGAGACAGATGTGCAGCAACCCACTGTCAGTACTTGCAGGCCCCAAGCTCAGAAGACATTGGTCTGAGATGTATAATCCCCTAGCCCTGACAAAACAATGCGAAATCCTTGCACCGATCAAACAGCATTAGGGAGAGTGTGTGCACAAAGCGCTCTGCGTGTTATCTCAAAACACAATGTTTGACGCTTCTTTATCTGTGTTAACACACCTTAAAGTCACACTGTTCCCAGTACGATGCCCTCCCCCAAACCCTTCTTCCTGTTGGCTTCACTTTATCAGTCAGTGGGGGATTTAAGTACATCACAGTGACATCTCCCACTATTAGGTGAAAGCGTGATGGATGACAGGAGCAGCACCTGCAAACAAGGCGGCTCGCACCTTGTCAGTGCCAATCACACCTACCATCTGTCTTCCATTTATCTAGCACAGACCTGACAGCCTTCTTTCAATCATAGGCATTTCTTACCACAAAAGAGCCTCTAATGTTTTCTCCATTGAGAACTGAGAAGTTCAACAGGAAGAAAAGAAAACTCAAAGACATTGATTCCAGAAATTTAACTTGTAGTACCCCAGATCTCCCCACTTCTAAAAAAATAAAGCAAACCAAACCCCAAACCAAACAAACCATATTTCCAAGCTATAATCAAGTTAAGCTGATTGCTGCTAAATGTTCTTCACCTCCCTAAGTTAATGAGAGTTATATTGAAAAAAATTTTCCCCACCTAAATCTCCCGGTGGCTCCATAACATAACAAGATCAACAATCCAGTAGTGCAATCCCAAGTAGTGCAGCTGTGGAACACAAAATATGCTCTTGATCTGCATGTCAGTCTAATTTCCATTTTTTTCTGTTATCATGGAAGTTCTACGATGTGGACATCCCTTTCTCTTAGGTGGTTAGAACATGCTCATTGAACAACACAGAATCCCTAGGAAACATGGAGGCCACTTTGTCCTTTCCCTCCAGTCAAGATGGTTGACTGTAAACAGTGTCAGGCAGGTTCTCTTTCTGTCCTCCTGGGATAAAAGCAGAACTTTTGTGTTCAGATGATGATGTATTATTGCATCCATACTAAAGGCTGTCTCCTAGGGTGGACCAAGTGGCTCAAGTCCTGCTGTTTCCTCTGTCAGGAAGACACCCAGCAACATTTGGTACACTTAGATGGATTAAATGGGATTCATTAGAGGCTGAAGTTTATACTGAACTCCAAGGATCAACCCGTGAAAGAGTGCTACTGATTCCACATTCAGGATAATAAATAAGCAAAGGTGCACCTAGAGTGATTTATATTGACCTGGCTTTACTTTCCCTAAAGGATATCCACCTACTCTTATCCACTGATGTTTGAGCTATCAAGATGAAACCTCTTCCTGTTGCAAAGAACTTTTCTTCAAGGCTTACAGAGCAAGTTGTCTACGCAAGAGGCATTGGTGCATTAACAAACACACAAATTCCTTTAGAACAGGACAGGAGAACAGTCCAAGCACAACAAATCTTGTGGTTGGCGAGCTCACTGAAATGGTGCAGCAAAACTCCCGCTACCATCATTAGCCATAGCAAAGGTTAAAGGATGCATGGACTAAGTGTTGTATCATATTTTATACTCTTCCCACTTGAAGCTAAGGGTCAGCAGGGTAAACTAAGTGTAGTTTACATGTGAAACTTTAGTCTCACTGCCTGTTTTTCTGAATGAGAAAAAAAATCATAGGAAAATAAATTCTGTGTCAAAGAGCTCATTACTTTAATGTTTCTTTGTTATCAAGTCATTAGAAGAGGAACAATATGCAAACAGAACCCTTTCAGCAGGACAAGCAAGATAAAGCTACCCAGTCTATAACTGCACAGATAGAACAGAGGCCGTGCAGCCCACTTGTACATCTATAGGCACAGCACAGTTACCCTGGTATTTGTTAAAAGAACATCAATTTGCTGACCACACAGCTTCACATTTATTGGTGTTCCAACCAACTGTGGTTACTCCTTGCGAAGAAGTCAGTCTTTGTTCTGCATGTATTGACAGTACGGTAGGGTAGCAGACCTTGTAGTATGACTGTAGCTCTCAGGTACTACTACACACAATGAGCCATAATAGTAAGTCAGCTGTAAAGACCGCTCCTGAGTAATGGCTTACTTGATCTCTTATTTTTTTTGACACCTGCTCGGTCAATGTGACTTGGGTTCTCAAGGCAGAAGATCTTAACTGAAATAATTTTAACAGGAAGAACTATTTTCTTCTTAATACAATCTGCCAGTGCAACAGGAGTGCCCTAGAAGTCAATGGTTCCTAAGTACTTGTCTCCATACTGCTGCTAACAATTTTGGGGCCATTAGCAAGTCACTTAGAAATGCAGGAAAGCTATTTCCCCATCTAGGAGATGGGAAAAGTTATATTTGCTTGACTACCTCATAAACAGGCTATGAAAGTTAATTCATACTTGCACAGTATGCTGAACACAACAGAAAAGAAAAAAAAAAAAATCAATCTGACTGTGGAGTCTTTTACCAGCCAGTAGCGTAGGTGTGATTTCACCTTAGAACTACTTCAGAAAGGCCATTGCTGTACAAGCTTATATTAGAAAACCACATTTATTACAATAAAATCATAAAGACAAGACTCATGTTCTTAGGTGCCAGTACGTAACTCCCACGTGTCACTTTTCTAGTTTATGTCACTGAATACAACCTGACTGAAGTGTCAGCCCAGGAGACCATCAGGAGTGATTCACCTTGTTAAAGGCCACCTTTACAAAAAGGGCAAACCAAGCTACAAGGTCTGGAAACCTTGAGGATACTGTAAGCTTGCTGTTTAAAATCTCAAGGTACCATTAAATAGTGTCAGGCATTGTTGCCTTTCCTAAACAGTCACTTTGCTCCTAGTCAGCGTAAAAGAAAATACTGCTTTATCTTTTATCCTCTTTTCCTTCTGAAGAGTTAGGCAGGTTCTAAGTTTTCAGATTTCCTTAGCACCAGAAGCTGTCGTTTGGTCATTCCTTACATTTCACAAAAGGCATTTTACCAAACTTTGGCCAGGGAGAGAGGCAAGAAGAGGGAAGAAAGATGAAGTTAGCTTAAATGCACTTTTTTATGCCTTCTAAAGATCAGACTCATTCAGCCACTAACATAGGACACATGAATTCAAGAAGTTGCTATAATGAGACAAAGACTTCGCAATTTGCTAAAGTCATACTGCCAAAAGAAACTTCATTTTGCCTATGGTAGCATCCTTGGTGAAGAGATTACAGGAAAGGCTCCAAAAAAGCAACAAGGGAGGGGAAACAACACGAACTGGGGTATGCTTGCTAAGGGGGCAGGGTGTTTCCAGTTCAGTAGCCTTTTATATTACTACTGAACAGGATTGTGACCTGGTGACCATCAGTCACGTAACCAGCTCTGATATGGGGTGTTTTTTAAAACTGAAGAAATAACCGTTGATGGAAAAATTTTACATTCCCTATGCTGGTTTTTGCAAGGATTAAAAAACCCAGGAAAAATGTCAAATTCATTTTTACGTCAGGACTGAGCAGTGGAACAAATGAAATTTAGAGGCTGCAATTTGAAAGAATCAGAGGATTTTTATTTTATTTTTTTTTTAGTAATTCTTCTTCTCTCCTTAGTTTTAAATTGGCCAAAGTAGGCCACAAGGTCAGTTAGAAGAAGGAGAGAAAAAAAAATCAGTTATGCATGTCACGGAGAAGAGATTTTAGAAGTTGTTTAAACCAGAATGTGGAAGGGGATGTTTAAGTAACAGAACAACCCAAAGCTGTAGAAGGAAGTGCACATTAGGAAATGCACATTAGGATTCTCTTCAATCTGGCAGAAGAGGTACAAATTCAGGGTTGGGATACCATGAAGTAGCCACATATTCTAAGCCCTAGAAAAAAGACCTATCTCAGTTTTGTGTGGCTGGTAACCTTCCTGATCACCACTTCTGGCCTGATTGTTTCTACTACTAAAATACAATTTAGCTCAGCACTAGAAGAGCACACAAGCAATTTGTTAAAATGTCAGTCTTGTTTAAATTTCCTTGCTGTATAAATTGAGTGCTAATGATCTTTAATCTGCTACCCTTATGTATTTATGCAACCTTTTTCATGTTTGCTGAATTATTATCGATCAATTGTTAGACAAAATGACAAATAAAAGAGAAGTTCATGTAACCTAAACTCTGAGGGCCTTTTAGGAAAAATTTTCCCAATTGTCAATGAGCATTGCTTATTCACTACCACAATTTCACACTAATCAATGCATTCCCACAATTAGAAAACACTAAAAATACCACAAACACTCTTAACATTTTATAAAAATGGTACCTACAGATCTGAGCCCTAAGTTTGGTTTACAAATGCAGAAATATCACACAGTTTATACAAAAATCTCACCTTTCTCACAAAATCAGAGTTGTACAGGTTTCCAGTACAACCTTCAGTCATTTCCAAAGAAAAATGCTATTTTATACTTTTTAATTCTTTCCTCTGGAAATCTGGTGATAGAGTTTGACAGTGAAACCCCAAACTATATATAGGTTAGGATAGCATAAACCAACTTAACAGTACAAAATCAGTACATTTCTTGCTTCTAGTGAAGCTAAACTGGATTTCCTCAAAATGAAAAGGTTTTCCAATAGCTGTTGCTGCTGAGTGAGAAGCTAAAGAAAACATGTAAGGCCACAATGCTCTGAACATGAAAGAATGAGAAATAAAGGCAGGATTCTCTAACTGGAAAACCAATTCTCATCTCTTCCACTTATGAGTTTATGCTCCTTCACATTTTTTAATGTTGACTGAGAAAATATATACACCAAAAGAAAGATTCTATAAAACATTGGATAATTCAGGACTGTTCCAGTTCATTGCTGATAGGATATCTACACAGACAAAGTCAGTAGGAAATATCAGAGAGGATGTCTACTTCAAGGCCCATGATTTAGTAGATGCCCCTTGGAAGACAGTACATACAGCACTGAGGAGCATACACCACCTCATGTGTTGTTGGGTCACTTTTATATCCTGTATGCCTGGGCAAATGGACAGGGTCCTGGTGGACTGCTCACTTCAATTGAGATAATTAAATTCTATTTAAGTGTGGTTTAGGAGCACCAAGTTCTTTTTTAGATTAGTCTTAGACTTCCATGTCATAATAAAAAGTCTATGACCAAGCAAGAAATAGCAAAGCTTTGTGTCCCAGCTTCCAAACACTTCCGTCAATCACCAGGTTTTCCTCCTTCTTTTAGTTTATTTTTCCACTCCAGCAGCATCTCTTGAATGCATTAGGTCACATATACATAGGAAAAAGCAGAGCTAAGCAGACAGCACAATTAACTAATTTTCTCTATTTAAATCTTCATACAAAATCGCTCCAATTTCTGGCAATAAAATGCCAGTGAAAAGGTTCTCTCTTCAAAACACATAATTCCCGTAGCCCTTTGCACTCCTACATGTCCTCTACCGCACAATACATGTTCTTACTTCTTGCCATCATCTCCCATGCTTGCAGTGAGGTCTTCATACACTATAATAAAAATTTAGCTGATGCCAGCAGGGAAGAAAGCACATTCCCAGGGAAGAGAAAAGAGCAAAAGCCCCAGGTAGGTAGGAGAGCAAAAAAGAACCATTTGCAAAGCATATATTTTGCATATAAATCTATTTGCCATACGAGAACAAAACAGTAAGAGTGCTTTCATTCTGCAGGCACTTACATCAGCCCACTGGAAGCTCACTTCAGACCTAATCCTGGAGCACCTTGGGCTGCAGTAGCAGTAGGTTTCCCCTCCATGAAACTGTATTAGAAGAAGACACAAGTGTAGGAATTACAATAAGGCAATGCATGCTGTAGGATATACTGGAGGGAGAAGTGGAACAATTGGATGCTCAGTGAAAAAGTCTAGTTACTCCCATGCTTCTGCTGCAGGTTCTTCTGGCAAAGCAAATGAACTGGAGGGGAGGGAAGGGAACACCCACAACACACACACAAAACAGAAACCCCAAACCAAGCTACAATGGAATTGCGCCCCACCAGACAATCAAAGGATACAGATCTCCCCTCATTAGGGAAAGGGACATCCAACAACAGCAACACATACTCCACTGCAGCTTAAAATAAAAGCCGAACGCATTTCTCATTAGTGGGAGAAGGATTAGATCCTGCATCCCTCCCTGCACACCAGGATGCCTCACGCTGCCCTATCTGACACTGGCACACTGCACCGTACTGCCAGTTTCTGGCAAAGTCCACATCACCTTGTGAAAAGAGATGGATGCCACAAAAAGGCACATTTCCCACTGTCCTGGTAAACTCTGGTATCCTGGATTCCATTCCAGAATGAAGAAATAAAAAGAATGTTTTGCTACATTTTTCAGGGGAAAAATAATCAGATTTGGGAAACTAGAGGATCTATCATCAGTTGCTGTCAGGCCTTCATATACTTCAAGGATAACAACTCTAATATTGCACACAGGATTCACTAAGTATAATTATACACTGAATAGCTTAAAAAAAAAAAACACAGCAACTTTTTTCACTCATGAATATATCTATGCCTGACATCAAGCCCCTTAAGGTAATTCAATCTCTACTATTTCTTTGTTAATTCATCTTCAGAAACAGGAAAACAAATTTAAAAGGTTGCAAACAAAGTATCAAAACTGTCGACTTTAAAACCGAAAAGGAAGGTTATGTTTATTAGCAAAAACATGCTAATAAGAACTAATTATATATACACTATAGATTCGGAAAACTCATGTTCCTAAGTTTGGCAAACTATGGCATCCCTACGTATTATGGATACAACATTAATTGTAATGTATGTAACACAGCAGTGTTAATAACCAGCAGTAATTTGGGCTGGCAGCAAACAGGAATTGTAATTGCATAACACTAGCAGCTTTGAAGCATTAACTACTGAAAGCATTTTGAAGGACTGACATGAAATAATACTTCATGTTTTCCATTCTTGGTGAAAAAACTTCAGATAAAGATTTCCTTTCAACGCCAGTTTTCTGCACACACATTTTGAAATTTGGAGAAAACCAGTAAAATAAAATAGACCAGAATATTTTCCACAAACTTCAGGGACCTTTCTGCATTTTTTGATGGAAAGAATAGAGACTCTTCAGCCTTCTCTGGTCATCAGCATGCGAAAAGATGACAAAACAGCCCTGGGACTGCATAGGCTGCCTGTCCAGGGCTGGTCAGTGTTAAGGGACTTCGAGGCTTGCCTGCAGGCTCTACAGAAGCTTTCTTTGGGCTAGGACGTACAACACTCTGTGCCTCTGCACACAACCCTCCCATGTGGCCAGATACAAGGACTACAATGAATAATTAATTTGCATTCAATGGGAGAGAAGATAATAGGATAAAGGCACAGGACATTAAATCACTGATTTTATAAAGGCATTTAATACTGCTCAGTGGGAAGATATAATTGCTCGTTACTTGTATAAAGCATGTCATCTTCAAATAATTGTTGATATTAGCAGAAACAAAATGGCTTCAGAGCCATTAAGTAACTTGGCCAGGACCAAAGTGGAAGCAAGTGTGTGAATCAACCTGAGAAATCAGATCCTTAAGGCTCAGCGCTCCAGGCCAAGCTCACAACCGGGTGCTTACAGCAGTATTCCATATTTATCCATTATTTACACTTTATCTCCTTCCTTCCTTTCCTCTCTCACACCCACACAGAGGCAAGACAAATATTTTTAATTTTTCTAGTTCATTAAAAAACAAAACCTAGACCTTGGCCCTTATGGCCCAACTCTTTGACAAAATTAAAAACAGTCCATCAGTTTCATGTTCACTACTCTAAATCTTCCACCGTGCAGAAGAGCAGTATGAAGGGGAAAAAAACCAAAGGTACTTTTCCTTATATATTTAAGTATTTAGCAGTTTCTAGAAGGTTCTCTTTGGAGACATTATCCTACTAGAAAGGAGATAGAGTTTACTCTAAACATAATTCCTTTGAAGCAAAAATTATTCAGTAATGATGAGTAATTTTTGACTCGTGGTTGTTTTGCATGGCTGTTTCTTCTTTTTTGACCTGTATATCCTATATTTTCCATCTGTTCAAGCCATGATTTCCAGCCCACTGGAGCAAAAGCAATGGTAAAAGCATTTTGCCAGCAGCCCTTGGCCTCACTTTATGAATACAGTTCCAAGTCTTGCTGCCACTCAAGGTACAACTTCTAAAAATAAGGGAGTGTTTAAAAATAAAAATTAATATAATTTTCTCATAAGAGTTATGGTGGTGGAGGCGACCCTTTCTTTTATCAGAGAGGAAATTGGAGTGAGAAGAGACCAGATAGGTGCAGCACATGCTGGCTATATTGATATTATTAGGAGTATGAACCCTAAAGCCCAATATCCATTGGGGTGCACAACAGCCACCAGCACATCACTTTTTGTCCTAAGGAGCAGCACTGCCATTGCAATCAGAGGACATGACATGGAAGTCATCACTAGTCCCAGCGCTGCCAGGGTAGAGAAGGGGAAAGGTGAAGGAGGTAGATTAGCTGACTTGCTTAAAGTCACACTGGAAGCTTGTGGATTATTGGGTACCAAATCTGTGTCTGCAAGAAGAGATCTGATGTCATCATTATATGACATAGCTGGCAGCAATAGCCCTATTAGCCTCTTGTCAGTGTTAACCAGATGCAACAGATACCCATAGAATTAATTTAAGGGCTTTGCAAACTAAGGCTCTAGCAAGGTTTTCCTTACATCCTTGGGATTCCCTTCCAAACCTTTGAACCCCAAAGCTGGAAACAGCCAGGAGTTTTAGAGCCAAGTCCCACTTCTGAAGCTGCCTGTCGAAATCAGTCTGGTGAAACAAGGCATCTTGTAGCACATTACTTTCTCTATAGTCCCTAGAAGTGATCCAAACATAGTGGATTTCACGTGCAAGTCGGGCATTGGAACGAGCTGCCCAGGGTGGTGGTGGTGGAGCCACCCTCCCTGGTTGTGTTTAAGGAAAGGTTGGATGTGGTACTTAGGGACATGGTTTAGTGGGTAATAGGTGGGGGGGGGACGGTTGGACTACATGATTCTTGAGGTCTTTTCCAACCTTAATGGTTCTATAATTCTAATTCTGTAATTTTCCCCATCTAGTTTATATTGCATAACAGGCATGTGTTGTGTCTTTTGGTTTGTGTTTTTTTTTTCCTTTAAAAATATAAAAACTAGCCATCAGTTGGTGAAAATCCACACGCTGTACGGAAAAAAGGGATCATTTGGAAAATACAGAGGGAGCTTCTGTGTAACAGCTGAGGCCAGAGACAGCTTTTTCTCTTCCCAAACTGCAGGGTTTTTCTTTAAACTCACCATTTCTGTCTAAGTGGACAAGGTCTGTTACCCTTTCCTATTATTAATCATTTTATTGATTATTTACATGAATGAACCATTTCTGCTCCTTTTTGTTCCACCCTAACTGACAAGATGGAAGACTTTTTTTTCAGATGTCTGTTCATGCTCTCATATTTACATGTTCTAACAGGAATGACGTTTCTTTCAATCTACCCTGACCCAATGTCTGCACCTCTACAAACCAGGCGAATTTCAAGTTTAGAGACTTAAAACTTGATCAGGTCACAGAAGAGGTCTCTGATGGCTTTTACACAATGCCAGCTGGACGGTCTGTTCTGAAATCGGAACAGGCAGCATATCACAAACGCAGACTTTTGCTTAGTTGACCATGTCACAAGAGAACCCGCATAGTAGAATCATAGAATGGTTTGGGTTGGAATAGACCTTTAGATTGTTTCATTATGGACAGTAGATATACTAGACTGACACAGAAGATTTCCAGTCCTGAAACAGAGCCTTGAGTCAAAGGTTACTTCAGCATCTAATCACTTGGAACGACATTTACGCCTAAAAAGAGGGACACAAAAAAGGCATTGGCATCTTGACTGACACTGTGATTTTAGGTGATCTCAACATAGAAGAGAATTTGACCCAAAGCATTTAATCAAGCTCAATTTTTGCTCATACCTGGTAGCTGCTTTTTCCCCTTACAGCTGAAGATTTATTTAAATTAGCAGTCACCGAAAACTGAATTAGCTACGTACATGTCATGGGAGGATGAATGCAGAGCACAGATACAACAATTCTGAACAAGCAAAACAATCAAACAAAAGCTCAGATGTGCTGTAGCTACACCAAAGACAAGCAACGGTGCTTTAGAAGCACAGCAGAACAGATAGTATAACTACTCCAATATTGCAGCAGATTACAGTCTGAAAGCCAGTTACTGTTTGAAAAAGCAGGTCAACAGAAATCAAAACTCATGAAAGTGACATGAGTAACAGTAGGCTGTTAGGGAAGTTTGTTTTTAAAAGGTAACAGTAAACTGATTTTTTGAAGAAAATGTCACATTTCATTTTGAGCTGATATTTACTATTTTTAGCTTTTTGTGTGTGTGTTCTACAACACCGTAGATCTTAAAATAAAAAGCCAAAATTCAAACACATTGTTTCCTTTTTGTTCCAGAAAATTAAATTTAGAAGCACTTATTTAGAAGTTAGGGTATTCAGTTTTCATTCCAATTTAAACAAAGCAAGATTTTTGAAAATTTGATAAACCTACATATAATGTAATTATCATGGTTATAACTAGCTCCACTTTTAACTGATCACAGCCCATGGAAATAGAGATGCTTTGAAGTCAGATTTTAAAACACTGCATTTACAGAGTAAAAGCAATGAAACATTTTTAACCTTCATTCTCTCTCAAATAGAAAAGCTTTTAATGTTTATATATGAACTGACTTTCCAATGTAATAGAAGTGTCCACGCATGTCTGAAGTAATATTCCTTTAAAGTAATTTGTACACAGAAAGATACTGAATTGAGGAACTCAGATTGTCTGTCTTGAAATTAGTCACTCAGGAAACAAATCTTAGGCAGACTGACTCAGAAAGTGAAAACCTGATATGGTAAGGAGAGTAGATAGCCTACTGGGGTTTGGCCTCCACCAGAAGAAAAGGAAATAACTGTCCTTGAGTCAGCAACCAGGGGCTGTGGTTATTCAGTTTATATGTCACATACTTGGAAAGGAAAAATAACCTAATTTTATGGCAAACCACTTCTCTCAGAAATACCACACAAACCTCCCTGGGGATAAAACAAACAAATAAACAAAAGTCATGAGAATTACTAGTTTGAGCCCTCACTACTAAGTCAGTAGAGTCAAATATGACTTAGTTTGGTATAAGGTATACATCCAAGCCAACAATGTTGCATTTACAGCTTTGTGCCGTTTTAATAATTGAGCCCTGGAAATGTCTAGGTGACTTTAGCCAGAGATTTTTGGAGTTTGAGATGTATAACCACCAAACAAAGGAGGGCACGTTTATGTCTCAAGTCAGAGTAGGATATGGTTTCTCAGATGAAGGCACCAAAGACCTCTAGCGCTCAGCGCAGTTATTGACTATGGTGCCTGTATGACATCTCTAAGAGCGGAGAGTTGACTGCTTCCTCTTGTGATGCACCCCCTCTTTTGAGGCATGTATTGTCAGCCTTTGTGAGCTTCAGCACCAACGGTCATTTCTAGGACAAACACCCCAGACAAGTCAGTCTTAACCTCAGAAGCCAGAGTGACATTTACCTCCAATTCTAAAAGAGCTGGCATCAATCTTCGGTAAGGAAATAAAAGAATGAAATCAGCTCTACATACACCAATCTTCCATGTGTCAGTCACACAACCCTAGATCATAGTGCTGGAACACAGAGTGGTAAACTTTAAAAGACAGCTGGACAGTCTCACTCGCATGAATGCACATCTGCTCTGTTTGCCACAGCACAGCCCGGTAGTCTGCTGTTCTTCCTTGTATTGTACTGGTGTGGTTATAGTGAGCTTCCCACTGTAATATCCCAGTGCTTGGAAAGCAACCAAGTAAATCAATGCAGCACTTGACATCACATACAAGAAACAACCACCACCACTTTTCATTTTCAGAAATGGTTTTGGTATATCAATAATACTCAGGAACCGCAAACATCCTATGAAATAGAGCCAAGGCTTACAACAAGTTGGGGCAAGATGTTTAAGCACATGAATCCTACTTAGATACCTAATTCTTGCTCACTTCCTATAAATACCTTTGTGGATTTGAGCTTTACTAATCTTCACATGAGTTCAATGAGAGATTAGGAACATTGCAAACTCCAGCGCAGGAGACTTTAAATGTTATCGCCTATTAGCACATAGATAGGCCTCAGCTCTACTATTTCAATTTTTATAAGTACACCTCAAAGGACAACTTCAAGAAAAGGCCTTTTTCAAAGAGATCACATCTCAGACAGCTCACACAATATTAGACTGAACAATAGGAGAAACGTTGAATCAGCCAACCGCAATACAATTTCTGTAGAGCAACAATTGCAGGATTGTTGGGCAATTTATACATAAGAAAGTGACTTGCCATACAAAGAGCAGAGAAACAAGAAAAAATAAGGTACCAAAGAAACACGAAAACAGCCTTACCTCAGTGTGAACTGATCTTCTGTTGAATTTTTAGCAACAGATACAAGGAAAGTTAAAATGTCACCTTGCTTGACAGTCTTTGGTGCATACTGGATGGCAATATTATTATCCAATTTCATTTCATTTAAGGAAGGGACAGCATGTGTCTGGTAAAGGAAAACACTTCCAATCCTCTGCAAGGGAGGTCCCGACTCATCAATGTCATTCCGCCCTGGTCGGATCCCGTTACTTTTCCTTACATCCTCCTTGGTGCATTCCCCTTTCTCATCTCCTGGTTGTATGGCATAGTAAAGCTCCACCGGGCTCCCTTCAGACTGATCCACTGGTTTCTTACGGCCAGCAACAACTGTGGGGGGGTTAAACCAGCTTGGCAGAAGCTCCAGCTCTGCCACACACAACCCCAGATCCCCTTGCAATCTGCAGCTGCTTCTGACTTCCCGCGTCTCTCGAAAGGCAAACACCCGCAGGCAGGGCAGCCGCTCCGTGGTGCTGTAGTCATCCCAGTCCCTGCCCACGATGTAGAACAGGACCTGGACTTTGGGCTTGCTTGGGTAAATTTTGTCACTCATTATGAAGGCCTTAAGTTTCCAATTAAAGGAGAACTTGTTAGTAGATCCAAATGGATTTGAAGACAACATTAAGTCCTGGGGCACAACTTGTTCAACGGAAAAAGGTCCATAGCTGGCATTTAATACAGGTGGCCTCTTGGATTTGTAGATCAGAAAGGATTCCACTCGGGACTGCAAGCTAGAATTCCTCATAATATCCTGGTTAGCTTCCTTAAGAAAGAAGGAAACATCCGCATTGTGGATATGATAGGTCACAGGCAAGTAAGTTGGCAGTAAAGAAAATCTCTGTATACTCTCCAAGATGCCTCGACTCTCAGTCACTGTTGAAAGGAAAGGAGAGTTTAAAAGGTCAGATCTTCAAGTCATACTGTGATATAACCTCGTTGACTTTACTGAGGGGATTGTCAGTGCTGTAGCTGATACTAGTAGCAATATTAGCATCATCAATCCATGCAGAAGTAGCCTAGGTAGATGATTTATCTAGTTAGCTCGGAAAACAATAGGTTATGGTATGTTCTACATGGAAGCTAGATTAAAAATAGCAACTTGTGCAGGTTCACCCATGCCAAAGGTCACATTTTCGTTTGCAATATGCATTTACTATTGGAGAGCAAAATTATGCAGTCATCATCTGCAGCGTAAGATCACTGCACAGGCTCATTTAAAAAGGAATTTGATCACTAAAGCAAGCTACATCTACAGGAAGTCAATGCCATAATTTTGCACCAAATGCTGCGTATGGACCACTTAGAGTTCACTTCAAACTTCTTTTCAGCATGCTCAAGAAATATAGGGATTTTAAGTAGTTTCCTGCACAGGGCTGAATTTCACTTTAAAAGTAGTTAGCACAATAACCATTTACACAAAAGCTCCTTTGACAATACTCTGGTACTAGAGGATTTCAAAAGAAGCTTTATTTGCATCCAATTTATGGTCCCTTCTATTTCACTTTATGTATGAAAAGAGGGGTTTTTTTCCCTGTAAATAACTATCAGGATTCATGCCACTGCTGTTGCTTAACCCTACATTGTTCCTCAATACAACTGCATTATCTGTAGGCTGCACATCACTGCACATTGAAAGAACATATTCAATGACACTGAGCCTCTCTTACTGCAAGGCATCTATATTAACTGTGCCATCGAGCAATTACCTGAGGCAGGCTATCATATTAAAGAATAAGCTCTCCATCCTTTCAAGGAATTGTCAGTTCCAAAGAGCAAAGACAAACACTGCTAAAAAATACAGATGCAAATATAATATAAACTTTCCCATTTGAACATCTGACCTTCATGCTTATGTCTTCAGACCTGAATTGTGAAATAAATTGCATTTTTTTTCCATAGCAAATTCAAATCCTTACCTTTATTCAGAAAAGCAACAAAGGGTTACTGGTGTTCAACAGCAACCCAGTTTCCCAAGCTCTAGTCCACAAATGCTTCATTAGTCCTTATTTTTTTTTCCCCAGCATCTGACCTAAATATTTATTTGCTCCCCAAGTACTAAACTGACATCAGTTACTCCTAACCACCCATCTACCATTTATGTACTGCAATTCATTGCAAACCCTAGAACAGAAGAGACTTGTTATCTTCAAATCCTGTGGGATGGTATTGTTAGCTCCTATAAAGCCTCTGACTTCAAACCGCAAGTGGCCACCAAAAGCTGTCTGGAAAATGCCTCTCAATCATCTTCCCTACCTGTGGGCTGTAGGACCTGAAAGACAGATTTCTCCCTTGCAGGAGAAGCAGCCACACTGATGCTACCCATAACCAGCGCGGCAGTCAAGGCACCTCTGCAACAGCACGGGTAATACAGGAGATCTCACTCTGCCATAGGCTTTGTGCAATCTCAGACAGGTCACTTTGCCTGTGCTGCTCTTTTATGTCCAACAAATAAGAGTATTACTATTTATTTCCCCTCATACTTTGTGTCAACTGTTAATGCAACAGTCGTATATTACTATTTATATAAGAATACCACCTAAAATAAGACCATGATCTTAGTTAAGGTCTCCAGAAACCAATATAATATAAAACAATTAATTGGAAAACTAGGTCAAAGAACTGTCTATATGGAAAAGCAAAACCAGTTGACTATTAAAACCAAAAAAAAAACCAACCACACCCCCAAAACACCCCAAAAAATCAAAACACAAACAAATCCTAGATAAAGGTGGGCATCATGCAGCTGTAAGACACAAGGAATAAATCTCAGAATGAGAGGCCAGGAAGAAAGGACCGCAGAGAAGAGTCTCAGAGTTTTGGAAACCTTTGTCTCCATCTTGAAAAACTGAAATTCCTCTCCTAATAAACAATTAGAATAACACCCTACTTTAAACTTTAATTAACATCAACTCTTAAACCCCACCTGGAAGCTGAAATAGATTCCATCTGAAGAATCAGGGGAAATGGCCTCAGCACACATCGTTATGAGGTTGTATTGCCATAAATTACAACAGCAATAAAAGGCTGAAGGCTTGTGATCCCTAGAGGTGGAAAATTCAGCTTAGATCTTGTTTGAATTTGGAGGAAGTCACACTCAAGGCTTTTCTGCTTGTTTTTAATCAGCAGTAGACTGCAGAGATTCTTTGCATGCAAAAGCACCCTTTATTTTAGCCTTGGTCTTTTCAGCATTCAGCTCCTACTCTCTCTCCAAATATTCATTGAGACCAGATGAAGTTTTTAAAGACCTTTTCCAGATAATCCCCCAACAAAGATTTCTAACAACTCTAAATGGCTTTGCTAGTACTTAGAGTCGAAGGGATGCATCTCTCCTATCCAGCCCTAAGGCAAAATCTGTTCTGCTGTTGTACTCCTCAGATCACCCAGCCTGTAACATCGTTCCTCCATCTAATGTCCCATTTATAAATTCCACACTCATTTTGTACTCCTCCCAACAGCTTGGCAAAGCACCATTAAACACAGTGAGGCATCAAGGAGGCAACTTAGAGAGAGCAAAAAAGCTCAGGGTATTCAATTTTTTATTTCCCTTATTTTGATTGCAGCTCCCTCCCTTGCATTCCACAGGGAGAACTACATTATTTTTATATTAAAACTAACAGAGTGTTTCACCTCATAATTTTTTAATCATTTATTTTAGTGCTTAATTATCTAAGGGATTAAAAAAATCTTCCCTCCCTATTTGCCATCTCCACAGGACAATGCTCCTCAGAGTTTGTAAATCAATGACTCTTTGGAATAGAAGAGCAACATAAATTTAGAAAAAAAACCCAAAAACCCAAACAACAGAAGGTGAACTGCCTATTAAAAAAAAAAAAAAAAAAAGAAGGAAACAATCTCACCAGATAAAAGTGGTCTCCATTGTTTTTTTAAATTTTTGGGCAATGGCAAACCGGTCTGCTCACTGTTGCACTTCCCCCTATCATCAAGCTGTGGACGTGCACTGAATATGAATTGGCTTATACTGGAAGCTGACAGCAGCTTTCCAAACAGCCAAAGGCCAAAAATTCAAACAATTTTGCACTTTTATCTGGGGAGAGTTATAATCAGCACAAACAGAAAAAATTCTCAAAAACTACACTAAGCTCTGCAGTACCATCTGGATTTTGACCGTGAAAGTTTATTAAGGATTCTGAAGGATAGGAAATTAAAAACAAAAACAATTATAAGCATCCTTAATTGCAACCACAACTATTTTTGTAAAAATTAGGCATGTTTTTACAAAGGCAGAATTGCAGAAGATTACAATTTGGTGCGTTATTGGGCGAGACCCAGCATAAAAGCAGAGATTTCAGTCATATCAGCTACCCTAAGTATTACATCAGATCTCTACCGCCATAATCAAAATTCCACAGGAATAAGCCACCTGAATAAGACAAGAATCACACAGTGAATCTCAGTTTAAATATGTCAAACAAAATAAAGGATTGGTAACTGAAGCGTAGTTAAGGAAACAACATCGAAACGAAAAAATATACAGTTAAATTCGGGAACTGAAATCTCTATGGTACCGCTATATCTGAAGGCTTGCCTACACGGGGAGCGTGGCAGCAGGATAGCCAAGTGCAAGAGTGCAGTACATTAATTAGCCTTACTAGTGCTCCATGTGGATGTACGGTACATACTCTGCGTCAATAGAAAAAGCAGTGGTATCGGATTAAAACAAACTGTGAGGAGTTTAATCTATCCATATAAGGATAGATTCCTATGACCCATAGAGATCTGCTCAACTTTGAATTGATTCATTGTGGCAAGTTGTAAAACCAGTTTGTCTTAAACTGAGACTTTGCAGAGGAAAAAACCAGATTCTTCCAGAGGACCAGCAAGCGATGCCTCATAGCTCTACTGAATCTGGAGGGACTGACCCTCAACTGGAGTAAACTGCTTCACTGCAAGGTCTGGTGAAGACAATCTACTGCAACTGCAGAGTGGTGTTACAGCGTTTTGGATTCAGATCATCCCCAACAGTTTGAAGCAAACCAATAAAATCTAATTTTGATGCTGTGCTTATGCCAGGAGCTATTATTTCTCAATCCCTTACAACTGCGTCTGTGTTTGACCTCTCATGCTGTGAATGGTTTGTTGAGGATTTCAATCAGTGGCCACCTGGGAAGAGATGCTGTAGTAGGGTAGTTTTCTATCCTCTCTCCTTAATAAATCTTCCTCTGACTGACACTGTTTAAAAAATACTTGTCATTGATGGAAGAAGCAAATTCTTTGCAGGTCAGTGAATTTGACAAAATCTGAGAAAAAGGCAGCATAGCCAGCCTCCTCCTGCACAGCCAAAACTTGCGCATATGATATATCCCTGAACGTGACGTTCTAAACATGCTGCATTTACGTTCCAAAAGGTCATACTGCTTTCTCCATTAGGCTATTAATTTTGCACTGTGGTCTGGCTAAAAATCTTAAATCTTTATTCCTTGAATATCATGTAACAGCAGCTCTCAATCAATGACAAACACACTATTCATAGCTCATTTACTGCAAAGTTATTGACCATGGCTTCAGAAAATGGAACAAATCTGCCAGACCACTAACTTCATTCTATATTGCCAGATCCTTGGAACTTCATTGCCCTAACAGTTACTTTATTTTTAAAACTGTTCAATCCATGATCAGTAACCATTCATGAGAAAAAAATTCTCTTCTAACCAATTACATAATGCTACTATTTTAAAAAAATAAATAAATTGCCTTTTTCTTATAGATTGAAGGGATCAACTTCTTAGGAAAATTGACTTACCAGCTGCCAGCTCAGACTGGTAATGCAATAGATGAAGTTTGTTGCTGTATCTTGGGGACTCAGAGAAATGGTTCTTTTCAGTCCAGCCAGAAAATTTACCTTTTTAGTTAGTTTCAGCTGTTCTCCTTGAATCTTCTGAACACCTTTGCTCTACTAGCTTTATTCTGCATTGGGATTTTTCTAGTCAAAATTTCTAGAAAGAAAAAACTGGGAGTGTGATCCATTTTCCAGATCTGGAAACTAATGTCATAAGGAAGGCTGTTCCAATAAAACTTCATGCTCAGTTTTGGAAAATCAAGACATTTCAGTCTTAACCCAGTAAAGTGGCTGAATCTACCAAAGCTCATAATTGAGGCAGTTTAAAGCTGAGTTATAAACATAGTGAATGCCACCCTCAGGTGTATCTCAATCAGTTCTTACAGAGGAATGATCTACTCTGCCAGTGCCTGTCACTACGGACAGAGTCAATTAAGACTGTTACATGAACATCTGAGTAGGATCATTTCCATCTTGCAGGATTTGTTCGTTGCTTGTCATGTACCTTCCTTAGGTTCGAGCATCCTTCTGTGCAGCCCTTACACATGAATACACAAAACAGGAACTTCCCAAGAATGATCTACTGTGTTCCCTCTTTTTCCAGTCTTGGGGCAGCTAAAACAATCAGCATTGCATTTTCCATTTTTCGATGAAGTGTTGTGCTTTACTGAGAGCAGCTTTATGACACAGGGACAAACTGATGGGAGGTTTTGATCTGAGGCAGAAAGGCAATAGAGGCTTTGTGGCAGTTGCTCATTTTGCTTGTTTAAAAGCAATAAAGTTGTTCATTGGTTGCACTTTGCAGCGGTGCTCAATGGAACTCCAGAGGGAAGGAGCACTGTAGATACAGCACAGCGCAGTGCAATAGGTTGTGAAGAGCATCAATAGCTCAGATGCATTGGAGGGCAACAAATGAAACCCACAAGAAGGAACACATTGTACCACACTATCAAAAACCTGCAAACTCAGCCAGGATCCTACTGTAGATGACTTTCTTTGAAACCATTTTCACACAGTCACACACCTAATCTGTGCAGTAACACAGAGTTGGGAAAGTATTTTAATACCTGATGCCATAAACACAAATATATCCCACAGATATCCACACTGAAAATTGCATGCTGGAGTTATTTCCTGACAAGAAATTAATCCAAAAGCCGCAAGATTAATTTTCTGTTAGGTTATACTACATTATATGCATTCAAAAGTGAATTGCTTGGTATCCAGTTAGACAGGCTAGCTTTCTACCCTAGTTAGCATCTCATTTTAGCATTGATTTTGGGAATTTAATTATTAAATCTTTATTACTTCTGTGCCCAGGAGCCTTAACCAAAATCAAGATTCATCAGAAAGAGCAATATTTGCCTGAAAGAATCTACAATTCAAGTTAATAGACAAGGTTTTAAGAACTGGAAACTGATGCCAAAATTATGATGGGATTTACCAAAAGCCATAAAGCCATAGTGCATTCAGGGCTAGAAATCAGTCATAAATCACTAATTCCTCTGTAGTCAGTTTCCGCAATGAACATCTCAAAAATTTTCAGCAGCAATTTTTTGCTAAAACCTTAAAACGTAAGAGGGGGTGAGAACTAAATCAGCCAGATTTTCCTATTGTCTTCCAGTATTTTGTCATATCAGCCAACAAAAGAAAAGTCCTGTTCAACTTCTCTACGACAAACAGGTAATGGATGAATCCGGGCCATCACATCTCTAGCACAAACCTATGGTGTGATGGCGAGTTCCTGCCTACCCTTCACAATGCAACAGGTAAGTTTTCCTATCCTGAATATGGCCTATTTCTTACAACTAAGTATTTCATTATGAAGACATTATTATATGCAAAAGTGTTCAGCAGTTACATTATTCTCTACACAGCTGTGTAACACGTGAGGATGAAGTAACGATTGACATGTTACTCTCACTATTCACACAGAGCACTGTTCTTCCATCGTTTTTTGCCTACTTGCTTGGAGAAGCAGTATCAGGGTCTATCTTCTGTACCAGTGTGAAAATAAAAGAATCCAGTCTATCTGGCAGCAGAAACCCTAATCTTTCCTCCTAATGCTGTCACAGCATTTAGGAACACTTTAAAAAAAAAAAAATCTCGTGCTTTTGGTAGCAAACAGCATCGTTCTAAAGGGCAAGTAGCAACAGAACAGCGATAAGGCTAAATCAATGTGTCACAAGTAGGAACACAAAAATAGAAGCCTGGAACCCAAGAGTCATGCATTTATCTGTAGCAAATTAAAAAGAAAAATGGTTTCAAAGTTAAAAGTCACCAATTTCTTTTTAAGTCCTTTCCTTATTAGCATTTCAGACTGCTCTGCCTACTTCACTTTATAAGATTCCCTGTAACTGTTCAATCCTTGGGAAATTATCATTCTTCTCAGAGAACAATGCTGCTCCCAACCTGCCAACATCCTCCTCTTTTCCCAAGTTATTGCCACTCTTACTCCCGTTCTGACTATCTGTGCAAAGCAAGGGAAAGCTCACTTGAACATCAAGGCCACAGACTGCGTAGAAAAGCTTCTTTAAAAAAGGTGACGATTCAGTTCTTGTTAGGGAATTTCAAAGAAGTTGGACCAACTAGACCTCATCATTCATTACGAGACGAACAATTCTGAAATTATTTTATTATTCACACTGACAGACAAATAAATAAATCATTTTAGTAAAAACGCCACATAGGAACACATACACTCCTATATTACCAAGCGATACAAAAATTATCGGAGAAAGATCATATAACAAAGGTAAGTTCTCACCTGAAAAGGCAGCAAAGTAATAATTTCAGAGAAAAGTATTAAGATAAAAGGATATGGTACTGTTTCACACAAGATCTGATGTCAGCCTGAACACCAAAGGGCAAAGCAGTGATGGGCACCACAAAGTTCACAGCAGAGAAGAGCAAAGCAAAAAACCACAGACACGTTAACTACTGGGGGATAGCGAAAAAGCAGCTAGGAAAAGTTTTCTGACACTCCAGATGCAAAACATCAGTAATCACACAGAAGGCTGTCCCCAATCCATCAACTGCATGTGAGTTAAGGAGTAAAAGGTACTAGACACAAGATGCATCACTCCCTTGAGCATGTCATTCCTTACAGCAATGAGCTTCCATCACTGCGACTCACTGGACCATCTTGGCATACACCACCTCTCAGCCTTTTTCAAATCAATGCATCAAAATGACAATGAACCATAAAAAGATAGAATCGCTCTTCAACGAAAGTAGAACTAGGTGAGGTGCTATCTGCTTATGGCTCAAGGTACCCTAATGGTGAAAGAACTAAGAGACAAGAGCTTCAGTGTCTACCGTATTGAAAGATTTCTCAGACTTTCAATGGCAATAGTTTGTGTCTTCCTTTCTCCCCTCCCACTCCTCCTATGTCTCTGCTTGCAGAGGAAGAAAGAAATTATGAAGATTTCAAAGGCTTAAATAAAACAAAAACACATATACACACCCCAAACCCAAAAAAACCCGACAAACAGAAAGCTGAAATTCTTGCCAGGAGGATCTTGACTTAAATACTATTTCTAGGGTAACTCTGTTTAGGAAAAAATAAAAGGAAAGTAAGGCTAGATAGTGAGGGAGTGCAAAGTGTCAGGAGTCCAACTTCAATTGTCAAATTCCTCATAACAGGAACACAGGACTATGCGTTGAATGGCCTTATACTGTTTAAGCAGACTATTTGGACAATCAGAAGTCGATCAGAATCTGCCTCAAATGTCTGCAAAATTCCCCCTTAGTTTTCTGCAAAGATGCCAGGGACTGCACAAAGGTTGCAGGTCTGCTCCCAGGCCATTGCTGATGGGAAGAAAAAATTCTAAGCATTAAAGTAACACCTGACTCAGCAAAAGTAATAGGCTCATTTCTGCTGCCGGCCTTTTATGAGACAAGCCATGTCTATATACTCTAATCCAATTCCGGTGGAATGTGAACTGCAGCACAAAAGCATTTGTCGCTGCTGGCTGATCATTCTCCCTCTCCATAGCATGTTTTTTTTAAATTCATTTTAAATTTGTTAGTCCATATCACACCTCTACATCTTGCTGTAGGCTTTGTGCCTAACACTGAGTTTATACAACCAACAATTACAATATTGATCTTCTATTGCTGTGTTCCTTAGCGAGATAAGATTTTTAATATTTTCAGTCTTATTTAAATAACTCCATAATGCTGATATATACTGTAAATTTCCAGGAATGTCTATAAAATCATCAATATTTCACTAAATATATATCCATTTTACATTCATTAAAGAAAGTGCAACTTAAATATTTGAATGTGTTCTCAGAAGGAAGAGAAGATATTAATGGGTATTTGTACCTGAAAGCTCTAGAAACTAGAGGGCACCATACGATATTATGTATACACACACAAGCACAGATAAAGAATCTGACTTCAGTAGCACAGCTAATTAACACTGCTTCTGGAGTATTTCTGTTCTTCACTATAGTTTCTGGTATAGACACACTATGAACATAGGAATGCGTGGAGCCCTGAATCCATGGAGTTCTCCTGCTTAGAAGATTCAAGAAACAGAGGTTTGGCTAAAGCTGTTCTAAAATAACATATCCAGTCCTAATCTGTCAACAAGCACTAAGACATCTCACCAACTTTGCCCAAATACAAGGGCTACACTCATTAACAGAGATGAGTAAGAACCTTCTTGACATATTTTTTATTAGCTTCCAAATCATGAGGTCTTCATCCTTCTCATTAACTTTCTCTTTGCTACAAGGTACATCTGTAACCCTGACATATTGCTGATCCTTTTCATCATCTTGTCAACTAAGTAGGAAGCTAAGGTCTCTCAGAAATAGAATTTACCTGAAAAAAGTATACAAACATCACCATAAATAACCAGGGAGTTTTTCAGGAGTCTCGTTCTGACCATTGAATGATACCAAACTTCTAGCAGGCCTGTAGCATGCTTACAGTCAGCTCAGCTTTCTCCACCTGCATCAGGCCTGGCAGCTTGTCTGTGTCTATATGCCAGAGAGGAAAAATTAATACATACTTTTTTCTAAAGAAAGTTTTTCAGAGCTGACTGAAGCAGCTGTGTGTGCCGCTAAAGCTACCTCAGCTGCTTTATCGTATCCATGATAATCCACTCATGCTGGGCAGAAGAGATGATTGAGACTAAAACTTCCTAAGTGGCTCTTCTTTATGTTCCTCTTTTGCTTCCTCCCAGTTGCAAAGTCATGCTCTCCCCACTAGCCAAATTGAGTGGTCATCTCTTCTTTCAGGTGGGATGACTCAGCTTGTCTAGACTGGCAGAAATAATCTACTTTTTCCTGGCTCATTTCCTGGTGACTTAGCACATATTATTGGTTCAGAAAGAGCTTGGCTGAGGTACCAAGGATGTTCACAGGAGGGTCAGAGTCCCGCTACTGGGGAGTGGGACTGATTCTTTCTGGCGGCAGGGGGCTGCTTGATCATTCCAGATTGTCTAGCACCTCCTGGAGTCATCACCATGCAGAAACTTGCATCAGTTTCAAGCCCTTGGTTGATCACAAATCTGAAGCTCGTTGCTTGCCCTTGCTTCAGCCCAGACACAGCTAAGGCGACCACCATGTCGCAGCGAGGGTTTAGCACGGTGAACCCCCAAACCTCTCATTGAGAGACTACTCTGATTTTCCAAGTGCAAGACAGACAACAGATTACAATTCTTTGGAGCGTGCCAATTTATTTAGGAGTTAATTTTTCAAATGTATTTAGACCTTAAAAGACACAAGCAGAATTTCACTGCAAGGCACTATTCAGTCAAGTACTTTTAAATATTCAATAATGCATCATATGCATCTTTTCAGATTTAAAAGACCTTTGAAAGTCTGACTTACTGTTCTACAGGGCTGTGAAAACAAAGCCAGTTTGACAATTTATTTTGTAATAAAATATTTTGCCATATTTTACAGATACATGGCATATTACTGTATTCTAAAAATACTTTCTGTTCTTCAGGAAATAAACTGGCATGCTATTCTCTCAACTTTCTCAGCAGTGTGACAGACAGAAGAGTTAAGAAGATTGAAATCATCGTTTTATAGCTCCACAGTATTTTTTTCCTCCCTATCCAGGCAAACTCCAAAGGGTATGAACTCCTGAACTCACCTAGTATTCATTTAACTAAATCTAGGGAAAGTTCTTTGCTTATGCAAATCTCAAGTCTTATTCAGAAACTGATTCCACCTTTTCAGATCATCCTCCTTCTCTTCCTTCTCATACCTATTTAAAAGAGGTTTCTAGATAGGCTAATACTAATACAGATGCTACAGTGTTTGACACTCTGTAAACACCTAAAAATAGAAAGAGAAGCTAAACATTTCTTTTTCTTCTCTCTTGCCTGACAGTCTCCAATGTTTTCTTTGGGAGTTTGTTCTGTCAATTTTGAGCCAATTTCACATCTCCTCACAGATTCTAAAGGTCATATTAAAATCTGCCTCAGCTAAACACCTTGTTTTCTTGAAGCCTGAGTAGAAATTGGAATGATATACCTGGGTGTCACAGTCAGAATCCTCTGAGGAGGATACCATGAGACCTGGAGCTGAGGAAACTGGCTATTTAATTGCAGGAAAGTTCCTCATGGAGAATTTGGAGGATGTTTGAAATTCAGCAGCAATAAAGACTGCAGGGGAGCTGCACAAGCAGCACTGAGAACAAGATTATTTTCCCCTACCCTGCAATTATCTTGGATACTTAAAAATCCCTGCTACTTGGACATGAATAGTTTTCCATTCTAGTCCCACTGAGAAGCTTTGAACAAAAGATTTCAGAAGCACTGGTGAAAAACATACAATAGAAAGCTCAGAAACAATAATCCTACATTTAAAACAAATTACAGATATACTTTCTGCTAAGCAGGTCTTCACACTTACAAAGAGCACAAATTGAAGTCCCTGGCATAACAAGCTCTTAGAGGCTGTTTCTCTGAGCATTCAGAACAATTATCCTCATGAGTGTCCCAGTGCACATCTGCACGTGTGAATCCATATGCAAGTTTGAAATATACACTAAAAATGAATTAAGCTATGTTTGCATGTAGTTAAGAGCAAATCCTACTCCAAGCAAGCATATTAAGTTGTATATATTAAGTCTGTACCAAACGGATTCTACAATTGTATAATTGACCGATGCTTCACATCACTCCTTGTAAATAACAGATTAAAAGATGAGGTTCTCTAATTGAATGTCTACAGAATAAAAAGCAGTATCCACTAGGTAGAGCAAGACAGATGGTAGGATTTGTCTGCAAGCAGAAAACCAGCAGAAAGGCATTACCCGATTTAAGTTGCATTTGGAACATGCACTGGCCCCTGCATTTTATTCAGTAGGACTAATTTATAGAACTGATTCCGCAGTTCAGTACATTCTACTCTAAATCTGCGTGGAAAAGTGATTTTTCAGCTGCCGAGCTAAACTTATAACTCAAAAACAATTCTATCAGGTCAATCCAATGTGAAATTCCTTTTTTCACCCCATCACTACAAAAAGGAACAAAAAAACCTAATAGAACCTTAAGAAAGGATTATGTTACCCTTTAAAAGTTAAAAAGAAAAAAACCCTTAAAGTCTCCAACCTTGCTCCTCAAACTCCTTACTTTGAGTATTACTTTTACAGGAAAACTATTCTGTGTCTCCATATTAATCCACAGCCTGTCTACTAAACTGGCATGTAAAATAAGTAGTGGAATTACTTATCTAGTAAATTCATACTAAAGGCAGGTCATTTAAAGCTTGGCATTAGCCATTCATAGGGAAGCATTCTTGATCATCCTCTCATTGTCCTATTTGGATAATAATCAAACCACTGGATAAATGGAGTAAATAGTTGAGCAAATATTTCTATGCCTAGTTACCAAGATCCACAAATCACTACCGACTGTTGTGTTATTACGTAACAAAGATAAGGATTAGATCTGCATTTGGAAGACAACAAATACATAATTAAAACCAAAAAGAAAAGTACTGATTAAGTAATCTAATTTATGTTACTGCTTCTTGTTTTACAAATTAAGCTAAGCTTCTTTACACATCTATGCACAGTCCACAAGTACTTAAGACCCCTTTTCCTGGTCCCTGAAAAATGGGTTGAGGTGCTCAAACAAATCACAGAACGTACAGACATTTACTGCCTGGCACTTTAGGAAATATCTAGGAATAAATTAACCAAGACAAACCACTGAAAGTGAAGGAAAGCAAAAGCATTAAAATGACATATTTAAAGCATTCTCCCAAATTACATATGGTTCACAGAGGTGCCACATATAAAATTTAAGACTTGAGGGCTCTAAATTGTATAAATAGCAAGTAGCACTACTGATACCATAGTCCCTGAAAGTGAAGAACTTCACATATCTTGAGTAGTTTTGATCCCTTACTGTTCTACCTGAAGAAAGAAGCCAGATCAGGCTCATTAGTAATATTTTGGGAGGAGATACTTGTAATAGGTGAAGAATCTCGTGAAGAATTCTGTCTGGTTGATACTGCAATGCAAGCTACAACGTAAATATTTTCTTCCTGGACCATCTCAGTGGGTTTTTTAAAAAAAAAAAAATTTCTACTTGTTGCTTCCCTAAATTGCCCGAATTCCATATTACCTTGTACTGTGACCACATCAGGACCTACACGCTAATTCTGAAGAACAGTTGGACACTGTGCAAGGAAACACACTGTAATTACCATCACCAGCACCCTGCTCTAAGCATGGGACAGGTAACTTCCTGAGAAGACTTTCATGGAATCATTAAGGTTGGAAGAAGCTTCAAGGATCATCCAGTCCAACTGTCTCCCCCCCACCTATTACCCACTAAACGATGTCCTTCAGTACCACATCCAACCTTTCCTTAAACACCCGCAGGGATGGTGACTCCACCACCTCCCTGGGCAACCCGTTCCAATGCCCGACCACTCTTTTTGAGAACTTTCCTGCTGTTATGTGGGTATTTCAAATATGGAGTGAAACAAAACCCTTGTCTCACATGAGCTAAAGATTCCAGATTCCTTTACCTGCACAGTCCCTATGGGGTTGTTCTGGCAGGGATCTGTTTTATTGCTTGTTGCTGCTGCTTTTTTTTTTCCCCCCCTTTGGTTGGTTTTTAAAGTACTGATCCTGCCAGGATGTTTCAAATTATTTACATTTAAGGGAGTGCACAACCACAATATGCACTTAATTTCAGCTCTGCCTTCTGAAGAGAGGCTCTTGTTTCCCCAACAGAGCACAATGATCTCTGCTTAGGAACATACGTAATTCCACAGGCTGAATAACTGAAGGCAACAATATTTCACCTTTTTTGGTAGATACAAAAATAGTCAACTCCCACTCTTGTTCATGCAGAAACATCCCTTAGGGCTTATGCCCTCTGGTTTCTTTGAGTCTTTTTAAAGGTCACAGTCTGACATTTCAACAGTGTTAGAAGTCATTGTCTTCCTTTCTATACGTGCCTCTCTGCTTAAGCATTATTCCCTTCTAGTCACAAGACCCAAGGCAACAAATTACTTCTTTGTAAGACTAGATCTGGTAACTGCGCTTGGAGACTGATTAAAAATAAGTCAAGGCAGCTCAGTTTAAATACTACTAGAATGAAAGGGGTTATGCATAAACACAACAATCCACAGGAAACAAAATAGGAGAGGTACCCTTTTCCCCCCCACTTCGGTTGAAAAGCAAAACGAGATGAAGTTCATCCCGTTCTTAGACCAGAGTAGCTCAGCTCTTTGCTATAATGGCGAGCGTATGTTACCAGTTATTATAAATATTCAAGTGAAATCATTAGAACTCTCCTCTCTCCACTAAACCACAACCAAAATAATTAAAAAACCCCACACCCAAAACAAACCCCACAACTTACTTTACAAACAGGATACGCAGCTTTTACATAACACATCATCCTTTCAGAACTAGTGTAACTGATAACAGATCACCAGATAGCATGAGCTGCTCTTTAAATGGGGGGGGGGGCGGAGAGAAGGAACTCTAATTAGAATCCACACTAGGGGATGGTTTAGCTAATTGCATGGCTCAAAAACCCCAAGGCTACTCTAGGTTAAACTTGTTTGAGAGCACTTTCCATTAGCTTTTATACTCTTACCATACCCGGAAAGCCCTGCGCTCCAGTGATGCCTTTCCTGAGAACTCCTGCCCAGAGTTATTCAGCAGAAAGCCTGCTATGAGAAAATTCTTTGGAAGTGTCTACCTGCCCACTGAAACACTCAGATAGTACTAAGCGGCCACAGCAACCAGAAAGTTGAGGAGTCACCTTACCAAGTTCTTCTGGAAGCACGTTCACAGTCCTGCCAGGGAATGGTTAGAATTGTGGGAAAGGTTGTTGCTTTATTTTTTGACTGGAGGAAGAATTGCAGAAGGGTTGTTCTCTGAAAGTTTCTGCAGCTGTAATTAGGGAGTGTATCAAATATGTTGCAAGTTATCTTAATTGATGTGCAATCTGATCAAGACCTGAGTAGGAAAAGTTTCTCATTATTTGAGGGGGAGAAGACAGACCACCAAAAATTCTGTTTGCTAAGAGGAACAGGAGCAGAGGAATTATTTGACTACTGCTTATGAGGAAATAACAATTCAAATATTTGAAGAGAATAAGATCTGAAGAATAATTTCAGCCACACCTCACTAAATCCCACAAGACGTGCTAGAACAATGATCAGTCTTCAGCTGGCTCTACTATGATTGCACCAGAATACCTGTCAGAAAATAAGGAGGAAAAAAAAAATGTGGTATTTTTGGTAGTAACTAAAGGTCTGATATGAAACAAAGATACAGCTGTCCTGATGAAGCTGAATAAAAGCAGCAATCTTTGGCACTGTGCATCTTCCAGTACCAGAGGTAGATGGCTTAGATATCAGACCACAGGAGTTCTAATTCTGCCCAACACTTATTAATTCTGGAGTGACAGATAATTAAAGGGCTACAGTAAAGCAGTGGAGAAGTATTTATGTTGACTTCAAAATTTGTTTCATAAGGTTCACCAATAAGGCAAATGTCAGATATATTCTTCTCTTTAGTGAAATTTGCTGACTATCAACTCCTGGGGTGTGTATGTATGTACATACACGCAAACACTCCCACCATAAATGTGCTAAGTAATACACAACATTAAATCACTATATAAACTATGATTTTGCACATGAGAAGAAATCCTAATCTGTTGCTTTTATTCTGTCTTATCTACATGAAGAGCAGTCTTGTTTTGTTAGTATAGGCTGTTAAAAGTAAAGCACAGTACCAGACCTTTAATAATTAGTGGGAAGATATTTCAGTGCCATGAAGCTTGGCTGTGATTAAATTTATTCCAAGGAAGCCAAGAGTGAATCCACTGACTCAGTAAGTCTTTTGGCATAAGGGAAGATCAAAATCAGGCAAGCAGGACATTGGAGCTGAGGGTGCTCTATGATCATACTCAGAGCCTATTTTTCCACATCTTAAACTATTTTTATAATTTATGTTCAGACTTAAGTGCAGCTCCAAAAAATGGATTTTTTTTCTGGGATGGCCCACATGTTTGATCTTTGCATCCCAAGAGAATATAAGAAATTTTATCTCAAACAAAATCTACTTTTTAAAAATCTCAGACCTAAAACTATGACCAAACATAGTCAAGATCCAGGTAAACACAGCTCCTTTTCACTCAACCTTAACTAGGATGGCCTCTTAGTATTAGTATTCTGCATTCATAAGTCAGTGAACTAAAAAAACAATGTCTGAAGACAAAGAATCTAATCAAAGGTACAAACTCTAGGGGCTTTGTCTCATGCATAGTGTCTCTTGACCAAAATACAGCTCAATTCACATCATCTCTTCAAGTACTTAATGATTTTCAGTCTTGTACAGTGCAGATCCATTAGCTCATCTTTGTACTATGGTGAGATTAAGTTTAAGTAAAGTTATCTTGTGTTTGTTAGCCTATATGAAAGTTTACTTTTTGACCAATTTCTAGGATGCAGGTATATAGTGGCATGCATTACTGATCAGAGCCAGAGGGTAACCTTTAAAAAGTGTTACCTTCATGACAACACTGCAACGCGCTGTTCAAGTAGCGTGTTGTCATGCCAATAATAAAGCCAAACAATATTTCTAAAGAAAGTTAAAGGAAAATACAACCAAAATCAAGCTATGTATTCCTATAACCCAATGAAAACTTTATATTAATGGAAAAAATAAATGCATAGTAATTTTCTGTTTACAGCCCTCATACCTAAAGGTCATATATATCCTACTCAAGAATATACCATAGTGCTTACCCAATACAGGAATGGGAATGATCCCATCAAGAGCAGAAGAGCACTCACTAATGCATAGCACACATTTCTGTCTGTAAGTAAAATTGAGAAGAACTAGAGAAGGTAAATATAGAGATGAAAGAATAATAAATGTCCTCCTTTTATTATTTTAATATTCTTCTGAAAACTTTGTATCACTCCATTCTGCAAAAAATTTCAGAGGGGCTGCTGGAATTTGACGTTTTTTGACAGTGTTAGTCTCCGGACCAAGGTGTGAGCACTAACCGGTAACTACCCCCATTTATATGAATAATGTCCATTTTAAAGTTTCAGCTGCAGTTTAACACCTAATTTGAATTACTGTCTGTGAAAAGAGTAGATTCAGCACATCTCATTTATGTGCTTATCTAAACAGGAGGCAACCACACAACATAATTCAGTGTATACAGCAGTTTGTTAATAGAGAAACTATGAACCGAGTAGCTTTTATTCAGAAGGTTTCTGTAGCTTGAAATCTGAACGCTTAATACCGCAGAAGAATTTAATTTTCTGGGGCACAGTTTCTCACTGACACAGGTGCTCTTACAGGAGAATTTACAGTGTCCATTATCTTCTCAAAGAGGAAGCACAAGAAATGACCATGCAAGAAGAGACGTTATAAAAGACCTCACTTAATCTGAGATTTGTGGGAGTAGCGCTCCAGTTTGAACATCAGAAGCTAAGTTCAAAGTCCAACTGAAATGGGATCTGCTGATGATAGTGTGTAGCTCCAGGAGCTGCCCTGCCCATTTAGACAAATCATGACTGGAATTCTCACACAGTCATTACACAGCACCATTCATCTTGCTTAGTGTCTCTGAGTAATGGAGAGGACACAGACATTGACAGACTACGGAAGATTCATTACCTCGGCCACTGAGGAGGGGAGTTAAGAACAAACACACCGCTTTTCATCTCGCTTTGACAGAATGGCAGAGGAATAAGTAAAACATGGTCAATACACTCCTGGGAATACCTGACTGTCGGTTCGCTAAGAAGTAAGCACGCTTTTTGCTTTAGGCTGGAAAAGCAGCTCTTAATTGGAATCAGGCTGTGACCACCACACTCAAAGCAGGGAACTCCAGGTCCCTACCGTGTGAACAGTTCAACAGATGTCAGCCAGGCGACTTGAGAAGCAAGATGCCAGTCTATTCACATTCCTTCACAGTTCAGTGGTGTTTTCCTCTCTTTGGGGCATAAGGAACCTTTCAGCTTTGCACATGGGGATGAAGTGTGCTAGACTGATGCCAGTCCTCTCTTTACCCCAAGAGCCTACATGTCATGGGCAATCAATGTAAAATTCCCCATGTCAAGCTTGGCAACAGGTTTCACCTACAGAATAGGCACGTGAGTCTGAGCTCTCTCTGATACACCTCTTGGGAAGCTTCACACACCATTGGGGACGTGCCTATTTCCAAACAGTTCAAACCTGTTACTTTCCATCCGTTATTTTATGATAGGAAGACCCATCAAGATGCAAACAATGCAACAAATAAAGACACAATCTCTGTGTCAAGGAAGTATAACTTAAGTGAATTATGACTTCATAGTGTTGAGACATACAAGTTAATAAATAGTAGCAAGATACAAGATAGCTGAATGTCATTGATTAAAGGACATGGTGAAATTCAGGCCAAAACTGAAATGTTAGCTCCATTTGCTTCACCAGGCAGCGAAACATGATGGAAACATTGTGAGTAATGGGATTGTGCAGATTTGCGGTCCTTACTCAGGTGACCAGAACAAGAAGAGTTCACCAAGAAAGAGATGATCAATAGCCATAGTATTTAAAAAGAAACGTACAACATACAAAGTGTGGCCACCACATAAGCAAAGACAGTAGAAATATTTCTTTATAGCAGGAATCACTGCACACAGAGAAGCAAAATTATTTCTATTGAAGTTGGCGTCCTATTATTTGCATGCTTGACTTCCTTCCCTGGTCCATGCAGATCTCCATCTCTTGTACAGACGTACAACTACTACTACCGAAGCAGCTAACCGGGCTGGTTCACAGCAGCTCAGCCTGAACTGACTGGTATAGCTGGATACTGGGAGGCCCTGGTCAGATGGATAAGGGAGCCACTAACTTCAGGATACCCGAGAAGAAGAATTAAAGGCAGGACTTGGATATCCTAACAGAAATGTCCGAAGAAACAACAGGGTGAGGAAAACGCTTTATCTGAGGTTTCTTTTGACCCTGTTTAAGCTAATAATAAAGGGAGACCACAATGAAATAGGCACCCTAGACATGGTGTATGTAAACTGCACAAATTTGCACATAATGGTAGTGTGCAAGACATGTACAAGCACACATACTCACTGCACCAAGAGAAACCCCTAGTTTTAGAAAGGGGTGGTTAAACCCAAAGGCTAACCTAGTTTCCAAACCTCATACATGGAAGCACCTTTACAGCAGTAGATTCTGCATTGAAAATTATCAGCTGCAGCTTGCTTTAATGATCCACTAAGTAAAGCAGCTCCTGAATGCTGGTAAATGCCATCCTGGGTGGGGATATTCTCTCTGACTGCTTGAAACAGGACAAATTACTCTGTTAGCTGTGGAGGGCGCTTAGGAAGTTTGAGTCCCTGTCACAGATTCTGCTGTTGCTAGCACTATACGGTGGAAACCAAGGCTAATTAACAAAGAAAGCAAGAGCCAGAGCATATTTAAAGGTGTACAGGTAGATAAATATACTTTCTACATGCTGGGAAAATTTCAAGCGACGAAAAGGATAAGCCAGCATGCAGTGGCAATCTGTCAAAGGTGCTCTGACTTCATTATCACCTCCAAAGTAGAGTTCTCCCATTGTGTTCCAGCCACGAACATAGCACAGGGAGATTTCAAAGCAGGTTACATAAAACATTTTCTTGGCAAAGATCCGCTGTTTTATGCTCTGAACCATCTTTTATGTTATGTTTGGTTTCACTGTACCATTCTGATTTTAACAATGCCGGGGATAATAAATGAATGTTTTACAACTTGGTAAGATAACCAAAATGCCAGCATCTACCTAATGAGCCTTATAATTGAGTTGTAATGAATTTTACATTGTGCTGTGTAACTAGAATGGTGCAAGGGGCACCAGAAAGATATATGAGAGGGAGGAGTTCTAACACCCCAGTTTTCCAAAGAAGGGATAAAACCATCTCTAGTTTACTCAGAGTTGTTATCCTGACAGCATTCAATTTAAGCCAATGAGATTACTCACGTGAGTAAGTGTGCCACAGAAATAAGCCCTGAAAAGCAAAAGTGACAAGACTTAGCAAGCTTTTCTTCGTGCAGTATCTGGCTAGAACTGTGTAGCGCATTCCTGTGAAGTAGGTTACTCTAACATGACACGAAAGCCTGGGAGTTCTGAAAAAGCTAATATTCACTTTTTAAAATATTTTCTACTGATCGGGATTCAACCATAAAAGCAAGAAAAGTAAAGTCTCTGTTCCTTTGCTTCTTTTCTCTCTATTTGATGAGCATTACCTCCTTTGGATTTCAACTGGAAAAGCAATTAAAAATTGAGTCAAAGAAATACTTTTAGATACCCTAACTTGCTGATAAACTTATTAAAACTAGGAACAGCAAATTACAACTAACAAATAATATGCTTTCACACAAAACATTACCTGAAGCAAAACACATGAAATTCAAACACCTGAGAGCATTTGTGTGAGTACCCAGAATATTCTGAAATACATTTAATGACTTAAGAATAAACTGAAGTGAAAGGTTCTGTATTTACTCGTGCAAGAGTAAATAAAAATCTAAAACCAAAACCAACCTCACTTTTCATGGTGTTTTGCCCAAGAGGTATATATAACCATTTTCAAAAAAGTTATTGAGACAAGATTTTCAGCTTCTAATCACCTATAGCCACAGACAAATTTTCAGGAAAGTGCAGTTTGCATCTGAAAACATTTCAGAACTTTATGAAAATGTTTGGCATGCAGAAGGTCTGCAGCACTTCTGGGTGGATGTCCAGGAGATAACCAACGCAAGAGGATCAGGGATGCTGTGCAGCTACACAAACGGGACCAGCACGCTCTGCACTCACTGGTGCTAACGGGCAGCTCTACTTCTCACTCCGAGCCACTGCCACAGTGCATCCCTAGGTGGTGTTGACCCATGTTAAGAAATGGAGTCCTGAAAATATTTTGTATTTTTAAAAATACTACTAAGTACTACACCCCTAGCCTGGTAGATACTTGCTTACATTTTACAGCATATTCCTACATGGATACTTTTCTGCATTAGATTTTTATTACATCCTCTTTTTTAATTGAGACTGCACACTACTGGACTGCCACATAAAACACCTAATTCAGGGGGATGCAAAAACATGCCACTAAGGAAGATTATTAATGTCAAGGCTTTCTTGTTGACACAAGTCAGGATTGGAAGATTCTGAAAAAAATGTGTCACTTGGAGCTTTCATTATGTTCCTTGTATTAAAAGAGTGTGGCTACAAGAACAGAACAGAAACCATTAATTTCACTTCATAGGAGTTTGTGTCAATATCTTACCTGGGTCTACTGTGCCATGGGAGTTTCATATTATCAAAGGACTTCAAAGCAAAGCTGGATGAAACTCAATTTTACACAACCATGTGTGGTTTTGACACACACAGTCAAAAAATACAGTCTGATCCAGATCTCCACGCAGCCAATTAAAAAGGGCTCCAAAGGACTTCATCATCTTCAGATCAGCTTCTTCGTCTAGACTTTGCACCATGATTCAAGCAAAGACAACAACTGATTGTCACAGAAGTATTTTATATATTCATCACTTTACAGAGAAGTTCCCTGGTGCCAAACTGTGGCACCAGTAAGAATCACACAGCTACGTGGATCCAGGAATAAGAGAGGCAAATCCAGTAATTGTTATGACAGGCATACGCTGAGCTCTGTTGGGATTGCATCTGAAATAAAGGCTTTGTGTTCCCGTTGTCTAAGGATGAATTGTGCCCTACTGCCAGGAGTCTCATGTTATACCAGCAAACTACTCAAATTTTGGGATCAGGTAATCAAGTGACTTATATATATCTCAACTTCCCCAGTACACATACTAAATTAAAACCAGTATCTTCCCACTGACACTATCTGTTATATTATCAAGAAGTTCCATTCCTGCAGTTTGTGAATAGAATACAGTCGGTTTTACTCAACTCTCCTACTTTTTACAAGCCTGATGCTTGTACAGCCTGGCAGCCTTTTAGCTCAATCATATAAATGTCTTAATACCCTGCATTGATCTGGAATCAACACAGTTGCCGACACATGGATAAAAAGCATCTGGAGAATTTGTTGGTTGTTATTTCAAGCTGTTTATTATTCCTTGAGGACTCATATGAACACTCAGAACTATCATGCCTGCATTAATACTGCTCTCCTACACCTCTGGGTACAGTAACGCTGTACATTAAAGATGCTTTAGAAAATTGTTTGCGAGTCGATATTGCACTGGGATTACTTTGTACAGTCTGCAGCTTTGCACTAGATAAATACTGGAAAACTGCATGCTGTGAAGTAGGCAGTTTGAAGTCCTCAGTTTGGCCTTTGGAACACAGTTAAGAATAAAAATAAAGCATTGATGTTTACCAAGTTATATTTTAAACCTTGGATTTGGCAGACCTGTGATTAATAAAGACTCAAGAAGCATTAGTAGTGCTGTGCTTACAGACTAGCACTGGAAAACAATCGTTCACAGGCTGGTGAAGGAGCACGTTGTGAGCTGTTCTTGTTGCCCATATGGAGGCAGAAATCCCCATTTTTATCACTACAGTGGAGTATGAAAGAAGCTACCACAAAGAAAGAGAGCAAAATGAGAGGAAAGCATCAGAGAAAAAGTGGGAGAGAGACCATCTGAAAACTCCTTGCTGGACTACCTTCGATCCAGTGGGAGACCATCAGCCACTATTACACAAATAAGTTTAAGTCATGCAATCGTGCAATAAAGAAAATCCTATTAAGTGGAACAGATTCTGTTGCCATTAGGAAAAACAGGAGCAAGGGTGGGAGCAACAATGAATCAAAAACATCCAAATCAGTCCTAATTCCGAAATATAATTTCATGCTGAAATGGGGCTATAAGTAAAATCTATTGTACTATTTTTTCAAGACAAACAAGCACAGTTGTAAAGCAAGCTGCATTTTGTATAGAGGTATTGAGTCTACACAAACTTGAATAACTACAACATTACAGCTCTGCTGATGGATATTTGAGCAAATAAAATTACCACTAGTCACTTGGCTGACTGAGCAAAAAATTCTGCTTCCCTTGGTCAAGCAAGCAGTCAGTGACACATCGTGAGTCCAAGCCCCTTGTCTCAAATGACTTCACCCATTCTCCTACACCAGGTTTCATCCTGGCTACAGCTGTGAAATCACCAACTAGATAAAGGAAGTTTTGTGCTTCTAATGAAGACCCTTTAAATAAGAAAAAAGCCATTAAAAATCTTAGTAAAGCTTAGATACAACCCAGTAGCAGTAACTACATCAAGTTGAGAGCAGGCAATTTTCTTGGGTACTGCAGAACTGCTAAAACACTGTTCGCTTAAGACATTGCTCCAAGTCACACCCTCTCAACTTGCTCGCTTCTGAAAACCACAAAGACGTTTTCCATGGTCCAGATGGACACAAGCTTCTATGACAAGAAGTCACTGAGAAATTTCATTCCTCAGTCCAAACACAAAAAATGCTGATGTAAATTGCAATACTCTTAAGGGAATCTAACTACAAAATTCCTAAACTTAAAGGAGGCGGCTAAAATAGCTTTTAAAAAGTTGTCTTAGGAATGTTAAGCTTTTTGCCTTAGAAACGTTAAACATCATCCTAATCAGATTTTAAAAGTTAAAACACAACAACACTAAATGGTCTAATACATACTGATTTACTGTGATCTACAAAAGCAAATATCATTATTATTATTGATGATATTTTTAAAACTACGTGCAGTTGGGAACACATCAAGTGCCTCCTATATTTGGAATGAAAACAATACAGAACTCAAATTAACTGCTATGATATCCAAAATTGAACTGGTTTATTACCAATTCTAGCTAGTATCACATAACCTATGATACAATTATATAACTTATTATGCAAACTACACAACTGCAATCTATAAATTATGATTGTCAAAAGCCAAGAAAAGCATGCAGTAACATTAGAGGTTGGTATTGACAGCTATGGTTCATGATGGAAAATATCTTACTTGATCCATCTCAGAATTATCTAAGTCTCATCTGTTCCAGTTTCTTGAGAAAAAGACAAAGATATCTTTTATGATCCTTTTAAAGCAATCTACTTTTTAACTACTCGTGCTCCTTCTGAATGACTCTCTACTAGTTCTTACCAATGCACTTCTTAGTTTTAAGTAATTAATTTAACAAGCTCCCCCTTTGCTTTAGTATGCAAGCGCCCTATTTATTAGCACTGGAATTTGCTGACTGCATCTTTAGAAATATTCTGAATAATCCTTAAACTCCTGTAATGTGGTGTACCCAGCCAAATCAATTCAAAACCTAAAGCCAATCTAAAGACAAGAGCAGTTAGTTCTTTTCTAATGCACCCTCCCCCAGGCGAGAAGCATACTTAGCCTGGACAAAACACACATCGAAAATTCCCCAGCTGGACAAGGCAAAAAGTTTCACAAAAAGTGAGCAAAAGGTTTCATTCAATAGCATTTGGCTCTTTTGGCTTGGGCATCAATTCTCAATAGTGATTAACTGAAGCTGTACAATTCAAAACTGATTTCACATTCCACACCCAGAATTTTTCATTTAAAGTTTAAGTGCTCAGATTACAGTTTTTGACTATAACCCATTATACTGATTGCTTATTATTTTCTATATCCATCCTATCTCTATATTACATTATATATGCATGAACCCACATAGTAAGTAGAGAGATACTATATCTACATGTCTACCTAGACTATTATTAATCATATAAAAGGGGAAATGAAAATAATTTGCCAGATGTTATTAAAACATCCAAACCATTTTATCACCTAGCAAAGAATAAAGAAGCTACTATGTGGTTGTTAATATAGAGTAGAAGAAAAATTACTCCTTCAGGTATGGAAAACGTTGTACTTCTAAGTCTTTGGAAAGTCAGTTTGCCAATAAAATTGTTGGAGAACTGAATATTAAGGATCACATCCAGCATTTCTCCCATACTTCATCTGACCCAGGATCATTAACAAGAAAACTTAATGCCTTGAGCAAGCAGATAAAGAATGTAAAAATGTTCCAGTCCAACAGAGTTCCTTTGCACGATTATAATACATAGCAGTAAGCATTTGAATGAATTTTGCAGCACTAGTTAGCTCTTTGAAACAACAATCCAGTTGTTAGATCCAGTTTTAACATCTGGAGGCAAACCAGGCAACTGTCGTATCAATCAGGTGTAGAGTGTGGCAATTCCTGAGTTGATACGAGCTCTCTTGCTTAGTATAAGGGTCAAATCCTGCCTGACTTTTACAACACAGACTGTTTCCAAAGAAAAAGCCTTCTCTGACCATAAATTCTGCCCTAGAGGAAAGCCTAGATGATGAAAAGGTCTTTCCATAGAAGTGTCTGGAAAAGTAATTCTATATTAGCTTTCACTTCCTGACCATAGACCGTATCCTTAACGCCTTTGTTTCATAACAGATTTCCCATTTTCCATTCATGGCTGGATATTTTACACTTGTAATATATATCACAGTCATGTCTTTAGACTTCAGTACACTATTTGAGAGAGACCACAGCAAGACACAATCAAATTAGCTTCAGCTGTCTGCAGGACCTACTGTAGGCAAAACGGTAAAAAAATTGAGTAATTTCAACCTCAGTAGAGATATGACAGTAAACACTATACACAGAGGGTATGCTCTAGAAATCCACAGTAAAGAGACATGTCAAAAAATTAGAGAAAAACATGCAAGTAAATGAAGAGAAACTTTTCTTCTCCCCCTCAAGAAGAGAACGTATTTCTGCAGTAATTTATAGCACTTAAAGAGCTATAGTTGCGACAGGATTAGTAATAAATTAAATGGAAAAATTCCGGAAACCCAAGGTATGGTCTCCAAAAGGTATGAGCAAGAACACGCTGCAAAATGACTCCTAAGTCACACGTATATTCACATAGGTATCAGCACCAAAAAGTAAATATCTGGTGTGTTCTTCCCTAACCACCAGTCAATTATTTGCACAGGCTGAAATTTAACGTTAAGTAGTTAAAGGAGAACAAATTAGCCTGTTTGTCTTTAATACTCAGATGCACCACAGCCCTTTTGCACTCCCGTAATTTCTTCATAATTTCTCGCCAATAATTTCTTCTGTAAATTTCCAGACATGCTGAGGATGGCAAGGGCCAATTCTACTGTTCACAGCTCTCACACACAAATCTGAGATGACAGGCTGTTAGCCAGAACTCCTACTCTTCTGCCGATTCCTCCTCAGAATCTCCCATTTCTTTTTGTTAAGACTCCTGTACCCTTTCACAGCCATTTGTAATTGTGCATGTTTCATTTCAACCGCAACTTCCTAACGCTAGAGAACATGTTATCTGTGTTTGCAAAGCACAGCATTAATTAACACTATGATATACATATTGCTAATAATAATAATTAATATTTACCCAACAGAGCAGAAGCTCAGATAAAACATCCAATTTCAGAAAGGTACTGCTGTTTTACCAGAATCACAACGGGTTGACTCAAGGGCAAATATGCTAGAAAACTAGTTAAAGATCTTAACATAAGCAAATGCTTTGGTCAAGATGGAATCCCAGACTACTCACAACTTGGGGATGGTGCTTATCCCCCACAAGATACAAAGATAAATATGCAGGACTATGGTGGGTTGACCATGGCAGACATCCACCAAATCATTTTGTCAATTCCCCTTGATCAACAAGCTCATGGACTGAGATAAAGACAGTGAAGTGACTCATTACTCTCGCCAGCAAGAGACTCAGTTTGGGGAAAAAATATTTTTATTTATAGGCAATTAAAATAGCTTTGGATAGTGAGAAACAGAGACAAATTAAAACAGCACCTTCCCAAGGTGCAAGTTTCTGTGCTTCTTTTCCCCTTTATGACCTCTAATATCATACAGGTGATTTCAAGCACTCAAACTTGGTGACTGTCCTGGTTTCAGTAGAGATAAAGTTAATTTTCTTTCTAGCAGCTGGTATAGTACTGTGGTTTGGATTTAGTGCGGGAATAATGCTGATAACACACTGATGGTTTAGTTGTTGCTGGGTAGTTCTGGTGTCTCCGCTAAGTAAAGGATTTTCCAGCTTCCCAGGCCCTGCCAGATGCACCAGAAGCTGGGAGAGCACAGCCAGGNGAAGCTGGGAGAGCACAGCCAGGGCAGCTGGCCCAGCCTGGCCAGAGGGATATTCCCCGACACAGAAAGTCACACTCCGGAGAGGACTGGGGAAGTGAGCTGGGAGGTGGGATCGCTGCTCAGAAACAAACTGGGCATCAAGGATTTTTCTCCTTCTACATGTGGTGAGAAGTTACATTTGTGCAACACTTTTTAAAATATATATGATTTTTCATATACATGTATTTTTATATATAAATAATTGTTATTACTACTACTATTTATCCTTCTCTTCCTTTGTTATCCTATCAAATTGTCTTTATCTCAACACACAAAGTTGTGGGTTTTTTCCCCATTCTCCTCCCCACCCCCTTGGAGGGAAGGGGGGACCAAGCGTTGTGGGGTGCTCAGTTGTCAGCTGGGGTTAAACCACAATAGTGACTAAGGTCAACATTTTAAGACAAAGTTATGATAATGAACTTACATCTCCCCTATTTTCTTCCAAAAAGTTAATCATACTGCTGCAGGAGTAGGATCATTTTTAACTGAAAGAAAGAATGAACCCACACAGTTTTGAAGCAGAGATATATCAAAGGAAACAAACACAAATTAATATGTGTTAGGCTTCTACATACTTCAATACTGATATTTTTTTTTGTCTCAGCCTTATAATCTTGCAAAGGAGAATATAGATTTGTGGTGAGGTTTACTCCATAGTAACTATGCATTATAAAACACACATTGAAGGGGACTAGGCAAGTTACCTCAATACTTTAGATTAAGTAAGAAAAAACATGGCAGGCACTGGAATAGCTTTTCCATCTTAGAGATCACTTCTCCAACTACACCTTCCTATGGAGAAAGATGTCCTTTCAGACAAAGGTACTCAAAAGCAAAATATGTTCATTGCAAAATGTTATGCAGCTCTGCTCTAATCAGTCATCCATTAGCTCTGCCTCAGCAATTTTTTTTTTCTTAGGAGGGAAAAATTGAAGCTGCAGTTAGAAGCAAACTCCGTTTTATCATTCTTTCATAACCTTGGAAGAAATACGCACCAAGAGAATAATTTTTTTTCCCCATTTTTTTATAATAAGGTTTTGCATTGTTAGAATAGCTCAGAAGTACTGCTGGAATTAAGAAATGAGCCTGAAGTGAAAGCTTCAGTGAGTGAAACTAAGCAAGTGAAACACACTACACTTGTAGGCTGCCTGGAAAAAGTGTCTCTAGAATAGTATTTTGGTATTTCACTGCTTGTTTTTTTAGAGAGAAACTCACATCTCAAAATTTGTGCAGGAAGAGAAGGACATATCCATATTTATACAAGACCTACATGAAAGATGTGATATGTAGGTATTCTCTAGTAAGTGGGGTGTCATGCAGCTTTCATTCTTATCTGCATCAGATACGTAAGAATGATCTAAATGAAGATAAAGATGCAATTCAAGGAAGCCACAGAAGGTAAGATACTAGAGTCAAGTCCCCAGCATAGCTCCGGAGTTTTTGTTGACTTTACCAGCAGTAGAGCATTCTACAAAAACTGGGGAAGGAGGTACACATTTGGAGTAAATACCTGTGCTGTCTGTAATTTCAAGTCTGCAGATAACTTTCACGTTGTATCTTGTCTACACAGACCAGAAATAAAGTCAATAACTAAACAGTATAATCTGACTTTGCATTCTGATGACACCCCTTATATGATGATGCTGAAGACATTATAATAAATATTATTGTGCCAACAAACTTCGCAGAAAAAAACAACAAGGGGTCATACTGACAACACAGATTTTCATTGACCACCTTGAATGTCTCCCTCCACTCAAAACAAAGAATAAAAACATGAACAAAGCAATCGCAGCTCTAATGTTTCACTCTGCACTTACAGGCTTAAGAGTTAATACATCTCATAACAGTCTCAGTCTGTTTTCCTCCTGTCTCAGAAAGAAGGAATTGCAATAACTTGCACAGAAATATTAAGGATTCCTTTTTATTTGTCTTCAGATATAAACCTTAAAGACTCAAATATGTTCTGGGTTTCCTCCACAACCACAGTAATGCGAAGGTCTTTTTTTTTTAATAAATGAAAGTAGAATTCATGGCTAAATCCATAACTTCTCAAAAGCACCAGATACCATGAGACTGATTATTCTACCCCAGCAATCCTTCGATAGCAGAATACAGCCATACTTTTAATCTTACCTATCAGCATCCCTGCACAAAATTTTCCAGGCTTTGAGAGCAGGGTATTCATGATAGCCTTTGGCAAAAGGGGAAGAAATGCTGTGCTCATGCATGAGTGATCACAGCTGTTAGAAGAGATTTTCTGTTTAAGAAGGAAATATGCATGATACACAGATGGACAGGCTGTAGAGAGAAGACCTGGATCTGCTCTGCAGATATTCCACAGCCCAAATAATACTGCACAGAAGAGGAAACACACATTCAGATCAACCACCCTGCTTCAGAGGGCCTTTTAAGAAACAAAAACCTTCTCAAAGTGGAAGTACAATAAATGGTGGGAGGGAGACATTCTCCACAGTCTCACAGGGAAATTAAAGAAATGTGAGACAGAAGTGATTTGGAGCTGTGCTGTCTCAACCCCACTGATACCCCACTGTGCCAGAAGCAGTTAAATCAAACTAATGGCTTCAGTATATTCCATAGCAGCTTTCCAATAGCTGAAGTTTCACAGATATTAGTACCTACGTCGGGTACATGAAAGCCAACTGAGGTTTATCTACCTATGCTGCAAGCATGCCTCTATTTGTAGCTTCGGTGTATCACCAAACCCCATATCTAGCAATAACAGCAAGAACTAAAGTTTTCCACATAGATCAGTGAAAGGATCATCTTCTAATACATTATGAATACTTTGTTTTGGAGTGGCCGTTTTTTGCCCCATAGTCCTCTTCCTAATAGATCTGGAGCTACCAGAAAAGAATCACTGGCAAGTTCCTCCACATGTAAATACACATATGTGGAAACAGAGAACACATCTATTAAGAATAACATATGTAAAAGTGCTTGCCACATCCCCTACAGGATTAAAAGGCAATCTTCATGAGGAAATGTTGTACATATTTGTTTATATTAATAACTTGCTAACTAATGAGAAATGTATGATAATTTATTCTAAGTGAAATGACGTGCGCCCTAAAGACAGACTATGCAAATGAAAGCTTCTGCTCACACAGGTTGAGAGCACATACATTAATAACCACGTATCCTTCTGCAATGAAAATGATTGCACGGGTGAAGTGTTAAGGCAGATCAGGATAGAAGAACAGAGTGTCACATGGTTATCTAAAATGCTGTGCAAGCCCTAAAGTCTTCCACACTACCATTCCCAACATTTCAAGGTCTACAAACGCAAAATATAATTATTTCTCCTCCCCTTAACAAACATACTTTCCAACTTATGACATGTTTTTTGAAAGCTTTATATCTTCAAGGTTTTGCGTCATGCCTGAGGACAGTCCTCACTCCTTGCAAAAAGTGATGAGGACACCATGAGAGGGTGAGTGGCCATGACTAGCTGTGCTCCTTACCTCGCAGAGCCATAAACTAACATGCATGCTCTTATGAAACCAAAGGTGAGCCTCTCTGATGCTGTTATTTGTATTCTGAAAATATTTGTTGCCACTGAGACAAAGATGTCACTGTGCAAACACATAGTTATTGTCTGTATATATTATGTGATACTCAAGGTATGACTCAACACATTCTTCCTCAGGCTCTTTTTGCTGTAATAAAAAGAGGGAAGGTGGCTTACACTTATGTTTGGGACGTCTCCCAGATTCATGCATGAGGATCAAAAGGTAAATAGAAAATTTCCTTATTCTCAGTAAAATTTCATGACATCCTCACTCACCTATCAGAATCCTTCCAGTACACCAGACTTAGCCAATATGGAAAACCAAAACCATAACTACCATCCAATAAAATCCACAATATTTCTTTCCACAGATAATCATATAGGAGAGAGAATGCCATCTCTCCTCACGCTGAGTAGCCCCCAATTGCCTCTGGCATCCTTCAACAGAAGGATGTCAGAATGCCTCTTGTCTGCACAATTATTCTTCCTACAATAGAGATTTGTGAAACACTGGAAAGCAAAGACAAGACTGCAGTTATTTCCTTTCCCTAGAGAGATATAAATGGGCAAGGCCATGTCAGGGAATTTTAAGTTTAAATTTGGAATGAAGTGAGGATAGCACAGCTGTCATGAAACAAGTTGTATCTATCGAAGCTGTTTTCAAAATCAAAAATAACCTTTGCACCCCAGGCACACTTATCCTCTCCCTCCTTCCCGTTCCCTTCCATGTGCCTTCACCCAGACACTCTTGCATAGAGCAAAATGACTACGTATGAAACAGCAAAACACAGTGAATAAATTTCAATGCAGAATTTCATTAAACAAAATTTATAGATTTTACATGGCTGTTTCCTCTTGTACACTCTTTTCAGTGTATAGTGAGAACCCATTTTCTCTTGAGCTTTGTAAGCACAAATTTTCTTCCCAGAGACAGATCTTGTTATTAATACAGCGTTTCTTTTGGAGAGTGGGCAATGTTAAATTCTGCATAAATTATACAATGCCCTGGCCTATACAATGTGAAGACTAAGTTCTGAAAAAAGTCAAAAGCCATCAGTAACAGCCATTTTTACCACAGACTATCTCTGACAGTCTAGGCACCGCATCTACTTGTCTTTTAAATACGTCTGGGGATGGTGACTCAACCGCTTCCCTGGGCAGCCTGTTCCAATGCACGATAACTTTTTTCAGTGAAGGGATTTTTCCTGATATCCAGCCTAAACCTCTCTTGGTGCAACCTGAGGCCATTTCCTCTTCTCCTGAAGTTTCTGTAACATCCACTGTGTCGTCATGTTACATTTGCAATTTACTGCTTGCTTGGATCAAGGTCTTATTTTGGCAAAGCTTAGTCCTGCTCCCACTGAAATCCATGGCAAATCTTCAATGGAAACAGAAGCAAATCTGCACAACCATTGGCTTTCAGAACCCAGAGTCTGATTGTTTTCTTCATGTCCGCTCCGCATTAAACAGCGGAAATCCATATCTGAATGAAAAAGATCATACACCATTCTTCAGAGATTAGGTCCCCAACCTATAAGTTTACTCCTGATACTTGGCCAAGCTTTAGTGAAGACTCAGCAGGAGCTCCTTTAACAACCAAACTTACAAAATTCTTAGCAAAGAATTGTCTCTACTTTGTGTAATTAATTCTTTGACCGCTACAGAAGGATATTCTGAGTGAAAACACACTCCCGGACTGTAATGATTATGCTAATCTAGTGAACAAAAAAGATGGGTTGTGTATTAATCAAAGTCTTGAGCTCAATTTCTCATTGTTCTTGGACTAAGTGATCAATACAGTGACACTCACTTGCCACAAGTACAGAACAACTCTACTAGGATTTATCTTGTGCTTGTGAATAAAATGTAACTAATGAAGGTTCATCGTACAAGAAACTTTAAAGGAGCGCGTTAAGGAAAAATTGCATTGTCAGAAGGTACAAAGTAGACAGTCAAAGTGGTCTTTCATCTCCACTCTATAGAGCATCGTGTACTCTAAAAACCATGAGATTAAACATCTTCAGGCAAAGTTCTTTCTTCATCTCCTAAAGAGCATTTCAACACCATTTCTACAAACAAATAGCCCCTTTCTCCTGTCCACTGTAAGTTGTAGTTTCAGAATTCCAGAGTTGTACTACCCAATAGCAACACACAGCATCCATCAGGCACTAAATACTGTACTAATCACATAGGTAATACGTGGGCCTGCAATGACCTCCTGTGCTGTCATTTTGGGATACTAAAGCATTACTGCTGTATGCCATCCTCTCTCCAGCTAGCCTTACGCAGCGAGCTGGCTGCACTAAACAGCTCAAATTTCAAATTATTGAGAGTATGCTGCTAACAAACCCTTGTGACTTATTATGTACACAAACATAAGACGGAAAAGTGAATAAAACACCCAACAAAAAACCTGACAAGGGCTAACTAGCAAAAAGTACTAGCTGTAAAGCACGATGCCCGATTTGGCTTGAAGCACTGTTCTCTTCATAAAATTAATTTCAGACTCCAGAATCCCAACATGGGTTTTTAATGCCATTTCTTAGATAATTTAGGTTATCCCACAGATTTCTGCTACAGAAGGCTTTACCCAGCACTAGTTTCCAACAGGCTGTTGCCAGAAAAGCCAGCCACATAGTGCTTTGAAGCGCTTTGCCAAAAGGGCAGCTAGGCGACCACAGACATGTGGGACTTCGTAATGGTCTCAAGGCTGTGTATGTGTGCTGTAACAGCCAGAATTCATAGATGTTAGGGGAAAACCCCAGCAATTAGAACACCAACCACACCACAGAAGTAGCTTATATTCAAACTCTCATATACTCCTAGAGCAACTGCAAACTGTCCCTAGGTCACACGGAGCTATATTAGATCATTTAACCACATAAGACAGAAAACCCAATGTGATTAAGTAAAACACACTTAGGTAGGGATTTGCATCCCCCTGCCTATGTGCTGTTGCACAACTGGTCCTTGCTTTCAGGTTCAGAGTGCTGGTGTCTCCCAGCAAACCCTTGCCCAGCCCTCCCCAGCCCACAGGAAAGGAAAGGGCAGAATTTTCATCACTGCGGAGGCCCTGCCGCGTCTGTTCTCCCTTCTCAGCCATCTTTCAGTCTCTGAAAGATGGATGACTACTTTATCTTCATCCTGCTTGTCACACAAATGGATCCCATCATAACACAGACAGGAAGGATTTACAATATTCCACAACTTGCTATGTAGGTTAATAGCTCATTTTGCCTCCCACTATACATATGACTCCCATTAGTACTAATAACTCATAAGAAATAGACAAATGCCTTCCAAAAATCTGAATGAGTTATCATCTTCAAAAGCTTCCTTTGTTAGCAGTAAATCTATGTATTTTCTCCTAATACAGTGTATAGAGATCAATAATTATTATACTCTAACCAGCAGGAAATAAGACTTACGCAGCCAGTCGTATAAATGTAGCTATTAACACGCTAATTAAAGGAACCATTTATAAATCCATCCAAATTGATTTCAACTTTTCTAAAGAAAAAGGAAATCGCACAAAAGAAAAGTCTGCTTTGAACACTGTGTCAGCTCGCAGGGCAGATGTGTGAACACTAGAAAAAATTCCTTTACAAACGTGCCCAATGTATTTTAGTTCTTTCCTGTTTACACACATGGAGGACCCTTTAACCACTACAGTGGCTGAACAGAATGAAGAAACCAATGCTAAACTCAGGCTGGCTTTGTCTTCTACTCATCTGAGCAGAACTGCTGGAATTGATTGGATTTTTTTGCAAGTCCAAATGACTATAGTGAACAGGCTCCCCAGGATCAAGAGGCAGTTTATGAACTGGCATAAACTGACACAGAGTGACATATTTATCTCAGCAGTTAGCTCTAATGGTGAGAAGCAATCACACTAAATCTCCTGGTACTCAGTTTTCTACTGCATCTTCATTCCAAAAAATCCTCCAAAAATTTTTTCAATTCTTCTTTGAGGAACAATAATCAGCTTGGACTCAATCCAGAATTCACTGAAGTCGTTGGATCAAATTTTTTTGAAGCGTCTTTTGAAAACACCTCAAGAATGTTTTTAGGAAGTAATTACATAAAAATATGTTTAGTTACAGAACATTTTGCAAATTTTCCATTCTTAGGATGTGTTATTTTCTCAGTAATTCTTCTTTTTTCTGTGAGGAACTTAACTTTGTTAAATAAACAATAAGCAGTTCTTATTTTAATTGGAGAAAATTAATTTTCTTGTTACAAGCTACCTGTATTTTAAACTACTTGTTATCTGATATAGTTAGTTATTTCATATATGGGCACATTTCTTGAAAAATAATCTCTAAAATATCTACTTTTTTAATGAGTGATGAGTTTAACAAAGATCTTTCCCCCCAAATAGGAATTTCAATTATTTTTTTTCCTTGATGCATCAAAAAGGTGATAACATAAAACAAGGAATTCAAATACAAAGTTTTCTTCAGGTAATTTTTCAAGTTGAAAACAAAACAGATGCCAGCTTTTAAAAGAAAAGATCCTAGAAAGGGTTACCAGGAAATAAAACCAGGGAAAGCACAGGTATCAAATATACGTGCTATGAAAGCAAAAGTGGCTCTAATTAGAAAGTTTCTCCTCCTTTTAAAATCAAAGGGGATAAGTTCTGTTTCCTGTTAAAGCCAAGTAAATCCACAGTAATTCCCCAGAAACTGCTCTGCCTTTACATCAAGGTAACAAGTAGCTGAATTTAGTCAGGGTTCTTGAAAATCAGATTAAAATTAAGCTCAGTAAGTGCTACCTACACACACGGAGCATCCCATTTTGTAAAAGGTTTGTCATGTTTTAATCAGTAGAGGACGATGTCATGGGCTAAAATACAACTCGTATATTGTTACTGAAACTTCAGAAGCGTCTGGTTCATTAAATACTCGCAGAATGCCCCGGTGCACTCAAGGGGTGAAAGCAGACTGTGACACAGGTTGGAACGTTAAACCTGGACAGCATTCAATTTTTGGATTTAGGCAAACCAAAAGCATATGCAGAATTATATTCAGGAGTTCTTTCCTTTTGTCCCCTCATTTACATTATAGTCTGAAGTGTAAATGCTAGAGAATTTCTTTTACCCATATGCCAGTGGTCTATAACTTCATAGCAAACTTGGAATATTTTGTCCCGAGAAACATGAAACACAGAATGGTCTCATACCACCTGCAAATGAGAAAGTCAAGTAAAATTTACAGTTCAGAGAGGCAAAACACCAAAAGCATTGGGAAAGGCTAATTTAATACATCTGTCATATGCAATTACAGTCAACTGTAATCCAAAACATCTTTTTTTTTCCACTCCAGACATAAAAGAGCCAATTGCCCAGGCTCAGAATTAAACATCTGTTTCACAAAACAAAGATATTAACCTCCAAGTTTTTTTTTTATGAACCAATAAAATTCAATCATTCAGCACTACTCAGTAACAGTTGTTTTCTCCATTACACAAATTGCTACAGCCAATTCCTCAGCATAAACCGCTACAGTGATTGAATTTTAAAGGCAGTGGGTGAGCTGTTATTAATACAGGGATACAGATGCTTCTTTTACTAATACAATATATATATTAAGGAAGAATTTTTGCTGCTGTTTCAGTTGTTGGCTATGTAGATGAAACTAAGTATTTGAACCTGACAGGCTCAAGTATAGCAAAAGGAACAAACACAACTGGTAGCTTTATATTTTGGAAGACACAAGTTATGTTTCCACATAAATCACAAGGCTTTTAAATAGCATAACAATTTTTTTTGTTGTTTTACTTCTCAGCGATTCCTAGTACATACAAACCAGCCATAAATAAAGGAAAAAGCAGTCCAAACCATGACTGCTACTCTTTGAAAATAAAACCTACAATCTGTACTGAATGAACTTTAGTCAGGTTCTTCAGCAGCAAAAAGCATGGTAAGTTTCTTAAGATTAAGCCAAATTCTAACCCAAGTGCTGCAAAGTAAATCCAAAGTGATGGAATGGCACCTGGAGCCGGAGCCAGTCTACTCAGGCTGTGCCAGTTCTCTTATCTGTGGTGTTTTATTGCCCAGGGTGCTGCAGACACCCTAGTGCATTCTCCGCTGTAGCAGTTCTCCAAGTGTGGAGCTTGAGTTTCAAAATCTGGTCTTCCTAATGCTGTTTTGTTGCAGAACATTAACTATTTCAGTCTGGAAACACGGGAATGCTGAGCTTCTCTTCCTTCAAAATTTTCCTAGACACCAAACTAATGAAGTACAAGCCGTGGTAACGTGTTCAACAACTCAGTTCAACAAAAACAGCAACCAAAGGCAGTATTTACTGTAACAACAGCAAACACAAGACTAGCAAATAAGCTTTAACACAAGCTGCAGCCATAAATCAAACTCTATTTTGAACTTTCTTTTTGTCATAGGTTTCAGATCTGCAATTCTTTTAATATTAGAAATAAAAATACTGTAAAAAAGGTAACATATAACTCAAACTTGTTTAATCTCATGACATACTATGCCACAAGGAGTTTGCTGGCATAGGCAATGTTCAAATAAAGAAAGCTTCCCCAGAGGCTTAAACTAAAATGTGCACAGCACCTGAGTTGGTATTTCCACTGATTGCTAAGCTGACCAAACAAATAGAGATTTGACAGTAAGAGCTCGTATTCCACTTCTTGGCCTTTCAGGAATTACATGGACATAGATTTACACCAAAATACCAAAGGACACCAGCATTGGAAGTTGTTCTGCAGTGTGACTAAACCGCATGCCTGGCAACAATATTTCTCTGTCCTAAGCCCGTTTATCATGGAGGTTAGTGTGAATTTTGAAGTCTGATAAGTTACAGTAAATGAGAAGATGAAAAGCCTGGAATGACTCTATTACACCATCAAAATTAATCTATACCACTCTCTAAGCAGAAACAGCATCTTCTGTTCTTCAAAGGGTCAAAGATTAACTCCATTTCAAAACACACAATTACAGTGTTTTCCTGTTAGTTCTTTCTTTGTAGAAATTCACAGTTTAGTAGAGGTTTTTTCATTATTTAAAAAAAAGTAACTGGCATGTCTAAAATTGTGTCTATAATATGCTTAAACAGGAATTATGTTAGCTATCTCAAATTTCCCTAGTAACCCTTAATTTAGGGTGATGTAGACAGAATGAAAAATAAATTCCAATCTAAACATCTCTACATCTTCTTTTACTCATGCCATAGACTACTGCAGAACAAATACCAATCAGATCCTCAAAAGTATGTAAAAATTAATAGCCTTTAAACTAGATGCATATTCCAGAAATCAAAAATGCAAGAAAGCAGTTTAATCCAACAGAGATAAAAAGGGAATAGGACTCTAGAAAGTCTGTACTCTAGTGCCAAGTCTCATCCTTCTTTTGGACAAAACGTGTTGTAAGATTCCTTTGTAAAGTGGTTTGAAATCACCTGATCCTAAACACTATGGAAGAGTAAGGAACTATTCCACTGAAATATACGTTTTAGAATTAAATCTTCTCCCTTTTACATTGGCATAACCCAAAACTATTTCCAATAAACATGTGTTTACTTTGTGTCACAGTAACAAAAAATATGGCGTGAGGAGTGATTCCTACTGGCTTCAGCTGGCCAGTATTCTACACTGTTTGTGAGCATCTTCTAACATGAAATAAAGCAAGCAGCACAAAGAAAATCCTGAAAAAAACAGCTGCATTTCCTCCTGAATCTCTTTTCCTCATCAAAATAGAGGCAAAGTATTTGACCAAAATAAGAGCTTTCATCATGAAAAATTACAGAACAGGCCTCCAAGAAGTCTGTGTATTTTAATGGGACCATTAGATGGTTTTCTCCTGAAATTTTCATAAGTAAAGTTATGAAAAGGTTAGAATTTGAGGCCAGATTCCCTTGAGAAGAAAAATAAATCTACAAAAAAGTTAAAGACATCTCATAGATTAAAGGTTAGATAAAAAGCCAACAGGTCAAAAATACCTCTCTTCCTCTTATTCGTCCACAATACTATCTAATTAGATTGAATACCTTTTTATTTCATTCAGTGCAGAGAATTTCTGAAATCCCACTTTAATCAAGCCTGAGCTCTACATCTCCTCTGAGGCACCATTTTCTTCAAAGCTGTAACTTCAGCCAAGGTTGTGTTAACTTTACCCTCTTCCCTCCCTGACCTCCCCCAATTAATAACTAAAATCTAATACTATTCTAGTGTCTCACATGCTCTTTACTAAAACACTTAATTTCTGTTTTCTTTAAAATATTCTCCTTTATGCCAAGATATCTCTGATATCTTACTGAAAAGAAGATGACATTTACAATAGATGAGCACCATGAGGATGTTGAGGAGGGTGTCAGACACTAGAAACATAACTCCATGCTCTAATCTATTGTCTCCAACCACAAGCAGGTATTCACATGAGTAGCTTAAAGAAAGTTGAGCTTCTTTTTTGTGAGAATAAAATACTGGATATTGTGCAGAATGGCTGCAAATGTGGAATGAGTTGTTGGGTGTTCATCCACCTATAATTTCTTGGTTTATGCATCCCTTGTAAGCTCTCAGGGCTGCACAACTTTGAAGTCAGGAGTGTCCTCCCTCCCTTTGCTGGTCACAGTGTAAATAGCTTGGGTGAGGCATCCAGAAGGAACTTTGATATATGAAACCTCAAAGAAGTTGTGGCTATAAGATGCAGATGACTATCTACAGACACAGTTCCTCTCTGAAATCAACCATAACCATCATGATATTAAAGAAAAGCAAATATGCTTTTTTAGGGCTAGATCATGCTGACATGGATCCAGAAGAAGAGAAACAATTTCATACGTGATCTCAGGTGAGGACTATACTCAACTCCAGGGGAAGATAAACACATTTCTTAGTAAGGATCTTAAGAGAAAATAACTATCCAAAAAGAATCACCGTATTTTCCACCATACCAGAAAAGGTGGTCACTCAAGGAGATCTTTTGGTTCTCGTGTACTATACCATCAGTGTTTTGCCCCACTTAAAAGCTTTAAGTCTTTGGCACGCTTGTTTCTTGAGGGTTAAAACAAGAGTGATTACAAAGCTTTTTAGTTTAAACTGCTCCTGCAGATGCTACAGCAACAATACCCCTGACGCAGCTGGAGAAACCACTCTGAGGATCTGTACATCTCAGTCTGTTTTCACACTCAAGGACTCCTCTGAAGGAGGTAGTCCTGCAGGTGCTCCAGCGATACCATTCCAAAGGAGCCCAGGAACCATGCAAAAGTAGATATGATTTGTTCATTAAGATAAAACTGAGGGCCAAGGTTTTAATTGCGGCTGTATAAGCCCAAAGATGATAGAGAAGGGTGAAATCTGACCTGATACAACTAATTGTAATCCCCATAATGTTACAGCTAATTGTATAATAGCTGTATCTTATTAAAAGAAGGACTAGTCTGTATGAAGTCTTATTTGTCAGTATCACAGAAGTCTTGGATATGAGCTGATTTTGGTGCATTAGAAAAAAAAAAATCAATACCAGGCACTAAAGATATCCTTAACCTAGCAGGGAAGGACCCTTATCAGGGCAAAACAGGATCTATTTAACTGGAAACCAGAAAAATTTGAACTAGAAAGCACATGCTTTTAATTACCAAAGGGATAATCGGGATAATCAACAGGAATAAGCTTTAAAGCTTATTATCACTCTCTAAAGGTGAGCAAAACAATAGCGATTTTTTTTATACTCCTTTTAAAACATACAATACTAGACTCAGTACAAGGTAAAACAGACACCAAAAGTCTAATCACATGTTTGACATTATAAATGGAGAGATTAGACGGCCTTATAGGTCACTCTGTCCATTAAATTGGTAAAGAGATAAATTTGATTACTATCTTTAAGCCCTTGACATTGCTGTCTGGAGTTACTCACATACCTGCATGTATCCTGGGCAGGGAAACAAAACCAGAAACCTAACAAAACCACACCCAACAACATTAATATACTGTGAGGAGGCTACAAAGGTGTGGTGTGGTGTTATTTTATATTCCGAAAACAGTAGCTAAATTAACGCATCTCAACATTATTTTCTTCTCCCACTTCTTTCCTGCTCCTCCCATCCCAAATAAATAAAATGAAGGTCTTTGTCATGGTAACTATTGAGTTACCTAGACAAGCAGCCTCCCAAGGAGAATTGCCTCTGAACAAGATGCCCACTAGATAGCACAAGGAGAGTCACAAGGGAAATAAATATTGAATTATTCTGGTGTTTTAAATCATGTCTCAGTAGCCAGTGTCTCTGGAAAGGTATATAATCAGCTCACCTCCCTGCAGCTTGTAAGAACATATAAAAAATAGCAGCCTGTAAGTTTCTTAATAGTAAAAAAAAGATTTTTCTAAAAACTGGAAATTTGGTCAGCTCGGAAACATGTCTGATTTAACAGAATGCTCTGAATATCGTTATCACAAAACAAAATGAAGAAAACTAAGCACATCCTTACTTTTGGCAGCATCCACCTGTGGAAAGTGGATATTGGGATATTAACCAGCTCTGAAACAACGTAATAAGAACTTGATTCTAGGAAGCAGATATAGACTGTACTGTGCATGCAGGAAGCGTGGAAGCTTTACTTGGGAATGACAAACACTATCTTGCAATACAGCAGCCATTTCTGTAGTCCTGGGGCAAGGAGAATGCAGTTCAATTCTGTGATCAATGAAAGTCTTGAGAACAACCCAATCAATGTGATCCTGCTTCGAAAGGACAGCAGCACTTGCTGATGTTCAGTCCCTTCGAGTTGCCTCCTAGAAGCCAGGGAAAGGGAGGGCTGGTTTGGCACACATGAGGCTTCACCCCCCACACCTCTCCAACTTCTGATCTCCTAATCCAATCTTATACTTCTAATACTAAACTCATGCTGCAGACAGGACTTCCACCACATTTATTTTTTTTTTTTTTGTAACATCATCAGTATCACTATTAGGAGGTAATTTCTTACATTTCAGGTTAAGGCACTCAATACAACACCTGGTATTTCTCTTGCTTTAAGACCTTTAAAGGGATATACATCTATTCTGGTGAGTTGTTGGGGTTTTTTCCTGCATCTTAGAAACCTCAAGTGTGTCAAGCTGAGGGATACAGGGTATGAAGGAATCCTTAAGTCTCCGCAAGTCAGTAAAAACAGGCAAAAGGAATATTACTGGAAGCAACTTCTTGCAGGTAACAGGGGTAATATGAACTTGTAATATGGAAGATAAGAGATAAGCTGAAGCCTCAGAAATTAACTGCTCATGGACATTAATGCCTTTCAGACTAACGCTTCACTGCCGTAAGCGGAGATTTTGATTAGTATTCATACAAAAGCCTGAGCATTATAATAGCAGCCCTAGCTGGTGGTGCTATAGAGCCATTCCTTCAGACAGGCAGCATGGGGAGCTTGAAAAACATCCAGTCCGATGGACAAACCTCTGGCTGCTTGCACCCTGTTGATAAGTGCAGTTTTGTAGACAACAGTAGGGAGGCTGGCTCACAGTCCCTAATCATAGCTCCTTAGGTTCCTCAGACTTGAGAAAACACTGTGCTTCATAAAGTTGACAGACTAACAACTAATGCACTCACCCATCCATTCTTTATTGAATTCATACTGCTCCATTGCTTCACCTTTTCCAAAACAAGGAAGAGCTTGTAGTGTCAACAATGCACCATGTGGTGGCTTATGACAAGCCTGAGATAACAAATTAAGAAGGTACAGACACTGGACACAATCAGCAGCTATGCAAAAGCTAAACAAGTCTTCCAGTATTGTATCTATTCCAAGCACTCATCTAGAATTTGGTTACTTTTTATACCTAAATAATACAAGACTTACTAGCCCATGTTAGCCATTACCATGCTATAATTTCTTCAATCATGAAAAGTCAGTTTCTGCATCCTGGGCACTTTTTTGGGGTTTCTGTTGAGTAAGACTTTGCAAAGTATGACCAAGGGTGACTGAATCTGTCCTAAAGCAGCAAAATATTTGATTTTAAGGGGATTTTTCTTCTTGGTGAATTCTAGTAAAAGAACAGAACTTGACACTTAACCAAAGCAGAGCATGCCTGTGTAACTTACTTCATATGACATTTCAAAATAATATAATGGACAATGCACCTTTTTGACTTTATTTCTACCCATTCCAACTCATTTTTCAAGAATAGGAAGAAGTAGTCTTGGTCATACTGAAGTCAACAACTGAATTTATAGAGCTAGAATTTTATCTTACTGTCCTGGTTTTGACTGTGATAGAGTTAATCTTTCTAGCAGCTGGTACAGCGCTGTGGTTTGGATTTAGTATGAGAATAATGTTGCTAACACACTGATGGTTTAGTTGTTGCTGGGTAGTCCTCATGTCCACACTAAGTCAAGAACTTTCCAGCTTCCCAGGCCCTGCCAGATGCACCAGAAACTGGGAGAACACAGCCAGGGTGGCTGGCCCAGGCTGGCCAGAGGGATAGTCCCTGACACAGAACGTCACGCTCTGGACAGGACTGGGGAAGTGAGCCAGGAGGTGGGACTGATGCTCAGAAACAGAGTAGTTATCAGTGGGTTTTTTTGTTTGCTTCCACATGTGGTGAGCAATTGCATTTGTGCATCACTTGTAATTATTCTCTTCCTTTGTTATCCTATCAAACTGTCTTTCTCTCAACCTACGAGTTGGTTGGTTTTTTTCTCCCCCCCATTTTCCTCCCTGTGCCCTTGGGGAGGAAAGGGTGAGTGCCTGCTCAGTTACCACCTGGGGTTAAACCACAACACTCGCCTATTGCACTCTGCACAAAATGACATGAAAATAGCACCTGTTTTCAGCAAGTCATTAGAACACACCAGAAAAGCCCCCAAAACCTGCAGAGTGTCATCATACATTAAGATTATGTGAGGCTGTTACATTTAGAGAAAACATCCTTTCACTTCTCAAGCCGCTCACCCAGACTTTGTAGTAAGAACCCTGACTGTTGTACAAACCTGTCATCAACTCAGATCTTCCCGAAAACTCAGACTGGGCTCTAACTTCCAAAAATGTGGAAAAAAAATGTGATAACTGTAAAACTAGTTCAAGATCGTTTTAAGAAGTCTTAAGTTCTATTTTTCAGACTTTAGAATTTGAGTGAATTGTGGACTTTAAGGTATTAGTGGCTGATTTGATGGTGACTTTGAATTTCAAAACAAAGATATTCTGCCAGCAAATACTACAGTGAAATTGAATATATGTAGTGGAACATAAATTCCAAATTAAAAAAAATATGCTTCTATTTACAACAAAAACGCTAGTATAATTTCAAATTATTCTAGAGTTTTCATATACTGGTATCTTACCGTGCTGCCTTGTTTTGTCTCCTATTGCCAGGCATTTAAAATTTGTATCAGAAAGTGGTTTATGTATCTTAACAGCTCACTGCATTTCTTAAAGAGCAGACAGAAGAGAAAAAAAAGAGAATAGCAAAACAGAGGCTGCAATTCTTCCTTAGCTTTAGGTCGAAGAACCACCTAAATAGAATTGGCTATTAAGGATGAGATCACTCCCTTCTCTAAATGATGGAAATTAAAGCCAAATTTAAGACACCTCTTCATCAACTTTTTAATGATATATAATATTTCTTAATATCACATCAGCATCCTTAAACTCCAGGCAAAATTCTGTGCACTGAACTGGAAGCCCTACTAAAGTTCTCAAGAGTCAAGACCTAGATATTCTAGTGCTCTGCTGCCTCAGTGAGTGTGGGAAGATTCACAAGCATTCAGCATCCACCACTTCCCCCTGTGACGTTTCTGCGTGGACTTTCAAGAAAGCACAGGTCAATGTTGAGACTGACTGAAAAATCTCTCCACTCATTTTGGTGTGTAAGTTTCCAACCAAATGCTTCTAAAAATCTACAGAGCAAAGAAACAGAATCTCTAAACAGATGTGTTCATGCAATTATGTTATCTTAAAAGATAAAAAAATCAACCAAGATAATAGCTCATGTGTCACATATTTGCTAAATACTATGTTTCCATATTTTCTTTAATTATATGGAAAAATAATTAAGAAGGCAGCTACCATAAGCCAGAATTGGAAAGTAAAAAGCCTTAAGCAGTTCTTTCGAGGACTTCACAATGTCTTACAACTTCAATCTATTAGCTATCTTTCTGCCCATAGAGATCACGATTAGACAGTAAAGTTGCCCTTTCAATTCACTCAAAGCTTCAATCTGTTCCATCTGTGCTCTCTGAACCTTTCATTTCCAATAGGTTCAGGCTAATTCAGAGCAGCCGGGGAAGCTGACAAGCTCTACCTTTCTTTCACATCCTCAGGGCTACATGCTGACATCTTAAAAAGAATTTAGAAATAAATATAATACCTTTTCTTTCACACAATGAAATCATTTGTTTGAATTCCATTAAGGAAGCACACAGGTATAATTAGAATTTGGCCCATGACTCCAACAGCCGTTCGCCCGCATGCTGGTCTCACCATTCCACTGCAGTAAAACAAAACACTCCTGTGAGCTTACAGACTTTGACCTGAAAGCTGGATGCCTTAAGAATCAAGGAGGGCGTAATTTAACAGAAAAAAAAAAAAAGAGTAACTCTGATGCAGATTAGTAAGCATTTGTAAGAGCCCTTGCATCTTGATACACAAACTAATAGCAGTCGTACTTGTGACAGATTTACAATTCCCTACTGGCATTTGTCTACTCGTAAGCACATTCTGGTGGTGGAAAACAGGGGTCAGAAACAGGAAGCCAACGCAAGATATGATGAGCCATTAAGAGTTTCCAATTTAGTCACAGCACTAGTTCCTAAGAAAAAAATACCCAAGTGACTAAGAACTGGGAACTGCCTGGGTGATAGGCAGATGTGAAAGATCTCATACAACAGTAGTCTGTAATGCTTGGTACAGAACTGAAAGCCAGAGAGAAAGTGCTAGGCTGGCCCAGATCCATGATTATGAAAGCAGGATGCTCAGCTTTTTGGAAATGGTTGCAACAGGAGCCATTGGCTGAAAGTGACCACAGCTATGCAACTGGAGCAAGGAAATGAAACCGAAATTTCTTCCTGGAAATTCCTGTCTCTTACATCTTCATTATCATACTGCAGCCTTTATCATCACTGCTACAGAATTCAGCTACTCAGAATTAACTTGGCTGGATGAAGACTATAAGAAGTTTCCAAAAATCTTTCAACTCGCTCATCCAAGTACACATTATATAGGTAAGTAGTGTCCACTTCAGGTTGAAGTGTTATAGCTGCATCCAAAAGTGTGATCACCCCATTATTAGCAACAGTGGGAGACTTTCCCTCCACTTCAAAAACTTCAACCAAGTCATGAGAAGGAATATGAGGGGAAAACTGGAACTGATGGTATTGTTATATAAAATTACCATATCTTTGTGTAACATGCATGGGTTTACCTTGGTCTTCATTAAAAGTTACTATTATAGTGTTATTTAAGAAGTGTTGCTGTTTTGTAGATGGAATGTGATATTACTTTGGTAAGGCTTATCAGCTGAAAATAGCTATTTTATCAAGTGATCGCTATCAAACTACTTATTTTGACTGGTTTCCATGCCACCCCATAAGCTTGAACAACACCCAAATTTCATAATCTTTTTCCTACAAGGGAACAAGAATAAAAAGACCTGGGAACAGGTTAGTGGAGGTACAATGTGATATTACAAAGTGCTTTTGCAGGCTACTGAAGCAGTCAGCTATTTTTCATCTCAGATGTGGTGAGAATGTGGCCTCAAGGTGATATTATCTATTGTCTCTTATCTGTTGGAAAGCTTTTCTTTTTGGTGAGTTAGTTTTCCATCAGATCAGGGATCTGAGGTTGAACCACCTCAACACACAACTACAGTATTGTTGCAGCTGGTGTTGGGGGGGGGGGAACCACACAAATATCCCACCCTAACCTACATAAATGAGGAAAAAAGATGAGTTTCCAGTTGGATCAGTCAACTCTGCATTGTTTATTACTCAACTGCATAAGTGCCAGTGTGGTACAAGAAAGAGGCTGCCACAGCCCCAGCCGAGATTGACTTGCCTACTGAGGAGCCATGCCATCCATGCCCGTTTTCAGGTCAGATTCAGCCTAGTAAAGAACGATTTTCTTCTGACTGCGTACAGCTTGCAGTCTAGATTCAAATGAACAACATTCAACACCCAAAATACAGGAAAGCAGCATTGTTCAACTCATGTGCTAGTACTATGCCTGTAAAATACCTTTTCAGTTTCCAGGAAAAGTCTGTCATAACTGTTTTTACAGTCAAATTACAAAAATTCTGCACATTTCTTCTGTAAAGCTAGACCTTGACTCCAAAAGACTTACTGTTCCTTGCTGCACTTTCACAGCACTTCACACAGTTTTCATTGCAATATAAAATACTATGTCATTTCATTATTTCTCTTGTAAGTTGCATGGTATCTATAGTCCCACATGATGCATCATTTCTGTTACCAGCACATTTGATGACTACTTGTCCAGGGCAGAAGGCAAGTTCTATTTCAAGAGCTGTGCAATTTACTTGAATTGACAAGGAAACAAAAAAACTTTTCAATATCACCTTTTGCCAGCAGGTCAAGGAAGGACATCTGCAGTGTGAGAACTTCCACTGTGTAAAGGAAAGAATGTTGAGAAAAACCCTTTACTGCTGGAAAGAGGTGAGAATTAAGAAGCTCACTTGAACAAGAAAATATTTTACTGCAAAAACAAAAGGAGCTATTTTCAATCACTCAATATAAAGAAGTGATCAAGCACCAGTTATGTTAGTTTCTTTCAGGTAGGTGAAAAAGTACAAACTATTTCTCATGAGATTATTATGAAAACAAGCAAAAACTTTGTTGTTTGTGACTTGAATTTATCATAGGCAAAATTAAGATTTATTTATTCCATGAAAAATGTTGGTAGTTCAATATTTTAGTCTGAAACTAAAGTTACAGCTTCAGTTGTTCCTCACCAAGGATGTTCCACTAGTTCAAAAACTCCAGAGCATTTCACTTGTTTTGCTAAACAGAGCAAATCTTTTTCAGTTTTTCAGTATCAGACTGCATGGTAGATGTCCAATTCCCCATTTCCCTGTACCAGCTAAGTTTTTTTGGTGAGAACAGATCTGTAAGAAGCACTTACAGTGATTTTTTGGGAACCACCTCAGAAAAACAACTCTGACCCCCTGGCCGTTTTGTGTAGAAAGGATTATGTTCTCTTGGTTCAAACCTGTTTTAACTAACATGAGAGCAATTCTGCAGTTTAGTAGGATACCAATTTTATAGGATAAGTTTACATACATCTGTAACTTGCCCATGGGCTATGGTATAGGTGTGTGTGAGGGAGTCTGAGGACACTAGACATCCTGCAGCCGTTCTGGTGATGGGCATTGTCTGGGCACATACTACCTCCCTGAAGCAGATATTCTGATTGTCTTTATTATGTGGTCTTCACAATCCTATTCTTCACTATCAGTTCTTACGCTGCAGAGCAGTAGCACAGAATAGAATACAGAGTTTGATCTTTTCTTCTTGTCTTTCAACTTGCATAAATTTCTTCTTGCTTGCCCTCAAAGCTTAATTTTCCAAGCTCCCAGACTAGGTTTCCAATTATTTTCTGATAATTCCTACAGGTCAGTAATACAAGTTCAATGACATCTCAAAACCTAAGATTATATAGTCTCTTTTCCTCTGTGATTCCTTCTGTTCTTCTCAGTGCTAAAAACAAAACTTGTACTTGCAATTGGAAGGAAAACAGTAATGGCACCGCCCTATAATTAAGGAGGCAAGAGAAAAAGACAAGAACTATGCAGGAATTAATTTGTGAGTGTCTGAAAGAAACATTTATTCAGTCATTGAAGAAGATAATGAAGAGGTACTAGAAAGCAGCATTTGCAAAGGACCAGTCAGATTGAGACCAGGACAAATACAATAGATCAGCCGTTCCTAAGACAAACGTCAAAGCAGCATTAAACATCACTAAAACCGCTACAATAATTCCATAGGCTCCAGATGAGATTTTGATAGTGCCTGTCAGAAGATAAGTGTGATAATGTATAGTTTTTCCCTGAAAAGGTTCTCAAACTGGCAGCAAACATCTGCAACAAGTCAAAGACCAGACCCAAGAAGCTGAGGGAACGGTGCAGCATCACTACAGATACGAAGACTAAGATCACTGTTATTCTCAGGGTGAAAACACAAATAAGAATGTACTTCAGGGAAAAAAACAGACTTTAGCACTCCACAGTATGAACTGAAACATTAGAAAAGTTCTGTTACCCCAAATGACACCCTGCAATGCTCTCTTTGCCTTTCGGGGGGCAATTTTGCTTCGTCCCTTGGTCTTCAGTGTTTCCCAACAGCCTTCCAGACAGAAGTTGTAGACCATAAAGACCTAAGGTTTGACAGAGTGAGTTACCTGAGGGATTATCCCTTGACCTATTCCAACAGCTAAAAATCAGCTGAAATTTGTGAGTGTTCCCCCCGGCACCTGAAGGCAGTTACTATCAGGACTTCTCTATGAGGGATCTTCAGTTTTGGATTCACTGCGCCTGATTTAGACTGCCAAAGTCCAGCTTTATTAGCCCTGTAGATATGCTGCCAAATTCATCGTTCTTTTTTGAAGCTGATGAAAAGCTAACAGTTGAAAAGAATCTCCTCATGAGCCATCCTTTTTATTATTATTGATGCAATTTGATTATTTGATGAGAACCTATAACGCATACGAAGGCATTCTAAACATCAAGCCTATAAATACCACAACAAAGGTCTGCTATATATAGTATGGTATTCTCCACTTACAAGCATTTCTCTTTTTCAGGGTCTCATCCAAACCACATGCATAATTCTGATAGGAATAGATGAAAAGATGAAAGAATCGTATGACTGCATAGAAATAGAAAAAAACAAACAAATAAATGCTTCAAGAGTGATTATTGTACCATTACTCTGATCTATTGCTACTCAGATAGAGAATCTAAATAAAAAGGCAGGAAGAGACACAGCTGATGCTGATATATGTGTTTTAACTACTGCAGGAGAAACAGCAGGGAACATTTACAGCAATATCCAAAGTTACGATAGGACAAAGGGGAAAAAGGTAACAGCAGCAGCAAACTACTGCGTAAGGATCACAGATCTTAGGTATTTACCTTAGTTAGCATTTCATCCATTACACAAATGAAGCAAAAGCAAAGAAAAAGGAGTGCACAGGTACCCCTCAAAATAGCAGCCTGCTGGATAGCATTTGGGAAATACCATTTTAATTGTCACAGGAATTCACAGTGATATTTGCTTTATATTTTCTAACCCGAAGTGGATCCATTAAATTCAGTCTGAATTCTGGATCTTAATAACCTGGGTGACTTCAAAAGCAAGTCCAAAGAAATCTACAAGGAAGTAAGCATGAGAACGTAAAGGGAACGTGGACTTGGACACAATATTCCTAAGATGGTCCACAAGCTTTCAAACAAACTAGCCAGAAAGCATAAGAAAGCCTGCTAACAGCAAGTATTCATGTAACTTGAAAAATTCATTGACCACTTGATAAAATGTTGATGGAACAGTGTTTCTTCAGCTGCAAAGAAGGGATATTGCCAATTTTCTCTACAAATGGTGCCACCATGTGCATATTCCACAGGTTAAAAATACTAAATGTCTTTATTGCACAAAAGGTCCCAAAGCTAATGAATGGTTCTCTTCTATGAGGGCATTGCACATCTCAATATACTGAAAAGCTGCCTTAGCCTTGTGCTCTGTTCAATCAAAACACCACAGTAGCATGGAAGATTGTGTTTCTTGGGAACCTCAGCAACAGTTATTCTTAAGTAAATGGGCAGCTAAAAATAAAGGTTAAAATATCTTATACTAGCTCCCTACACAGATCTACAAACCAGGGCTAGTACTGTATAGGGCACAGAAAACGAAAGAAACGTGTTTCAGATGGAAGCCTTCATCTCAGCTGAAGGTCAAATTCCATGTAATTTAGAGAAAAGAACTTAAAGCCTGAAGAACAGGATTGTGTCTGATTCTGTGCATTCTTATCAAATCAGCTCAGAAGAATACATTTCTTTTGACTGTTTCAATTTTCATGTCCCATCAATAACAAGAGCCTAGCCAACAGTTTCTTTTACCAGCCCATGTCATTACCACTGCTACCCACTATGTTTGCAACCTGCTGGCATGAAGGAGCTTAATATAAACCCCAAAGACTTCAAGGGGCAGAGAAGGAATTAAATATTTGTAAGATCTGTACCATCTGGCAAAAAAACAAAACATTTTTTTCTTCATTTTAAGTGGTTTGTTACATTATTAATACAGATATTCAAAATCTTTTCTTTAATAGTTTAGTAACAGGTACTATAACGAGAAGAAACACAAAAACCTTTATGGCACCTTTTCATAAGCAGCTTTTTATGTTCCCTTTATCACATTGCTGTTTGAGAAGGTTTAGATAGCTTATTAATTGTAACATCATGGGATAGGATCTACTTAAGCTCTTAGAATTTTTTAATCACACAGATGCTTTCACTGTATCTTTTTTTTTCCCCTTACCCTACTCTTCTGTTCTTACAGGCCCCTGAGCTGCTCATGTCATCTAGCGATCAGGACAATGTGAATGCCACATTCCAATTTCTAACTCAGCCACTAGTAACTGATTATTTCTACGTGGTACAATGTATATTCTCATCTGAGAAGAGGGACCGATGCTACATAAACAGCAAGTAAAACAGGTCCTGCTCTGACCAACTTGTATTCTGGGTAGACATGACAGTTTAAAAGGGAAAGGAGAGAACTGAAGTGATTTTGCAAAGGCTACAGAAAGCCAGTAGGTACCCTGACTCCTGAATCACCACCATGAACCACTACATTCCCCAGCTTTCATAAAAAGGAGAACTCCAACAAGGCAAAATGATTGCGTTTCTGTAAAATTATAACAATACCTGACTAAAGAATGGGACATGAAAGAATGCTTTATAAGGTCATTAAAAACCCAAAACAGCCTAGTACTATTAGAAGGCCATTCCAAGCTATCAGTCATTTTCCCATTTTAAAGTCTACCAAATAGAGATACTTTTGCTTCCACAAAATATCAGAGAGTATGTAACCCTCTTTTTTGAGAAACCAATGTTCATGGATAGCTTTTCTGGAAGAGATTTTGTTTGTTTTTAAAAATACAGAGCGTGCTGTCAGGGCTGTAATACAGGCTGGCTCAGTGGAAACCCATTAAAACCACTTTACTGGGCAGATGGTGTCAAAGAGTCAGAAGTATATAACAGAATCCTACTGTGCACAAGTGTTCAGTATGCAAGAAATCATCTCTTATCAGACAACTGCTGCAGGGGACACAGTCAACCACAAAGGAGAGCAGAGCACAGCTAAAGTCATGATAGCCTTACAACTGTTTGCCCAATAACGTGGAAAAAGATATGGAATAATAACCCATAAACCCTGAGTAAACAAGGGAAAAATCTATGGAGAGCATCATATCAAGCTTTAAAAAAGCTATATATTGCTTTTATTTTTATTCACTGAAGGTGTAACTACTCTTTGTCATTAAGAGCGATACCACAACTCAGAATAAATTAAGATTTGAGAAGTGTCCACTAATTTTGGATCCCCATCTTTTCCCTGCTGATTTACAGGATTGCTGTAAGATTTCAAAGAATGGGTGCAAAGAGACTCATTACAAACATCTGGAAACAGGAGCCTTGCCACTACAGTCTAGAAGGTGACAAATTTCAGGTAGTCATGTCTCAGATGCGCACTAGCACACTAGTAGGTTATGGGACACTCCTTTTGCATAGGTTCCTTTTCCATTCTCTTCTACAGAAGGCAGGCCAAGTTTTTCCAGTGTTTTCCTAAGCCAAATTCCGTAGACAACCTTAACACCTAACACCACACAGATCTCTGAATTAACACAGATCTCTGAATTAAACAGATCCTAAACAGAATAGACACAGTAAAAATTCATGTAAGTGGAGCAGATCAGCGAAAACTCTAAAGAGTGGATTGACGACTATGTGGTTTTGTTTCCTTTCATATATAATGGATTGGATTAGCATTCAGAGACACCACTGATTAGCCGTCTCCACCAGCTCTGGATTCCTCCTCTTGCCCAATGAGCTTACATCACATATACTGAAGACATAAAAAGCACATTTTTAAATATTAAAAAAGCCAGTAAATGATGTTGAGGGCCAACAAAATTCACAGTTCTGAGATCATATGGCATTTGAGGAGACTGAACTCTCCAACTCTGAGGATTTTTTTAGCATTTAAGACATGAAGCCTTATCTGTGTGATTATCTGGACATCTGCCTTGCTCCTCACAAAGAGGTCTGCAAACTGCCTGCTCAACAGTCTGCCTACCTTGAAAGTAAAGGGATCGAAATGCACACTGTAAAGCATTCCGGTTCAACTGGAAAGGACACTTCTGTTAGTTCTTAGTCTATCTTCTGAAGTTGTATATACCAAGAATAGTGTGTTGACATCTTTCCACACTTCTGCATGGTGTGTTCATTATTACACCTGTTACTTTTTCCTACATAACTAGTCAACTCATTTATTTTGCCTTTTTTATAGTATCTATGTTATTCAGTACCCTTCCCCCTTCTCATGCTCTACAGTTTACATGGTCATTTTTACATGTGGTTTTATTCTGCTGGCTCTAGCTGCAAAAGTGCCAGCTGATGAGGCCCAATGCATTCCACCAAGGAGGACTATTAAGATTAAAAGGCACCATTAGCAGAAAAGCAAATGAGTATAAAAAAAGTATTGAATAAGTTAAGGCTGAAAACCAGCTACTAACCATTACAATAGCATGTTTCTGGAACACACCCAAACCATCTTACACAGCATTGTGACAGAAGTCTTTGTTTACAAATAAAAACCCAAATAACTAAGCAAACCAAATCAATTCAAAGTAACTTTAAAGGCAGAGCTAGACGGGCCTGTGAGAAGGTGAAATGACTATAAGAGAAGGAAGAGGCCTTCTATTTTTTAAACTTGGGAAAAGGTGACATCAGCATAGGTGACTACCAACCATTTCTACATGGTCTGTAGAAGAAAAAAAAAATGTGCATCTTGCTGAGCAACTTTCATGAAGACAATTGTCTGCAACACAGAAAATCCCCTCCAGAAGCCTTTCTGGAAATCTTAATTAAAAAAACAAGACTGGGGGTGTAAGAGTGAACAAACATCCTCTGAGTACAGCAGAAACCTTTTAGGAAGTTAATTGACCCTGCAGTGCAGATCCTGTTAAGTGACTGGCAGAGTACTCCTACGTTGCTTCACTGAGCCCCTACTCACTGTTGATTTAAGTGAACCTATGCTGCAGTGGATTAGAAACCCTCACACCATCAGTGATTGGGTCTGAAGTATTGAGGCAATACCAAGCAGTCCAGAGAAACACTTTAAATTACTACAGTTAGTCTTGCTACAGTGGTTTTTCTTAACCCTTTTAAGGACAAGAGCCACCTAACTTTTGGAAAGAAATCCAGACCATCTTACACAATATTGTCACAAAGGTCTTTGTTTACAGCCAAACACAAATTGGGATGCACTCAAAGCATCCTTGTTGCTTCTATTTCCTCCCTTTGTTTTTTTTCTAGCTCGAATGCATAAGGTTTCTGACACTGGTTTCACAACACTGCTCAGATGTTCTATGAATCACCAACTGGTGTGTGGCCACATAGCTGAAAAATACCACTCCAGAAAACTATCTACACTCTGAATTAAAGCCTACTAAAGACAATGAGGCCCCATGTGCTGACTGTAACAGGCTCTGGATCACAGTCACTGTGAATCAATAGATGGATATGATATATCGCAGAGCTGGAACTTATATGGTCCTCTAGCTCAAGTTTAAGTCATGCTAGTAAAGTGGAAAGTGGGAGCTGACATAGATACTACATAGGCTGTTCCTCTTTGGAGACTGAAGGCTTTCAATCCATTAGCTCTGTGGGGCCATCAGACTAACACTCTACACTGGACTTAAGTCTATTCAAGAAAAGAAGAAACCAAGGATGTGAAGACAATCTTCATTCTACAGTTAATTTCCCCACCCCCACATGGAGGAGGGTGAAGTAGCCCAACATCCTCAAATATGTACTTTAAATCCGCTCATAATAATTAGCGTTATCTAAATGTCTCTGAACTATTTAAAATCCATTTCATGTTGAACTGCCATTAATAATGCAACAGGCAATATTACAAAGACTGGTAAAAATCAAGTAATTCAATGTAACACTTTATAAACCAAACCTGCGTTGAATCTCAGCTGCCTCTTCAGCTTCTCTGCAATCAATCTGGAGTCATGTTTATGTATCCTAGGACTCGTGATAGACTGCCACTAGACTTGGCATCCACAACCACCTCAGGAGGCTGATTTAATGTGAATGCAGCATGAAAAATCAGATTATCTTTTGATTCTCTCTTTTATTAAATAAAACTGATCTTTATTGAATAAAGCTGCTTTTATTAATATCTAAAACATTGGTTGGTGTCATAGAACCCGACGGTCCTATGGAACTAATAAAAGAAAAGACAGAAGTGAAAAAGTGAGAACATTACAGGGAAATATTAGAAACCAAATCACATTAAGCCGGTATTGCAGCTGACAAATAAAACATGGGCTAGCTGTAGAATTTTTTAGTTTAGTCTGAATTTATTATTTTTGCTGAAAGAAAAGAAATGAGAATGGGACTTCTCCCAGAAGTACACTCCGGCAAGAAACACAATAAGAGCAAAAGAGTGCAACTCAGTTTCCCCTTTCTCTGTATAATGTCTCAAATAAGTTCAATGCAGCTGGAACAAAGTACAAAAACTTGGGCTTTATGGGAACAGGTTGTACCTTAAGCTAGAAACATCTCCTCTCTCTTTCAGGTTTTTTAGAAAACTTCTGGGGAATCTGCTAAGCTTACTAGAAAAGCTCCTACTGACCATACCTGTATTTTATGCTCATGTAAGTAGCGGTCACCTGAAATCAGCATGCAGTAAGCTTTCTATATGTATCGACTGCACAGCTAGAGCAACAGATGCCTGTGATGAGTCTGTCCACAAATAATATCAGCACTGTCACTTTGAGAAATAGAATGTGTCCCTCATTGTCGCAATCAAAATCTGTCAACGCAAACCGAAATTCAACCCTGAACTCCTGTTTAGTCACCACCAAGGAGAAGGGGGAAGAGAATATTTATCTCCATTCAGATAAAATAATCTTGAATTTTTATCCCATATACAGCACTATTTCCCGTTACTAACACACTACCAGCATTCCAGAGTAATGAACTCCAATGTAGTGCCGAAACAGGTTGTTACACTTCTCAGCTTTTCATTTTCCATGTTTCTCCTTATATTAAGTCCACAGTGCACTTCGATGTCGGTGGAAGATCTGCACATAAAGATCTTCTGAAATGGCCCACAGCCTTCTGGAAGATGGAACATAACTGACAGGCTCACCTATATATTTCTTTGCACATCACTCCCCCCACTGAAGCCAGTGGACACGCAGGCGAGGCTGAAGTGAAGGAAAGTAGCTTCCTGTACAGCTACAATTCACAATGATATAACCCACTGAAATCATAAGTGAAGTGTTTCAGCAATTATTGTGGACAGAATGACATATTCTGATACTAAGCATCATCATGAATCAGTAAAATTGTGTAGAGAAAGCCAGAGAGAGAGTCTGTCCATAATGAGACCAAAAAAACTACAGTATAAGATTCAATGGTAATCAAGAGGATTCAAATATTGTAACATGGATAATCCCAAAGGAAATAGGCAATTTAAATCCAGATAGAGATAATTCTATAACATAACCAAGACTAAATGTTTGGAAGATTTTCCTGCACACTCCTACAATAGAAGGCTGGCATCACTGCAAATGTACCATCCACATCCGCAGCCTGCGGGGAACGCTCTTAGGGCTACACAAGGTAATCCTGCCTAATGCAGTTGCCAAGCCTCCACGTTTATAAAATCTGAGAGAAAAACAAAATCAAAACAGCAGCTACTTGGCCTGAGATCTCATTAGAAAGCGACTTGCAGGAGGATTTCAGCCCAGGATGACAGAAGAACACTGAATGGTCAGCAGAACACAGGCAGAAAGTCACTGAAACATTCCCTTATTTTGTCACCAAAGACCCAAAATTTGAAACTAATTAAGTCAGACTTTTTATGTGACAACCAACATTCATGATGCAAAAGGCTCCTCAATCTTAAATCTCATTATACACATCTTGAAATTGTTTAGTGTCTTACAGAGTATGTTCAGTTCATTACAGACTTAAGCCAAGCATGGAACCTGGTGTTCAGGAAAAGTGTTAGTTTTTATTCTACTCCAATAAAGCTAATGAGAGGTTTTCCCCTTAAACAAGGGAACAAAATGCCCATATTATTGTGCCTGTTGCATTAGTCTGTGTTTTCGCTAATGTCAGCTGGACTTGGTTATCTTTTATTTGAGGATTTCTGAAGAATTCTTTTTCATAGTTGATACCAAACAGCAAAACGCCCAGCTGACTGTGGGAAAGCATTGGCTGCCTAGGACTGACTCAAGAAAACTCCTAGCTGAAGGCAAAGCTCTAAAATGCAGCTATCCACATAAATACAGTTACATAGCCTTATAACCTCTGTCCTTTGTCTATATACATATGTACAGATACATAAATATATATATAATTCGAGTGACAATATATTAAAATACATTGATTATATAATCAGTGACAAATTGTTCTGATAAGAACATGAAGCTCATTATCAAAACCAACATTTCATTTCTCAGGCTGGAGCTATTTTCTGCATTTACAAGATAAACACAAAGCAAAACCACAACAGTATTCTCAAGTCTTCAACATCATTACCTGAACGATTTGGAAACGGTGCAGTAAAGAGGTGCGTTGCCATGGCTCTGAGTAATCAGCAACAGGCCCATACATAATAGACAGCTGATTGCTGTTGCATGTTAAAAGATTTTTTTTATCTCTTTAGGAAAACTTTGTCATCATGTCATAAACGAGAGAGTTTTTCTATTAACAACAGAAAGACATCAGAGAAACATGCCCTGTGGTAGTAATCAAGTCTGATTATTTTTTTGGTTTTCATCTCCTTACAGGGCAAGGAAGAATCAACCTTTTACTTTGTCAAGCTCATACTGTAAGCCTCTGGAATACTCTCGTCTTTTCAGAGTGTACTAAGGCATAGTAATACAGATGGAGTCTGTTACCAAGTATGGAAATAGACAATCACATTAAAGACAGATATCTGTATGACTGAACAACAGAGTCTCAGCAACCACACAGCAGTATACTGGATATCTGAAGTGCAAAATAAATAGCCCAGTATTTCTAATGGGATCTGGTGTGTCTGGTTTAAGACATACTAAATGTAATGAGACTTTACAATCACAATACATAGAAAGATATCTCATCAGTTTTTACAGTTTTTTTTCTCCCACCTAGGAGACCTCCTTCCCAAGTCCAGTTTTCTGCCTGTGTTTACCTTTCAAAGGAGATGGAAATAACATTTAAGAATAAAATCATATATGAACGTTGTAATTGCTGAGCTGGCAATAAAACACACTGTACTCTGTAGGACAGAAATGCCACTTAGATTCCAATCTTGGAATAGGCTGCAATCTCAGTCAAACACTATGTTAATGCAGTGTTAAGGCTGCAGACTGAAACACACCAAAAAATAAGAGATGGAAGAGTTAACATTCTTACTGCATTGTTAGCCTATCCAAAGTACTGATATTGCTTATAATAAAAATACATAATTCACAACCTAGCTGGGAAATCAAAAGCTACTGGTGTGCAATGAGAATGAAGCAATCTTTTGAAAAGACTCAGACTCCCAATCCCTGCTGCTAATGCATTTCCAATTGCAACTTTAAAACCGTGCTTATGTAGGCACTGCATTTAGGTAACATTTAAGGAGACTTATAATTTTGTTCCTTCCTTTCTTAGCCCATTCTAAGGGGAAGCAAAAAAAAAAAAAAAAAAAAGTAGTGAATTAGAGGGAACCACCACAGAAATACATAGCTGTGCATTTTGCCTTCTGTCAGTAAATTCAGTTCTGGATACAAAGTAATTAGTAAAAATAACTCACTTCAGGGAAAAAAAGAAAAGTGCTGATATCTGGGAGCACAAAGAGGTGTTAAGAACAGCTAATACCTTTTCTAAATAGGTGACAGTTATAAGCAGAAGTCTTTATCAGTATGTTGGCAAAATCAGAGATTAAATGCATATGCTATTATTCCTCTCTAAACACTAACCATGTGTGAACTTTTTGTTTTCCTGCCAAAAATATAGTTGTGGATGCACAGTATCTTCTCAGCAGAAGTGTGTATTTCTCCTAATTTATATTCCACATGAACACTCAGAATCATCTAAATTAAGTACTGCAAAAATGTATTCACCTTTCTGCGGAGACCATTGATGGAAACTTTACATTTGAAGGAGTATTTAAATGCACACCAAGTGTGTGCCTTGTCTATATGCTGGTTTTCTGATTCTTACTGTAAACATACTTGAGGGCAATAAGATATCACTCAGATGTCTGAAGTCATGCTGTCAGGATGTTCAAACTCTATTCAGCATGCAGAATATCAGACACCTGGTTCAGGCTCTAATCACAGTTCTTATACATTTCAGCAAGCATGTATTTCTTTGGTCCAGTAAAACATTGCCAGTCTGACACACAGGATCTTTAATTTTAAAAATCACATAGAAGATAACAGTGGGATAGCCAGCTCCAATAGCTTGACCCCCTGAAGATTTCGAATTTCCAGATAACAAACCCTTTGCAGCCTAAAGCTGGTTGGATACCAGCTCAGCTCATCACCAGCACCTACTACATGATCAAAAGTACAACAGGCAGGTAACAAATGCCTCAGTCAATGGGTAGACTTTCTGTCACAGTTGACTACGAAAAGATCCTGCCACTCGAAATTTCCCATCACTATATCTTTGGTTTTGACTACCACATGACTCCCCCCAAGTCTTTCAGTCATGAATTGTGGGTATCTACATTCAAGGCATTACAGAGAGAGGGGACAGAGACTGCGTATGCAAAATAAACAAGAAAGAAGATGCAGTGAAACAGACAGAAGAGATTGAGCCTTACCTTTGGAAAAAACTGCTGCCAGGCTCAGAAGGAGAGGTGACAGCAGATGCCCCATATTGCTAATCCCAGAAGTGCACATCCTAGGGTTAGGGGAGAAGTTAGGGCTCAGTTTCACACACTTTGTAGTCAAAATAAAAATTGGTCAACTGGAGAGGCTGCATTTTCGGAAGAGGTCATCTGGAGAGCACAAACGGCATTTCCTTCGGAGAGAGACTTACTTTAGCTTTAACCCTGCCCTTTCCTCGCTCCTTTCTTCAAAACAGATGATGCTGTGAAAGAAAAACCCTCCCCTCTCCATAAATAAATAGGAAACTGTTCTGGATAAAAATCTCGGTACCGAGACTCAGCTGCTCGCGGCTGGCAGGCAGCCCCGTCCCCCAGAACGCCCCCGAGCCGGCAGGGGCTGGGGGGCTCCGCGCCGCGCACCCCGCCTCGGCGGGCGGGGACCCGCCTGCCCGCGCTTCACACAGCCACTGCCCGCATCCCGGCGGGACGGCGCGTCCGCTCCCCGGGCGTCAAAGTTTTCCTTTAGGTGATGCTGATCAGCCCCGAGATCATCCAGACACAGAGGCAGGGTTTTGTTGTTGCGCTTATTATTTTTTTTTTCTTTTTTAAGTTCTCTATCTCCTCATTGACTTGTTTGACTTTCTGCGAGGGAGGGAGGGGGCGAGCGCGGCTCCCTCCAGAAGGTCATTGCCACAGATGCGCTCAC